>JAQQZS010000036.1:34782193-34808911 GCA_030068045.1 Platyallabes tihoni
GGTCTAAGAATTTCATTACAGTAATGATGCCTCATTGTTATCTGTATATGACAATAAAAAACTTGAACTTGAACTTGAACTTATGTCACAGGCTTTAAATATAGTACCTTGCTTAAAACGTAAAAGTTTTATGAAACCCTTTGAGCCAGCAAATTTTTTAAAATCCTACATCTCACTGCCTTTCTTCTCTTCCCTCAGCTTTACCACAGACTCAGTCCGGCTGTAAGGAGGGTCATGTGACTCACGAGCCCAATGCCATTTGGAAACCCGAGCCATGCCGGCTCTGTGTGTGTGACAATGGCAACATGGTGTGTGAGGACATCCGCTGCGAGCCCCTCAAAGGGTGCGAGCATTTCTCTGTCCCGGACGGAGAGTGCTGCCCTGTGTGTGATAGATTCGCCAGTGCTCATGGACGGATCGGTGAGATTACTCTAAGGGTATTCTAACTCATCAAATAATTAATTCTCATTAAATCAAATTATATAACATAACATCTCATTTAAATAAATGTATTTTTGTACATGAACATAGCTATACAATTACTTTTTACTTTACTTTTATTGTGTATATACACATACAAACATACCAACATACTAACATACAAACATACTGTACATACCTATATACAGTACATTTACCAAATATAGAGTAAGAACATTGTCCTTGATTAATCTATATAATTATAAGGCATGATCGTCTGGATTGAGTGACATCATACTGTGATGCTTTTTTTTCAGCATCTGTGGCTTTTTGGAGGTCTAAACATAAAACTCCCTTTTTAAAAATTATTATTATTATATATATATAGATATATAGATAGATATAGATAGATAGATAGATAGATAGATAGATTACTTTTTCAATACCAAAAGAAAATTGTCATGTTATACTGTAGCAGTCAGTTCACAGATTATATTTTAAAATATTTTTTACCATTATAGCCTGTCATACATCATCATAACCTATTTAGAATTCTCTGGAATCCATATGATTATATAATCAGTTACTCCACCATAATAATCTGTCATCATATAATCATAGCCTATTATTATAACCAGTTACTACACCATTATAAGTTGTCATTATGTCATCATAATCTATTGTTTTTATTATACTAATATAATCAGTTACTACACCATTATAACTTGTCATTACATCATAGCATATTTTAAATACTATGTTAACCAGATACTTCACCATTATAACCTGTCATTACAGCATCATAACCCCTTATATTTATACTGTTATAACCAGTAACTACACCATTATAACCTGTCACTACATCAGCATTACTGATTATTATAAGCACTTACTACACCATTATAATCTATCATCAGATCATCATAACCTATCATTTGTATACTACTTTAACCAGTTACTACACCATTATAACCTGTCATTACATCATCATAACTATACTACTGTAATCAGTAATATATACTGTAATCATGACCTATTAGTATATAAATAAAACCTAATACTATATCATTAAAACATTTTATTTTAGCATTACAATTTGTCACTATGTCATTGCAACCATATATTATTAAGACATATTAATTTATTACTATACCACTCAACTTATTTCTTCATCAATATAATCACTATAGCAGTGTCACGGCCCTTTTCACACCACTATGAACTATGTCACATTTATTATTTAACCATTATTACATTTCAAGTTTATAACTATACATACTGTATATTAATGAAATATAATATGAAATATAACATTTACTAAACTACAACCCTTTCCCTTTCTTTCTTTACGTTTCAGAGGTAATGGCATTCAAGGTAAGCACATGCATGAAAGGCTACTATTCTGGCTATTATTATTATAGGGGCAGTGGTGTTGAGCCCTTGAGCAAGGCCCTTAACCCTATCTGCTCCAGGGGCGCTGTAAGCTGGCTGACCCTGCACTCTGACCCCAGTTTCCTAATTGGGATATGCGAAGAAGAAATTTTGCTGTGCTGTAAAAAGTACATGTGACAAATAATTGAATATTCTTCTTCTTCTTCTATTCTATTATGTAATCATTTAAAAAATAAATCTAAATAGTTTTGTGGTTAGAGAATGTGCTGTAATTGATATATAACTCTTTTGAAATTTAAGGGTGAAAAAGGAGAACCAGGAGATATTCCGCATGTAAGTGTCAAAAGTAATCAAATTACTTATTGAGTATACATGTTGATTTGGTCTATTATTATTATTATTATTATTATTATTAAGTGTACTGTTTATTCATTTATTTATTATTATTTTTTTTTTCAGATTGTGGGACTGCCTGGTCAACCAGGGCCGATGGTGGGATTTTCCACTTTTTTTTCACAGAAACAATCTACCTAAATGTTTTATCTAATTGCTTCACATTTACACATTTACGGGTTGTATTTCACAGGGAGCCCCAGGGCCAGCAGGACGTACCGGATACCGTGGCTTTAAGGGAAGAAAAGTAGGTTTCAAAAACATCTTTTTTTTCTTATTTTATTGATTTTCTCTATTGTATTGTGTTTAGACTTGTACAGCGATGACAGGTTTTCTCTTTTTCAGGGCGTTGCAGGTCCACCTGGGTTTGATGGGATACCAGGAGTGCCAGGTATACCTGGAAAGCCTGGTCCTCAAGGACAGACTTCATTACCAGGGGTGAGCATTTGAACTCAGTGTGTGTAGCTTTCATGTTCAAATTTGGTTGTGGACAAAAATCTGAATATACAGGTGTTATTCTGAAAGTGTTCTGTCCATGCGGTTTATTTGGAGAGTAAATATAAAAATTCGGACCATCATTAGGGCGTTTTGCAATGGTTTTGTTTATAAGTGCACTGCAGTTCTGTGTTTGCTCGACCTGAATCGGCTCCAGAAGTTACTTTCGGTTTGTTTTCTGTTTGCTTTTTCACTGTGCGTACTTGAACTAGTGACAGACCCCCTGAGTGATTCCCTCCCTTCATACTTAACTTGTAAGATCATGAGTTAGTCTCCTAGTGAGGCCATGGCTGCTCAGGCCCAGGACAGGAGGGAGGAAAATGGACGACCGGGGTTAGACGGATGGTTTTCCTTCTCTCCTTGTCAATCACAGCAACATCAGCCAATCATAAGAGCATCTCCAAGATCCAGTATGCGGAAAAAAGGGGATAGAATTTTGCTTTAGTTGTGTTTGTTTAGCCCTTAAAACTCGGAGCATTTTAGCCGCTTTTTCATTTTGCTTTATTTTTTATAAATTTTTTTTTAACACATATAGGGCTCGATTGTGTACACAGTGTAGCGTGACATATCCTTTTTTCAGCTCTAAAGAGGCACTATGATGAACTTTCATTTTAACCGACTACCCAAACATGACTCAAAAAAAAAAGAGTCCATTTTGAGAGTTATTCACATATTCTGGTAGTGATTGTCCACGCTGTGTTCCCGGCACGTATCTGTGCCTCTTGAGCTTTAAGTGATTTATATAAACATATATGGATCTCAGGATTGTGCCTTATAGAGTAATATATCCTTTTTTCTGCAGAACCTAGGCAATATGATGAACTAAATTTGATTTCATTTTAACAAAGAAATATCACAGTTACACATGATCACATACTTTTATGGTTGTTTTCAGGTGTTTCTACGACCAAAAAAAAAAATGCTTTGAGAGTTCTACATTTTTGAGACAACATTCCCATTTTAAATTGATGTGGTTGGTTGGCTTTACGTGTCTCAGAGGAAGCACATTAAAGTCTACACCTTACTGTTTGGCAAGTGTTAATAACAGGGGAGAGCTGGTTGATGTGTGGGAATTGGCAGGTGACCAAACGCGAGAAAACGAGAGAGAAAAAATATGGTGATAAAAAACTGTTTAGAAATCCCCCTGAAATCACTCAAGTCCTAAATAAATTTTTTTTAAAAATCACATAAAATTTTTTATTGTGTACAACATCTGGGTTTGTATTTTTACCTTGATATACCTTCTGTATCCGTCTCATGTCTACATGGTGAAAGAGTCCGTGCAGACAAATCCGGTTATTCTTCTAAAGGGTGTATTAGAGTCCTAAAAGATTCCTTTTTTAGCTTTCTCATTAGTTCTGCCATTGTTTCTGCACACTGCGGAATTTGAAATCATGGAATTCTGACTCTATTTATATGCATATGAGCTCGGGAGTGAAAAGGCTGAAGTATTTAGCGCTACTTGGTCGAGGAGACAGGACGTGAGTGGACGCTCGAGGAATGTGTGAAAGCACAAATGTTTCAACTCAACTTTAGTTTTTATATTAACACTAAATGAGGCATGGCTTTTTCAAATCAAGGTTTTCTGCGTACTCACTGTTTATAAGGCGGTGTTTAAACAGTTAACAAATTTCTACATTTTCATGGTATTCTATGCGATGGTGTGTTTTACAGAGTGAGTTTGCATCTCAAATGGCTTCAGGCTTCCATGATGCGAAAATGGGAATGTCAGGACTTGTCTCTGGGTCACCTGTAAGTAACAGTCTGAAACCTGAATATCATAAGATTTAAAAGATGTTACGTACACCAGACTCCATCTTCTTGATGCCCATTTATCAATAACACACCAATTAATCCAAATCAGGGCGAAGCAGGACCAAGAGGACACCCAGGACCATCAGGTCCACCTGTAAGTCTGACACTTGTAAGCAGCCTCATGAAAAATATGATATGTACAGTTTTTCTGACCACGTTAACATGATCTTGGTGCTTTTTTCTGTGTCCTACAGGGTCCTATGGGAGCACAGGGCACCCCTGGAGATGCAGGTGATCCTGGACCTATGGTATGATACAGTAACTTGCAGGACAGTTTAAATTGATCAATTAATACAAGTATTTGTAATGGTACAGTTGTATGGTATAAGCCTCCAGACTAAATGTCAACCTTGTAATGCTTTAACCATAAGTACAGTACTTATTAATTTGTTTGTTGTAGTAAAGATCTGTTCATTTCTTTTGCTCAGGGTTCTCACGGCCCAAGGGGTCCAGATGGTCCTCCTGGGAAACCTGGTCAAGACGTAAATACATCAATCTGATAAACAGAGCTTATTCTCATTAATGATGTAAAGTAATAAAATTATCCATTCTCATCTATTTCTTCTTCTGGTGTCAGGGTGAACCAGGAGAACCAGGAAAGAAAGGAGAAGATGGATTCCCAGGATCACCTGTAAAGTCACTTGTTTATTTTATACCATACTGTATATTACATACTGTACATATCAGTGTTTCAGCCTGATCCTAACCCAATGATGTTTTCCTTCTTTAAGGGTGTTCGAGGATTCCCAGGTCTACCAGGTCAACCAGGATTGAAAGGTCACAGGGTAAGCTTGATCGCCAATTGATGGAAGTGTTTAAATATTAAAATCAAAATGTATCTTGGACATAATATATTCTATAAATAACAATTTTATCCTTACTCTGATACTAAGGTTTAAATTCTAAAATCATTTCAGGGATACGCAGGTCAGGCGGGAGCAAAGGGAGAGCGCGGTGTCGTTGGCTCAAAGGTTAGACACAGACTTGACAACTGTGAAGCCGACATCATGGTACAGGATGCTGTATTACTAAAAACTTATTTTGATTTCAGGGTGCGTCAGGGAGTCCAGGTTCGATGGGGCTTGTCGGTCCACAGGTATGTCCCGTGTTGATCATTTTGGGCAAATAAAAAACAAAACAAAACTGAATACTCCAAGATATAAAAAAAAAAGATATCACCGGATCACGGAATTCAAATTAACTTTGTTTTTAGGGTCCACCTGGATTGCCTGGAGAGAGAGGTCGGATCGGGAACAGCGGACCTGCGGTGAGATCATTTCTCTCATTTATATAGTTTGATACAGCAGAAAACATTGGAGCTTATACTGGTTCAAAGGACCTTATACTGTGCAGCTACACAGCATTATTAAGATTGAAACCAGCCACTAACAGTGTTTACCAGAGCGTAGTTTGGCTGATTTTCCTTAGTCGATCCAGGACATTTCTGGTTACTTTTGGCGTAAAAGTGAATGATATTTACAGTAAAGAGTTGAGACTCTTAGCCGCAGTAAGACATTTGAATGGTGCAGTCGTTTTAAGGAACACTGTACTATATGTCCGTGAATGACGATCCCGGCCGAGGTGGCTTGTAGTCCACTGCAGTCGTTCTTATGAACATTCAGCGAGTGGAACGTCTGATCCTTGAAAACCGACACCAAACCATTTCAACATGTTTGGGTCATTAAAGGAGTTCCTGGGAGGCCGGCGTTTCAGACAGCAGAAGCATGCAGTCCAATCATGACTCTGGCATACTAAGAAAACGTTCTACCTTGATGGTGTCCAAGCACTAGTGAAACACTGGGATAAGTGCATTAGGGAAGCAGGAGATTATATAGAGAAATAAAGGACATTTTTACTCATTGAATCAGGGTAACTGCGCCAAGTTTAAACTGGAGGTAAACTTTGTCAGGGTTAAGTAACATTAGCTAGCGTTTACTAGTGAAAGTATATTAAACCATACTTTAGTTAGCATTTTTCAAATTTACATTTTTAAGATTTGTTGAAGATATACTGTATGTTTGAAAAAGTAAAACAGGGCGTCCGAGTGGCGCAGTGGTAAAGTGCTCGCCATATCATCCGGAGATCGCTGGTTCGAACCCCGGGTGATGCTGTTACCTCTCACAGCCGGAGGCTTAGAGAGAGCTGATTGCCTGAGCCCCCTCAGAGGGGAGGGATGAGAGGTACTTCGGCTCCCACATTAACGACGGCTCTACAAGCCAGTCAGGGGCGTCTGTGAGCTCGCGTAAGTGGAGGGAGCGGATAGCGCTGTTCCTCCGAGTGTGTTACGCCGCCCCCAACGGCGCGTGAGCAAGCAGTTCGAAAAAAATGGTCGGTGACGTCACGTGGGTCGGAGGAAACATGTGGGTGGTCTACGGCCATCCCGACTGAGTGGCGGTAGGAGCTTAATGTGGGAGCCCTCTAGTGACTGGGAGGAATTGGACACGACAAAATTAGGGGAGAAAATCGGAAAAAATCGGGGAAAAAATTAATAAAAAAATGAAAAAATAAAACAATACACTAAACAATAAAAAATAAACAGGGTTATTTTCTTTCTACAGGGAAAACGTGGAATGACAGGAAATTCTGGAAAACCAGGTCCATTGGTACGTCCATTTCTTCATCTGTTCTAATATCTTACAACTCTAGTAAACCCAAATGAATCCCATAAACCTGCAATGTATAAATTACTTCATATTTCAATCAGGGTGTCATAGGAATCCCAGGAGCTCCAGGATTTCCAGGAGGTCCAGGCATGAAGGTTTGCACATGATTGTTTTATTCGTGATGTTGTGTCATTGGTTATTTCAGTCGACTCAGACAAATATTCCTGAAATTAATTCTGAATACAAAATCAAGTAAATGATTGACATACCATAATGAGTTAATAGATATTGAAATATCCATTTCTATCCATGACTATTGGAAATGTTGTATTGTGTCTATCCGCAGGGTGAAGCGGGTCCCACAGGCCCTCGAGGGACCAGTGGAGCTCAGGGACCCAGAGGGGACTCAGGAAGATTAGGCTTTTCTGGACCTCAGGGCAAACAGGTGTGCTATGAGTTATACGAGGTTGAGTAAAAAAATTTCCACGCTCTGGCTGTAGAATTAATTTTATTTAACTTTTTCGAAAAGACAAATACAGAACTTTTCAACATAAGCTCCTTGCTTTTTGATACACTTTGTCCATCTGCCAACAAGCTTTCGTATTCCCTCATTAGAAAATGTTTTAGGGTGAGCTATACTCCTCGAATATACTGCTGTCTTCACTTCTTCATCAGAAGTGAATCTTCGTCTTCATGGGGTTGCTTTAAAGGGGACCAAACCTGTGAAAGTCAGAGATCAGGACTATAGGGAGGATGCTTGCATCATCATGCAAGATCATAATGTCATTGGATATCGGTCCTCTGGGTTTAATCCAGAGTTGGGGCTTCAGCTCTTTAATAAGCGTCTCACTGTAACGAGCACTTACCCTTGTACTTATGATTTACACTTATATAATAATTGAGCATTTTGATAAATGATCTAAATGTGTTCATATCTAGGGTCCAGCAGGTATGGATGGTGCTCCTGGATCTAAAGGACCATCGGTGAGTCCCAGGCATTTTTACACTTAATTCTATAAATCTAATTTTAGATCCAGTGATTAATGTAGTGATTTTATTATGTAGGGGGCACCTGGTGTGCAAGGACCGGTTGGATTGATTGGTCAGCCAGGACCACCTGGACCTCAGGGAAAGACGGGACCTGCTGGGGCCAAAGGTCAAGTGGTAATGATAAACTTTTTCTTTAACAAAATGGTTTAACAGTCCTACTTAAAAGTACTGGGCCACTAGATCTTTTTAAACTGACTTACAAGATCTATGGGATTAGATACTACAGATGTTCATTTTGGTTTGGTTGTAGGGAGAAGCTGGCATCCCTGGATTCAAAGGAGAACCTGGAATTAAAGGAGAAGCAGTAAGTAAATGACATCAGATTAATAGTTGATCGATTACAACAGCTGGTTTAAGAGTTAAAATGAGTTTGGTCTGTGTTTTTCATAAAGCTTGTCTGTGTCACAGGGGCAACTGGGAGTTCAAGGAGAGATTGGTCCAATGGGAGAGGATGGGAAACGGGGTCCCAGAGGAGATGCAGGATCTGTGGGGCCACCTGGTCCTCCTGGAGAGATGGTGAGAGAAATGATTTGCTGTAGTTTCAGACACTCTGTATCTTTTGTACATCTTTCTGGCCACAAGCTCCAGGATCCTGAATGGTGTAATCTGATTTTGATCTATATCAATAATGCTTTTGTGTTTGGCTTTGAGGAGAGAAAAAGGAGTAGAATTTATCACCTGAGAGTTGCTTTGTGCATTGGGGCACAGTCATGTTGGAATAGAAAAGGGTCTTCCTCAAACTGTTGCGACAAAGTTGTCCAAGGATTTCTTGTATGTTGATGCATTAAGTTTGCCCTTCACTGGGGATAAGGGTCCTGATTGAAACACCTGAATTCATAAATTAACAGGTTAGGCCAAATACTTTTGTCCAGATGGTGTTTCATGGAATTTCTTCTCATACAGAAGGACAGGTTTTGTTCTTGCATTGAATTGATGTGTTTTCCTGGTTTTAGGGAGCTCCAGGTCTCCGTGGCTTTCCAGGTGCTGATGGGCTACCTGGACAAAAGGCAGGCACCAGTTCTCTCTCTTTTTTTTTTAAACTGTCATCATCATACTTCTATTCCCATTTGTGCATTGATTGCTAATGTATTGTTACTCCAACATCACCAGGGTGCTCAAGGTGAACGTGGTCCTCAAGGCGCTTCCTCGGGTAAAGGTGCTGCCGGTGATCCTGGCCGTCCTGGAGAACCAGGCCTTCCGGGTGCAAGGGTAAAGAACAACCTTTGTGATATTAATTACTGTACAGTATGTAAAATAGTTTCACCATGGTACTAAATCATTTTTATTGCTTTCTCTTAAGGGTCTGAGTGGTATTGCTGGACCTGATGGACCTGAAGGGAAAATTGGACCTCAGGTGTTTCATTATATCATGTTAAACAAACAATTTTTTTTTTTACATATACTCGTTTTACACATTTATATTAGAGTTAATAAATTCCTGTGAAAGTCCTTTGTATTATGTATGAACCTTCTGGACTGTTCTCTACAGGGAGCATCAGGAGATGATGGTGGTCCTGGACCTGCTGGATCAAATGGCGGCAGAGGGCCACCAGGATCTATGGGTCTGCCAGGCCCAAAAGGCTTCAGTGTAATCCATCATTACACATTTTTTACAAATCATATGATGATAAAAGATATCGCCCTTATAATTAACATATGTTATTTTTTTTGTTTATCCCACCCAGGGCGATGCAGGAAAAGCAGGAGAAGCCGGAACACCAGGAGCACCGGGACAAAGAGTGAGATTTTTTATAAATCACATTATTAGCCTTTAGAAACCGTATGAAATTGATAAAATTAAGTTTAATTTGTTAAAATGGAAACTGTGCTTTTGTCTCACAGGGTCGCAATGGAAAAGATGGCGAGGAAGGAGCTGCAGGCCCTGCCGGACCACCTGTTAGTATCATTTCAAGTTGTCATAAAATATCCGTTCCATTTTGTTTTCTTTGTACTGTTTGCGAGCAGACTACAACTATGTGCAATCTTGTGCATTCAGGGTACAGCAGGAAAAAGAGCCGAGCAGGGTCCTCCTGGTCCCATAGGCTTCCAGGTGGGTTGCAGATAAATGATTTGTAACGAGTAATCAGTGTTTTCTTACCATCTAACCATCTCCATAGGATCAACCCCTGGCTAAATATGTTTGGCCATATTTTATATTAGTAGCTTTTCTATAAAACTTCATCTAGCATTAGCTAGCTACTATTTGCGGATAAATATTAACAGCTGGTTGGTTAGTTCATCGGCATACAATTTGTTTCTGAGATTGCAATCTTGTTATGGATTTTTAAAAAACTGTTAATGTTAGCTAGCATGTTTATGGCTAAATACTTATGGCTAGCTGCATAGCTAATAATTCTTTTGGGGTTTGATGAACCACCATTTGATGTTTTACGTTGGGCGGCACGGTGGTGTAGTGGTTAGCACTGTCACCTTGCACCGCCAGGGTCTGGGTTCGATTCCCGTCTCTGTGTGTATGGAGTTTGCATGTTCTCCCCGTGCTTGGTGGGTTTCCTCCCACAGTCCAAAACATATCCAGGTATCCCCGCGACCCTGAATACACGATAAAGTCGTATAGAAGATGAGTGAGTGAGTGTTTTATATTGGGAATGATTTTTGTTTTTGTTTTTATTATTGTTAAGATGTAAGTAATCACACTCAATCACTCATCAGCTAGAAATTCTAAAATGTTACCTAGGTAATAGGGCGTATATTGTACATGCACGGCAGTCACAGTTAAATTTGATTGATAATCATGACTCCTTTTTATATTTTTTTTGTTTAATAAACAATGCAGAACAATATGCTTTTTGTTTGTATTAAATTATTATATTATAAATACAGTGGAACCTCGGATTACGAGCATAATTAGCGGGCACGTAATCCAAAACACTCCAAATTTAATTTTCCCATAGGAAATAATGGAAACTTAAATTATTCGTTCTACCGCCCAAAAAAAAAAATACATAAAAATAATTTATACAAAATATAAAGTAAAAATAAAACAAATGAACCTGCATGATACTCGGTGCTCGTAAACCAAGACAACGCTCGTTTTTCAAGTCAAAATTTATTAAAAATCTTTGCTCGTCTTGCGGAACACTCGTAAACCGCGTTACTCGTAATACGAGGTTCCACTGTAATATAAAAATAGCTATGCATTGACTTTTAGTATTGTAAACAAACTGTTCTACATGCTCAGCATCTTAAAAATTAGCAAATAAACAAATTAACGCAATTCCTTCTTAATTAATATAATTCCTGTGAATAAATAACAGAAATCCTCAAATGTATATATATTTATTTTTGTTTATAGTTGAGTTTTTTTTTTATAGCTTTGGTTAGTTTAATGAGGTGTTGGTGGTCTACCATTTAAAATAAATGTTTATTTACTTATACATTTTAAATAATTTTAAATTATTTAACATTTTTAAATAAATTTGATTAAATTGAACTTATGTTGAACTTATATTTGATTCAATTGAATTTTAACATTTTCACTTCTAAGGGTTTACCTGGAACCTCAGGCCCACCTGGAGAGCCAGGAAAACCAGGTGATGAGGTGAGTGGAATATTGTCTCTGCCATAATTTTTTGTAAAAAATTACATTTTTGTCTGTATATCATATATTTAAACCATCTTTCTTGTTCTTTTAGGGAGTCACTGGTGAAGAAGGTGCTGCTGGTCAGACTGGACCAAGAGTAAGCCCATGCTAATTTACTGCTTGTTGTCAGAAGTAGTCTTGTATAGTTTGAGAGCTCACAATTTTGCCCCTCAGGGTGAGCGTGGAAGCCCAGGAGAGAGAGGACCGCTTGGCCCTAACGGCCTTCCTGGGGCTAAAGGCAGTCCGGGAGCACCAGGACCTGATGGACCTAAGGTAGTCAAAAATGTCATTAGTTTAGGAAATGAATAAAGATAATTTTGTAAATAAAGTGAATTATGACCCAAAGCAGGAATGATGATATATCACTGTTTTTTTGCATCATTAAGGGTAGTTCAGGACCTGCAGGTAAAGGAGGAGAACTGGGCCCACCTGGACTTCAGGGAATGCCGGGAGAGAGAGGGACGCCAGGCATTGGTGGACCTAAAGGAGACCGTGTAAGTGTGACTCAGGGTTAGGTTGAGCTGAAAATAAATAAAAATCTGAACCTAGAACTGACAATGGTGAGCCAAGAAAAAGAAAAAAAAAACACTGAGACATGAGTCAGGGTGCATGAATAAAGGCAACAGCTCAGGAAATGGATGTAATTAAAATGTTCGCTTCTTTTGTAAAATTTTAAATATTAAAGGTGCCTGACGTTCAAAACGGAAAAGAAAATGTGCTGATTGATAATTTCAAAGCATCATGGTGGTTATCTTATTATCTCAGGGTGGGATAGGTGAGACTGGAGCTGAGGGAGCTGCTGGCAATGATGGTCCTCGGGTAAGTAACAGGAATAAGACTAACAAATCATTCTGCAAAAGTTGCATATGGATACTGTGATGGATTGACAACCTGCCTGGTACCTTTAGGGCATTCCTGGACCCACTGGACCTACTGGACCAGTTGGAGCACCCGGAGAAAAGGTAATCTTTATGCAACCAATGTTGTTTATTATCTTCCATCCACATGTCTGTATTTTTGCTTATTGATTGGATTGTTTTCAGGGAGAGACTGGACCCAGAGGACCTTCTGGACCACCGGGTTCTAGAGCAGGGCCTGTGAGTGTGAAATGATTTACATATCAGAGAGAACCCCTAACTCATATAAGGTCATACATTGATCGTACGATGAGTTTGTTTTCCTGGTTTTGTATTTCAGGGGTCTCCTGGTCAGCCTGGTCCTCCTGGCCCAACTGGATTTGCTGGTCCTCCTGTGAATATACATTCTTATTGTAAATCTATTATTCTCTTTTTCTGTTAAATTATTATAAGTTTCTTCAGTCATTCTTTTGTTCTAGGGGCCTGATGGTCAACCTGGGGCGAAAGGAGACTCAGGAGAACCAGGTGCAAAGGGTGAGGCAGGGGCTTCTGGTCCTCAGGGAATGGCGGGAAAGCCCGGACCTCAGGTAAGACATGAGGTTTAAATGTTACATTTTAATACATTTAAGGATGGTACATGTTATTTTCTTATTTCTAAAATGTTATCCTTTCTATAGCAACACTTTGACTTGTATAGTGGACTGTCCACATAATCCACATCTAATAATTAGCAGGTTCTAAAATTGTTTACAAAGAAAAACAAAGTGAAGTTTTCTTGTTCAACATGTAAGGAAGGAGTCTCCAGTGTCAGCACTTTTAAATAGTCAGTTTATATTTGAGTCCACTTGAGGACATGGAAACACCAACGTTCAGCTTGATAACCCAGTTCAAGTAGTTGTATGGAAAAGTTTGTATGCACACCCTCTGTTAAATTGCAGTTTACTTGACTTCAAGTTAATACAGAGGAAAAAAATCGTACACAACACATTTCTGCAACTTTTATTACACAATTCTGTTTTGCTTACCGAACTGAACCCATTAAGAAAAAAAAGAGCAAGGTATGTGCAAAAGTTTCGGCACCCTGTACTCTGTCAGTAAGTAGTAACCTAACTATTTAAGTAGGGGATAAAACCTTCATGAGGCATGCTGTTATAGGAAAATAATCACCATTTGAGATGTTTTATTCCTCCAATTATGAATTTTCATTCATTTAAATTCATTTCATCCATTAATAGTTACTGAATACAAGTAATGTCTGATTACTTGTTGACTTATTTTTCCTGTCCCTTTATGGTAGAATAATTTCCAGAGAAATCATAAATTTGTATAAATTTTAATTTTGTACATTTGTTGAAATTTCGGCCAAGCATTATAAATGTTAATGTTCGGGGGGAGGGGGGGGGGGGGGACGCTAGAGTGTGAAAATTGTCTAAATAAGGTGATGTACATTAGTCTTTGTTTAGTATGAACTTATTCTCTGTACTGTATATGCAATTAAACATATGATTATGTGCATATAAGCAATGTACATAATGTATTGGGCTAATAAATGAATCTCCTAAGCTGAATTAGTGTCACCGTCATTGTTCTGAAGCCTACAATAAATATCCATGATGCATTAATGTTTATTTTTCTGCAGGGAGTTTCTGGTGTAACTGGACTAAAAGGTGCCAGAGGGAGTCAGGGAGCAGCTGTAAGTCCAACCATAAAAGTCTTTGAGAATAATTTCATGATCTGAGTTCAGTCACACTCATTCTCACTATTTCTCAGGGTTCCAGCGGTTTCCCCGGACCTGCTGGAGGTGTAGGAACACCAGGTTCTGCTGTAAGTGTCAACACAATAGAGTTATCACTTTACCCCTTAAAACATTATTTTACTATACATATATTTTAGTACCAGCGTTTGGGTCAAGAAAGAAAATATTAACCTACTGATGTAAATCCCCAGTCAGGAGAGTTGATAAGGTCTCAAAAAAAAAAAAAAAAAGAAGCCAAAATAGTTTTGAGTAAAGTATTTTCATTGAAGTAATTAATAGGAGAAACCTGTATATTTGTTAAAGTACACCTCCACGTTGTTTCTCAGGGTGCAACTGGAGAGGCTGGTCCACAAGGTCCTCTAGGAAAGAAAGGTGAACCCGGAATTCATGGAGAACCAGGAGGCCCAGGACGTCAAGGAGAGCGTGGAAACACCGGACCTGCTGGAAGCCCTGGAGATAAAGCCGATTCTGGAGAAGACGGACCACCGGTAAGCTAACCCCAGCCTATTTTGAACTTGCTGAACTTGACCCACCAGGTATTGCCTGGGTGATTATGGTCTAATACTGGGAAATAGGCACTAATCTTTGTCAAACCACTATTTAACTTCCTCAGGGTCCTGATGGACCTCCAGGTCCTGCAGGATTGTCGGGTCAGAGAGGGCTGGTGGGTCTACCTGGCATGAGAGGAGAGCGTGGGCTGATGGGCCTTCCTGGACCTGCTGTAAGTTTAAAGTTAGATCTCGAAATGATAATAACCATTAGTTCAAAAATCAAGCTAATCTTCTACACTGTGTCAAAAATAAGTAGCGCATTTGTGATTTCAGGTTAGTTAAGAACCGTTCTAGTAATACTAAATAGGCTGATGAATATGAATTGAATCTTCTTCTTAGTCATTACATTGCAATTGTGTTTTTATTTTCATTCAGGGTGCACCTGGAAAACCTGGCACCAAAGGCCCTCAGGGAGTAAAAGGTGGTGTAGGTCCTGTAGGATTACCAGGATCTCTTGGAGATAGAGGAGATGCTGGCCCACAGGTGTAGTGTTTTTAGCTTGTCACTCTCTGACATGCTGTAAAATGTTATTTTCATTTATTCATATTGTACACTACTTTGCTTTTTAAGGGTCTTCCTGGAACAGATGGAGGTCCTGGAACTGACGGTACTCGTGGAATCAAAGTAAGCAATAAATCCTGTAATACTGAGAAATTTTGGCTGGTTTTTGAAGCAGATTCTTATTCTCTATTCAACATTTGAGGAGGTAGGATAATTGCCCTTGCATATTTATTTTTTATTTATTTATTTTTTAGGGAGATAAGGGAGATTCTGGTCCTGAGGGTCTAGCTGGACTCCAGGGAACTCCAGGAACACCCGGACCAGTAGGATCTCCTGGAGGTCCTGGATTGAGAGGTGAAAAGGTGAGTTATCTCATATGGTAAATGATTGTAATGCCAAAGTTTTGTATATAAAAGTGTTCAAAAGGGTGTTCAAGTCCAACCGGGACTTGTGATGAAATTTCTGGTGAATGAAAGTGACATAAAAGGAAGACTTCATGCAAAGTACAGTGATGAGACTCTCAGCCGCGGTGCAAACGTTTTGAAGAAGGCCATACATTGCGTTGAGGATGTTCCTATGAACATTCAGCGAGGGGAATGCCTGATCCTTGAAAATTGCCAGATAACTTGTCGGCAACTCTGTGGGAACTGTACACACAATCATTCACCAACACCACTTGCACATTACAGGAACTCATCTGGGAGTTATTGCCACATCCTCTGTATAGTCCTGACCTCACTCAAAGCCATTTCCACATGTTTGGGTCATCAAAGGAGTTCCTGGGAGGCCAGCGTTTCAGATGTGAAGCAAGCAATCCGATTATGGCTCCGGTGTACTGAGAAAACCTTCTGCCGTGATAGTATCCATGCAATAGTGAAGCGCTGGCATAAGTGCATTAGTGTCCGAGTGGGTTATATGGAGAAATAAAGGGAGTTTTTACGCTTATAACTGTGTTCTGTTATTCTGTACAATCAAAAGTCCCGGCTAGACTTGTACAATGTAATGCAAGGTTTTTAACATCATGTAATATTAAGATGGAATGTTTCTCTTGATTTCAGGGTGCTAGAGGTCCATCCGGTCCAGCCGGCCAGCCAGGAGCCAGAGGAAAACAGGTCACATTTCTGTTTAAATACTATCAGATACACCGCAAGTATAAACATCGTTGCACTGTGTTCGTATTGCAGCACTTTTACATTAAAACATAAAAAAATTAACTCGATTAGGGAGGAAAACATTTCACCAGGATGACGTGTCAATATTTTCATAGAATATGCTCTGCTTGATCAAAGGGACCTCAAGGGCCACAAGGAGAAAAAGGAGAGAAAGGGCTTGCTGGTGAGAGGGGTCAGAAAGGTCACCGTGGCTTCTCTGGACTTCAGGGCCTCCCAGGAACAGCAGTGAGTATTGGATCATCATACAGTACACAGATTATCATTTCATAATTTTACTCGTTAAGATCAGTGCTGATAGTAAGACGTCAATCTGAATAAAGGGAGCAACTGGAGACGCAGGTGAGAGAGGGATTGTCGGACCGAGTGGCCATAGAGTGAGTTGTTTTCTTATCAGTCCCTTCGCTACAAAAGCATTTAAAATTGAAATGTGCAAAATGTTTAAAAATGAATTGCACTCATAGGGACCCCCTGGGCCTGTTGGACCTGCTGGTAAAGAAGGTGAAGCAGGTGCTCCTGGACCCCTTGGATCTCCTGGATCTCGGGGCAGCGCTGGAGATATCGGACCAGAGGTGAGACGCCGGTGTAACCACACATACAGGTGAAGGAAATAAACAATAAGCAAACTATTAGCCTTAAGCTTGATTTCTTTCTTGATTTCTCTGCTCAATTAAGGGCCCTAAAGGAGAACCTGGCCCTCCAGGACCTCCCGGTCCTCCTGGACCTCCCACCACAGTGGATGACTTTGATAAAAACACAGAGTATGACGGTGGCTTTGATGCTCCAGCTTCTTCCCTTCCAGAATACAACAAGGACGAGGCAATGCCTGTTAACAGCTCTCGTGTCGTTCACGTGGACAGCAGCATCCACGCCTCACTGAAGGCTCTGGGTAGTCAGCTGGACAACATGAAAAACGCAGACGGGAGTCGCCATCACCCGGCACGCACCTGCCAGGACATCAAGCAGTGCTACCCGATGAAGAAGAGCGGTAAGCAGCAAACAGTTGTGTAGTCAGGCAGTCATGGGTCATTTTCTTGAGCTGATGTTCACTAGAACTTCTGAAGGTCATGTAGACTGACTTTTCACAAAAATTTTACTGATTTTTAGAGAATATGACTCTTAGATTTTTTTAATGTCTTCTTACATTTTCTGTAGACAGTGTTAAATTTATCAGGTTTCCCAAGTTGTCATGTATGTACTGTACTTAGGAAATGAAACTGGACGTACATACTTCAGTTTTTCTTTGAACAAACTAGAGAACATTCAGACACCACTGTGTGTGCGTGTTTTTCTCCTAGCAGTGCTTCCATAGATCTCTACCTTAACGTTGAGAATATTAGAGGATATATACACATTCAAAAACGATTGCCACACACACACACACACACTGTTTTTATTTATGGTAATAATGGAATGTCTGCTAAAAGAGGAAATATGATGTTGCTACTGTATAAAACAACAAGTCTTTTGTATTTTGCACAGACATTTGCACTTGACTGTCAGGGTGAATTTCTCCTCGGTGTTGTCTTTAAACGTGTTGTAGGTGAGTACTGGGTGGACCCTAACGAGGGAAGTCTGAAGGACGCAATCAAGGTGTACTGTAACATGGAGACGGGGGAGACATGCGTATCTGCAAACCCATCCAGCATCCCACGCAAGAGCTGGTGGAGTTCTGTGTCCAGCACGCCGAAGCCTGTGTGGTTTGGAGCCACCATGAACAGAGGAACAAAGGTCAGTGGAACATGGAATCATGGCTAATCTGCATATTATACTGTATATTGTACATATTTTAATTACTTTACCACACTATAGTGTTCTACACCATGGGGTCAAGGGTAGCTCAGTGGTTAAGGTATTTGTCCCCAGATTGGAAAGTCCCAGGTTCAAGTCCCCTGCTCGCCCCTTAAGTAAGGCCCTCAACTGCTCAGATGTATAATGAGATAAAAATGTAAGTTGCTCTGGATAAGGGCCAAATGCCATAAATGTAAAATCATCCTTTTACTAAATTATATCATATTTAATCTGCTAAAACATATTGTAATAAAATATAATTTATACTATTAGTAATTTCCCTGTTCTGTATTTCAATGTACATAGCTCTGTAGCAGGATAGAGCAAAACTAAACGCTCTCCTGTGTTCAATTTGACCTTCTTAATTCATGATGTGAATTTGGTACAAATCGAAGAATGTTGAATTTTCTGCCTAAAAATCCAATAAGGGCCATTAATACAGGTAACGAGTGGAGGACAGAGGAGCCTCTTAAAGAAGTTACAAGAAATCTTGCTTGTTTGTAGGTGACCAAATACTTATTTTCCACCATCATTTGCAAATAAATACTTTCAAAATCCTAAAATGTGATTTTCTGGATTTTTTCTTATTATTATTTTGTCTCTCATAGTTGAGGTATACCTTTGATGAAAATTACAGCCATCTCTCATCTTTTTAAGTGGGAGAACTTGCACAATTAGTGGCTGACTAAATACTTTTTTGGCCCAGTGTATATGAAAGAAATACAGTTAACCAGGATACTATGGAAAATAATCAACCAAAGAAACAGCAGAATAAACAGTAAATCAAACAGATGAAACATAAAGACCCAGAAAATAAACGATAATGTTTAAATAATGCCAAACAAAAATTCAAGACTCAACTCGAACCACCTGAGAAACATAAACTACAAAATCTGAAACAATCAGAAACAATGTCTGACATACCGTATACAGTAAGTCCTTCATATACATTGTCCGAAACACAATAGGCCAAAGGGGCAATGCGACAGGAGTTGGCCACTAGGGGGAACCCTGACAAGATTGCACTGTATTAAAGCTGCTCACAAATAATTGTAATTAAAATAGTTAATTGTTCAAAACAAAGGCATTGTATCACATGATTTCAAACAAAGACTACTGAGTCTACCAAAGAAAAATGAAAAAGCAGAGAAATATCAAAGTTTTGTGATTGAATTTTGAAAATGATCTACAACCAAATGTACTTCGAAGCATAGTTTTTTCAGGTCTGTCTTAAATCAAAATAAGGTACAAATAAGGTACAAATAACCTGAGTTTTCCTGCTTTGCACATCGACTGTGAACCCAACACTAGTAAATAATCAGGGTCAGACTCCTTTTTCTATGCAATAATGCATTCCAGCGTTCAGCTGAGACCATACAGCTAGTTCCAGGAAAAAAAAAAACATCATAAAATTTATTCTAAATGCAAAAATATTTGTCTTTTGCTCATTCTAACACTCTTCGACTTCCTCAGTTTACATACGGAAATAAAGAGGATTCGCCCAACACGGTGGCCGTGCAGCTGCGCCTCCTGGGCCTGCTCTCAAAAGAGGCGTCACAGACGCTCACTTACCACTGCAGGAACAGTGTCGCTTACCGGGACGACAAGAACAACAACCTGAAGAAAGCTGTCGTGTTAAAGGCCGCCGACAGGACAGACATCAAAGCGTACGGCCACAACCGGCTCAAATACACCGTCGCCGAGGACGGCTGCTCGGTACGCCTCTGACGCTTTCACACATGTACCGTAATACGCATCGAACGGTTATCTTTTTAGGACAGTTTAAAACACCAACTGGATGCAGCAGATTCAATGTTAAATTTCAGGATACAGATCGTGTAACGTTGAAATGTCTTGATTTCGACAGACTTTAAATATAAAACCTATTTAATCTCATGCCGCTGTCCAGACTTTGTCCTCAATCTGTTTTTTTATCTCGTCTTTCAGAAATCCAGCAGCGAGTGGAGTAAGACCGTATTCGAGTATCGCTCACAGAAGCCCACGAAGCTCCCGATCATAGACATGGCGCCAGTGGACGTGGGCGGAGCCGAGCAGGAGTTCGGCATCGATGTTGGCCCAGTCTGCTTCTCCTGAGAACAAAAGATTTCTCTTTAAACGTCAACACTCATCGTCACGACTTCAGCTCTGCGCCGATGCAGTATTTATTTTTTTTTAAGACAGTGCAAAAGTCATGAGCATGAATGAGCCACAGGAGCGATTACATCCCCATCTACCGCTTTTGATCTTTTTAATGAGGAATTCCACTAGCTTGGGGTGTATAAATATATGACAGACTGTGTGGACTTTTTAATTTATAACCCACGTGCCCTGTGCACTGCTGTTTTATGTCATATCAGCTTAAATAAGCATTACTTCAATGGAAAAGTACACACACATTCTGTTTAGTTTTTTTGATTATTATTATTTTGATTATTATTATTTGATATGGACCAGTTTCCAATTTTTGGTTGGTGCTTTTATAAACTAATTTAATGATGAAACAGTTTTTCATACACTTCTATAAAGGTGCCATGAGTAAATAGTTCATTTCATGTTAAATTGAAACGTGAACGTGTAAATTTCGACGTCTGTGTACATTTGATACGCGCTACCTCTCGAGAGATGGTGTTCCTGCCCAAACCGGACAGTTTTTCCTGATTAATTACTCCATCCTTAAGATAAAGATTAATTAATGACCCTACAGTGTTTCATTAAAGAATGATAAGGATGATTGTATTCATTTTTTCCTGATGTAATCGTTTACATAAATGCATGTCTTTCCTTGCTGAAATTTATTAATTTTTTTTCCAGTCATGAAAAGGTGTGAAGTATTTCTTAAAATGAAAAGAATGAACAAAGCAGCTTTAATAGAGAGAAATACAGACAAATCTTTTACAAAGAAATGTAATTTTAATGTGTAAGAAGGTAAACAGCTGTAATGCTGAGTGAGTCGGTGTTTACTTAGCGAATGTGATATTATTAAATAGTCATAAAGCAAATATTAGATGTTCTACATGAATGCTGGAAATGGAGGACGGATTTGTGTGTCTAAGGAGCAATTCAGAAAATGCAAACATTACTGAGGAGAAGTGTTTTCTGAGCAGGAACAGGCACTGTGTGTGTCAGTGTGTGTGTGTGTGCGAGTGTTTGAGTGCAGGGGGATTTTCGGGTATATCAACAATCATTAAAATGACGTACAATCTCTACAGACGCACTTTTTAACAATATAAAAATAGAACAAATCTGTACAACTTGTTCACAACTTGTCTGTTACATTTTCATTGCTTAATGCAGAACATAATTCGAAAGTATAATTAGAAACATAATTATACTTTCCAATTCTATCCCAACCCCCCCCCACCCCCCCAAGACATGTCCCCCCAGACATTAAAAGCTGAAAATGATGTTTCACTTCAGCAACGACTGTCCACTTGATCCAGGGAGAAAATGGCGCCCTCTAGAGTCAGACCCATTTTGAACCCATCCTAAAAAAAAAAAGAAAGAAAGAGAAAAAAGGAAAGAAGACATGATTTAGAAAAGCATGTAAATACAAATAGGGATTATATAATATGTGTATATATATATATATATATATATATATATATAAAATAACTGTATAACTGAATCTGATGGTCAATTCCATCATATGTAACATGATGGTTTGGTCTTAAAGGAGTTAATTTGTCACATGCAATCTGCGACTAGACCACATGCTTGTCAATCACGGCCTCGGCTTCTGCATCAGCAGAGCTGTTCGATCTGAACTCATCCATGCAGCATGATTAACGAGGAGCACAATCACGGCTACTTCTGCACATGCACACATCTAAACCTTCACACAGTTCACTGCAAAGCAAAACGTATAAACAGTTTACAAACCATCTTTGCCGCTGTATGGGAGGGGAGTGATGAAGGAGAGCGAAAGTGAGAAAAAGAAAGAGAGAGTAAAGCCATTTATTTCGGAATTCAGGAACAATATTTACAATTGTGTTTGCAAGACAAGAACTACATTATTAATTATTAGGACACATCCATGAGCATTCTCTTGGATTTATTTTTTAGAAGCTCATCAAACAACAGACATTTCAATATTACACTAATTACCATCAAACTCAGATTTCTGCTTTAATTTAATCCGACTTTATCCTAATTGTGAAACCTGTGTATGTTACAGCTGTCTAAACATTACAATTTCAAACCTTACAATTTCTGTGAAATGAACATCCCGCCTGCCGTGCGCCTCATTACCCAGGATTTAGTGACGGGTCGTTCATGAACGATTCATTCTTTTTGAACAAGTCTTTAACGTGACTCAGAAGAACAAGTAGTCTCAGAGAGTGATATGTTCATTTCCTAACGGGCGCAAAAACCTCTGTAGTTTATGTACAGGAAACGGAAATGAGTCTTCTAGTCCGAGTCATTCGTTCTTTTGTCACGTGACTGCCATCGACACTATACAGTGCAATAGATTCAAAAGAACGAACGACTCGGACTAGAAGACTCATGAGAAGAACCGCTCAATTCTGTTTCCTGTGTACTGCACTGCATAGTGTCTATGAGAGTCATGTGACAAAAGAACGAACGATTCGGACCAGAAGATATGAGAGGTGAGCTGCTCATTCCGTTTTTCATAATATGTCCTTAGCTGCACTGTAATATTTTCATTACTGGAACTATAGCCAAAATGTTGGGAGTCTGTTTATTCAAAATGTAACATTTAATTTTATTTCTGATCAAAAGGACGAAATGAAATAAATGACTCAAAAAAAAGATCTGTTCAACGAGAATCAAAGAACCGAGTCACTAAAATGATCCAAACTTCCCATCACTATTAGGATTATTTTGTTCAGCTGGGTGTAATGAAACTCCACCTGCATCTCGTCCAGTTTGGACTGGATATCTGGAGGGTAGTCTGCAAGGCCGCAGGTGAAAGGGTCAAAGGGCGCGGCTCCAAACAGATCTGGACCTGCAGAACAGTTGGAAAACACTAATGATGCACTTTGAATAAATTCCCTCTATGCTCCATGGCTTGGATTTGCATATTTCAATGTGAATGGCTACTTTTTTTAAAGATGCAATAACACTTGCTTGACATCTGCTTGGTCAACAGTAACTGGTCATTGAGACTTTTAGATCTTTATTGAAATGCAAGTACAAAAATAACTTATGTTTGACCTCTGGCTACATGAGGCGGAGAAGGGAAATTCCAATTCCCGTTACACGTCTGTATCCTGAACTTGGAATACCCAGGTGTAAACGGGACCATGTCGAACACGTCTGTCGGCGTGGCTTTCACCGGGATGCTACCAGCCTGATGATACACATCCAAAGAAGTTTAAGTAATCGAACAATTACGCTTGTAACTGTTCAATTACAGGAAAACAATTAACGGGAATTTGACAAGGGATAAGATAAACACTGTAAAGAATTAATATCACTTAGCGCTAGCAAACAGAAAACACATTTACACGAGGTCGTGGAACAATATAGCAATTGGTCGGTACAAAATGGGCGGGTTTAGTGGGAGGCGGGGTCAGCAAGGATAGCGATTGGCTGGAATCGGGCGAACTGAGAGGCGTTAGTGCGACAGAGGAAATTTCTAGGGAGGACAAGGAGAAGACGTCATCAGTAGAGCGGGACAGAGGAGAGGACAACATGCAGGCCTTTGGTGAGGAGTTAACAAGCGACAGCTGAGACAGAGAGAGAGAGAGAGAGAAAGTAAAATCTGTCAGAAAAGTCATTAAAATACACAGGACAAGGGCGTATAGGTATTAATTATTAGTCTTGTAAAGAATCCTCCGAATCATCTTACGTACTGGAGACGAGTGCGGGCTGATCAGCTGATCCTCCAGATGCTGAAGTTGTTTTTTGAGCTTGGAATTTTCCATTTCCAAATCCTGAATCTAATAAATACATAATAATAACGGTTTTAGATTTTAATAATTTGTGCCAAGTTAAAAGGAAGAAAAAAAAGGAAGGAATTAAGAACAACGACTGAATTTAAAGAGCAGAACATCAGCTTTTTAACAAAAGAAATAATCCTAAAACTTATTAAAGCTGTGGGTTTAAGGGAAAGTACAAAAAAAAAAAAACATCGTCTCTGTTCCTACCCTCTTCTGTAAGTTCCCTATCTGTTTTCTCGACTCCACGTCTTTCCCCCCAGACTGCAGGAACAGTTTATATGCCAGGTCAAATGCCTGACCAATGGCGATGGTGATCTCTTCTGCCTGAAAACCAGCCAACTCCATGAGCGCATGTCAATCAATCGATCAATAAATCAATCAATAAATCAATAAATCAATACAAAGGAGGCTTGTATTCTAGAGCACTGCTTAAGTCTTTCAGTGTCCACACACACATCGCACATACACATTTCTCGCTGTCGAACACGTAGCACAGGTGCCTCTTGGTGTCGGGCTCGGTGCAGATGTAGGCGAAGATCCGTTTGTCCGTTTTGTCGTCGGCGCAGAAAGACATCCTGTGCAGCTGGCAGTTGTGTTTTACATCCTACATGTTAGAAACAGACTAAATCAGCCAGATTGCTGTGATCAATAACATTTGATTGATTTGATCTGACTTGACGTGACTTCACTATGCACCCTATGAGCTCAAATATGGATTAGATACCTTTGTTTTTGGATCCAATATTCGGAC
Organism: Platyallabes tihoni; assembly: GCA_030068045.1. NCBI lineage: Eukaryota > Metazoa > Chordata > Actinopteri > Siluriformes > Clariidae > Platyallabes > Platyallabes tihoni. The sequence continues at coordinate 34,807,242 of JAQQZS010000036.1, forward strand.
CCCATATATGGAGATTTGGAGTTCGACTTTGGGAATTTTCTCACCCTCCGACTTTTTGATATGCCTTTGAAACTGAAAAAAAAAAAAAAGCAAAGCATCAAACTTCGGAGTCAGTAACCTGAGCATGAAAGTGGTATGGCATAACTAGCCAGAAGGGGGCGACATGAAAATCTCAACGAAAAGTGTCTTGGCAACATGGAGCATAAAACTGTCTAGAGAAGAACCTTAGAACATTTTTGGCTTAAACTTCAGAGAGGTGGTGACTTGGCTTAAAGGGAAGCAGTCCAAGTTGTTTTCTTTGACAAGTTTATTGTGTCCTGTGATTTATTTTTTCACAGGTTATATAGCCTGTAAAGCATTAAAAGTACCCAAACAACAAGCTAAGCAGTCCCTTAGGATCGTGGGTAGAAACTATTCGATGTCTTATACTCAATTCAATTAGCATTAGTGTTTAAAGATAAACACGTCACAAAACTGCAGTGTAAAATGGTTTAAAATGCTGGAGTACACCTCAGTCAAGTTTCCAGTCTTTACCTTAGAAAATGTGAACTTTAATGAGTTAATAATATATGTGTTAATATACACAATGAGGAATATTTTGCTCATTTTGATAATATATTTAACTAAATTAGACTGCATGCTAATGGAGGTCATTTCAGTGGGCACTCACTCATCGTCAATACCGCTTGGAGGCATGAGGCAGGGTGCACACTGGAGGGTGCCAATCCATCACAGGGCACCCACATACACACACGCTCTTTCACTCACTATGGGCCGATTAGCCTAATCTGCATGTCTTTGGACCGTGGGTGAAAACCAGAGGTAACCCATCAAACACAGGGAGAACATGCAAACTTCATGCACACAGCCCCAGACCTTGGAGGTGCAAGGCGACACTCCTAACCAAAAAGCCACCGTGCTGCCTCCATTAAATTAAATAACATTTGCAAGTTAACTTGTGTGCTTGTAATGTCTTATATACAATAAAATCTTCGTGGGGTGAGAAACAACTGAAATTAAATTTTTAAAACTTTAGTACATTTCAAAGTATGAACACTTTTTTGGTTGGAAACTTTGTTTTATATTTCCACATTTAGACATTATCTATGCATCAACTTAGGTAGAATTTATCAGTACATCAGTTAAACAAGCTTAAGATCACTTTATTAAACAAACAAAAACAAAAAACGTGTAAAAAAGTTAAAAATAAGAAAAGTGGTGTAAATTTTTGTCTGATTTGTTCGGAAGATCTGGCAACGCATGCTCATTGCACATACCTTCAGTTTTCTCACAGCCACCCGAACAACATCTGTACCTTTTGGCTGTTCGACTGCCGTGATTCCTAAAAACTATAAGGAAGAGAAAAAAACATTACAGTTAAGTTGTGAACCTAAATATAGAATATGTTGCTTCATCATGTCGCCAAAAGCAGCAAAGCAAAGCCCATTTAGTGACGTGTGTGTGTGTGTGTGTGTGTTTGGTGTGTGTGTGTGTGTGTGTTTGGTGTGTGTGTTTGGTGTGTGTGTTTGGTGTGTGTGTTTGGTGTGTGTGTTTGGTGTGTGTGTGTGTGTGTGTTTGGTGTGTGTCTTTGGTGTGTGTGTGTGTGTGTTTGGTGTGTGTGTGTGTGTTTGGTGTGTGTGTGTGTGTTTGGTGTGTGTGTGTGTGTTTGG
>JAQQZS010000036.1:34862348-34875971 GCA_030068045.1 Platyallabes tihoni
GGTGATGAGCAGTGCCTGGTTTTCTCCACACATACCGCTTAGAATTAAGGCCAAAAAGTTCTATCTTGGTCTCATCATACCAGAGAATCTTATTTCTCACCATCTTGGAGTCCTCCATGCGGGCTTTCATGTGTATTGCACTGAGGAGAGGCTTCCGTCGGGCCACTCTGCCATAAAGCCCCGACTGGTGGAGGGCTACAGTGATGGTTGACTTTCTACAACGTTCTACCATCTCCCGACTGCATCTCTGGAACTCAGCCACAGTGATCTTTGGGTTCTTCTTTACCTCTCTCACCAAGGCTCTTCTCCCCGATTGCTCAGTTTGGCGGGACGGCCAGCTCTAGGAAGGGTTCTGGTTGTCCCGAACGTCTTCCATTTAAGGATTATGGAGGCCACTGTGCTCTTAGGGACCTTAAGTGCAGCAGATTTTTTTTTTTGTAACCTTGGCCAGACCTGTGCCTTACCACAATTCTGTCTCTAAGCTCTTCAGGCAGTTCCTTTGACCTCATGATTCTCATTTGCTCTGACATGCATTGTGAGCTGTAAGGTCTTATATAGACAGGTGTGTGGCTTTCCTAATCAAGTCCAATCAGTATAATCAAACACAGCTGGACTCAAATTAAGGTGTAGAACCATCTCAAGGATGATTAGAAGAAATGGACAGCACCTGAGTTAAAAATAGCGTCACAAAGAGTGTCACAGCAAAGGGTCTGAATACTTTCCGTACCCACTGTATAATGTAACTTTGATACATTATACATGTATAATGATTTAATTTATTAAGTGAAAAAAAAAAAATACAATCCAAACCTATCTTCCCCTATGTGAAAAAGTAATTAAGTTTAAGTTAAATATGCTGTTTGTTTGGATGTTTTAATCACTTGGTATAAAAAGAAAAACATAGAAGTTAGAAACTCTGGCTTTTCATTTTTCATCAATTTTAACAAAGAACAGTAAACTTTTTTCGCTTTATTTTCCTTTTCTCCAGCAGGGGGCGCACTGTGCCTTGTTCCTTGGCTCCATGAGCGGTGCAAATTAGGCAAGGACGCAGCCCAAGTAGAGAAATGTACTGCGCATGCGTTACATCTTACCGCGAAATTTAATCATCCACGCATGCGCAAACAACTGAACACATTAGAGCACAAAATGTCTAGTATCAAATCGCTTCAAGTGCAAAAGGCATAGTGTTATAAATTTTGTCGGTACGGTATAGTGTAGTATTGTTGCTATTTTATATTATAATAGCTGCTTGTCAAAATTTTCTTTTAATTATCTCATGTTTCAAAAAATAAAGAATAGCCAACATATATAAATAGGTATAAAAAAGAAAGCAACAGTCCAATATAATAATTTTTTTGCTTAATTTTATTTTGTTTTATTAGGTTTAAAATGATAATTTTCTGTGAGTACTGCATAGACATAAATAGTAAGTAATACAGTTATTACTAATTAATATAAGCAGTAACTAACTAGCATTTTTTTTTCATGAGTTTGCATCTTCTCCCCAGGCTTGGTGGGTTTCTTCTGGATTTCCCCAGATTTACTGATTAGCATGAGTGAGGATGTAACTATCTATGTTTGGTGTCGATAGCTCAGAGATAACGCAACTCATATCTCTATTGTCAGAGGCACCTCGAAAGATTCCAGACCCACTGAAAATCTTACATTTTCAGGCCCCAACCCTTCAAAAACCAAACACTTTTTTTAATTGCTGTGGATTCTGCCCACATTTTACAGCATGCCTGCTTATAGCTATTTGAGTTCAGTGAGCTCTGTCATGCAATGACTGACTGGCATGTGGCAGACATATTGTTTTCATTTGGGTGAAATCGGATAGCAGGGATTGATCTGCACTCATACTGATCAATGTACTGTATGTATGAACATACATTAGGTGCCTGGAAGTTCAAAATAACAGATGTGTTGACCATTCACCCATTTGTGTGCTGGACATCCTTTCCTGTTATTATAGCCTCCACTCTTCTGGGAAGACTTCCCGCTAGATTTTGGAGCATAGTTGTTCCTATCTGTTTGGTCCCTGAAACAGTCCACCCTCGGATTGACCAACAATACGGTATCTTTAAAACAAACAATCAGAAGTTCCTTCTTCAGGAATTGTCTTTTCTAGGCATGATTTAAAATAGTGTTTATTTCAATCTGGACAGAAGGAAACAAAAAGTGGACATACTGTAATAACGGCGGCAAATATCAGTGCATAGATTTTGTCATAAAACTATTGGCGTGGATTTAAAACCCTTAAAACCCTAAGCGACACAGATCTGTGACACAGCACAGGTCAATGACGGTTAAAAACATAAAGACCTCAAACTGTGCATTTGTATTTTCGGATATATCAGGCAGAAAGAAAGTTATCATCACTTTTATAAGTTGTAAATTTTACCACTACCAATATATAGGACTGACGTCGCAAAAATGTAGAATCCTCAAAATGAGCTCATTATTATTATTTTGTGGTCATAGAAACAGATTGGCACCCTGTCCAGGGTGTACACCGCCTAGTGCCCGAAGTCTCCTGGGATAGGCTCCAGGTCCCCCGCGACCCTGATCATAGGATTAAGCGGTATAGAAAATGAATGAATGAATGAATGAATGGTCATAGAAACAACCAAAAAGAACAATAAAAACATGTGATCATGTGTATCTCTGCTATTTCTTTGCTTATGTGACCTTTTTTTTTTTTTGCTCAGTTATGTTTTAGTTAATTAAAATGAAATTTAATTAAATTCATTATATTGCCTAGGTTGTGCTGAAAAGAAGGATACGTCAATCTGTACTGAACAATCCTGAGCCCCATATATATGTTTATTAAAAAAACTGCAAAAAAAAAAAAAAGGATAAATTGCTCTATGCCATCCATCCCTTTTCTTTGTGTATACGTGACATTTTATTGAGTATACAGTAGACTGTTTTTAATGTAAGATCAGGCTTTAGGGTGAACCAAGGCCAAAAATGAGCATAACCTCAAACTTACAACTTCGTAGTATAAAGAAAGATCCAGATCTAGAACTGCCAATACAACTCCACACCATCCAGCTGAATAAAAAAAGGATAGATAGATAGATAGATAGATAGATAGATAGATAGATAGATAGATAGATGGAGTGCGTTGCAAATGTGTTCATACTGCTTGAACTTTTCCACATTTTGTCACGTTGCAACCACAAATGTAAATGTATTTTATTGTAATTTTATGTGATAGACCAACACACAGTGGTACATAATTGTAAAGTGGAAGGAAAATGATAAATGATTTTCAAAACTTTTAAAATCTGAAAACTATTTAAAATCTGAAAATGCGGCAACTAGTCCACATGCCACATGTTTGTATTCAGCCCCTTTACTCTGACACCCCAATGGAACCAACTGCCTTCAGAAGTCACCAAATTAGTAAATAGAGTCCACCTGTGTGTAATTTTAATCTCAGTATAAATACAGCTGCTCAATGACGGCCCCAGAGGTTTGTTAGAGAACATTATTGAACAAACAGCATCATGAAGCTCCAGGAACACACCAGACAGGTTAGACACCACACCAGACACCAGCAGGGTTAGGTTATAAATACTGTATATATATATATATATATATATATATATATATACAGTATGTATCCCAAGCTTTGAACATCTCACGGAGCACTGTTCAATCTGTCATCTGAAAATGAACAGAGTGTGGCACAACTGCAGACCTACCAAGACATGGCCGTCCACCTAAACTGACAGGCCAGGCAAGGAGAGCATTAATCCGAGAAGTAGCCAAGAGGCTCATGGTAACTCTGGAGGAGCTGCAAAGATCCACAGCTCAGGTGGGAGAATTCCACATGCAATTGGACAATTGGAAGTGCACTTCACAAATCTGATTTTTTATGATTTTTAAAAGATTTTTTTTATGGAAGAGTGACAAGAAGAAAGACAGTGTTGAAAGAATGGAAAGTTTCAAACGGCTTGTTGCAAACTGCTTCTCATGCCTTTCTTTGATGAATACATTCACAAGGCACTGGGACAGACAGACAGACAGACAGACAGATAGATAGATATATCCACACTACAGTTGTGCACTGGACCGCACAGCGTGCTGCTGGTAGGCAGTCTCGGTAACCATAGTAACACTGGAACTCTGACGTCACCGGAAGGCAGAGGCTTTGTAGTGAGTGAGTGAGTTGCCTAATGAGTTTGGAAAGCGCGTGAGAGTTGACCGACCAGGAGAAAAAAAAAAGAAAGAGAGGGAGGGAGAGAGACTCACGCGATACTGTAGTTCATGAGCGCTGTGGATGTGTGTGTGTGTGTGTGAGTGTGAGTGTGTGTAAGTGTGGAATAACGCGCGCTCCGCTGCTGCTGTTGACTTTATCTTCTTTTTTTTTATTCCAGTAAAAACGTTTTATTCATTTTTGGATTTTCCTTGTTCTTGTGCGGTAAGTTCTCTAAACACACAACAGAGAGAGAGAGAGAGAGAGAGAGAGTGTTACATTAGCGGGACTTTGATTATTCCTGTCTCGCTTTGATCTCAGACATAACATTATTGCTACATACTGTAACACGGAGCGCGCGCGCGCCTCGGACCGTTGCAGAGCTGTCGATCAGCACATGTTATGGAGATAGATTTATATTCATATTTATACTGTATGTTCTACACTTAACTCTAGAGTGTTTCATTTTTCCTCCTGCGATGCTGTGAATGAGGGGTTGAGTTTGGACTCAGCGTTCTTCAGTGCCCAAGAGTTGAGTGTTCTACATCCTAAAAATATAAATTCATAAGTTATATTTACCTCAAACTTAACTGTTCAGAATGCTTGTTGAATTTGCTATTAAATGTATGTACTAGTGGTGTGCGGCTGTTTGAGTGTAGTTTTGTAGGCACACTGTATTTCATCTCTGGGTGCCAATAATATTGGAACACTGTCAATTTCAGCCTAAACTGATGTTTTTGAACTCTTCAACGGTGTCCGTTTAACTTTAAAGCTTTTGCTTATTATTATTATTATTGTTATAATCTTTAAAGAAAATCACACATGAGAGGGTCTATTTCTTGTTATAGGGTTCCCTCCAGAAATGTAAACTTTTTTCTTTTTACTGTATTTAGTCCTGTAACGTTGCCATACACTGCATCCGAATTCCACCTACACGGTCCGCAGTGTTGGATTAACACCCCTTACGCTGGCTGAACCAGTGCGACTATCTGATGATTTATGCCTGTAAAGCTGAGGCAGCCCTCAGTTTTTACAAGTCCAGCCAGACACCAGGGAGTTTTCTTTCCTCTGTGTGGCCGTGTTCAGCACTTTTGGCTTCCTAATCCCCATAAAGCACGCTTGTCTTTTCCACTTGCCGCTGAAGTATCTAGGAAGTTTTTTCAAGTCCAGTTGCGAAACAGGCATGAAGTGTGGAACTAATTTCCTGGCACGACAGGGTTTCTCTCCAACTTATCCATCGTTACACACTTTCACCTTAACACCATGGACCAAGACAAGGTTTAGGATAAAATATTTCAAATTGTCCCTCAACAAAAATGCACTGAAAGTTGCGGTAGATCGGGGGTTAAGGCATTGAGTTACAGATCGGAAGGTTGATGGTTCAAGCCCCAGCTCCACAAGATTGCCGTTATTGGGCCCTTGAGCAAGGCCCTTAGCCCTATCTGTTCCAGGGGGCGCTGTATCATTGTTGACCCTGCGCTCAGACCCAAGCTATGTGTGATATGTGAAGAAAAAAAATACTGATCTGTCTGAAATTTTCAAGAAAAGTTATTTTGTTAAAAAGTGAACAGAAAAGAACTGATTACTAGGTTTATAAAATATAATTTTCTATATTTCCATTAATATTGTATCAGTCATATTAAGCAACGTGATCTTGATAAGGTCACAGTACAAAGTAGTCCTTTTTGCTCTTTTTTTTTTTTTTTTTTTTTTTAAATCATTGCACTATTCCTGTTTTCTTTTTCCTGCCTCTACTTGTGACCTTCATGATTGTAGCAAAGGTCGATGATTTCTTGATTTCTCTTTCTTTTTGTTCTTCAAATCTTTGTTTTTGCTTGTGTTTTTTTTTCTCACTTTTTCTTTTAATTTTTTTTGCGTTAAGTGATTGTTCATTGTTCGTGGTGGTGGAGAGACTCTGTTATCTCACACACTTTAGGTGTGAAGTGGAAAATTTTTCTGGGTTTGATGTGCATGGGTGTTACCCAAACTGACACGAGTTAAACAAACTGTCAGCACTGACACAGGCTTCCTGATTTAAGGGCTCGAGGGGCGAGCAACCAGGGGCCAGCCGAGAGAGAACGAGCGAAAGGGAGGAGGAGGAGGAGGAGGAGGAGAACGAGAGAAACATGCAATAAACTCCTCCTCGGACTCTTCAGGAAGGTCAACAGGTTATCATGTTTCGGCTCTGTTTTTCCACCGAGCGTCCACGTCCTTTCCGTCCTCCTAAAATCAATTCCTTGCCTACATAACGAGTTTGGACATGTCTCATTCGTCCCGTTCTCCAGTGATGGAACGGTCGATTTCATATATAAGCTTTTTATATATACATATATTTATTTATTTTCTTTTACTTCTTTGATGGACGTTCCATGGTGCTGTTTAAAATCCAAAGCAGAGGTCATGTGTCTGGTCTGGAGACAGTTTCTGCAGTGCCTAAAGAAAACAACAACAGCGCATAAGTCACTGCCATTCAAGCTTCCTCTTGCCAAGGAAGTCCCAATATAGATATGGACAGACTTCCATATCGCTGCAACTTTGAGACAATAACAGAACTACCTGAAACTTTTGCCCTGGTTTTCATCATTTCCTCACCTTTTAGGATTCTAAATAGGGAGACGAGTCGTCAGCGTATTATAACGACTAGGAGCTCCGAGACAGGATTTTATTTGCTCATAAAATTCCATAAATACTTGTATACTTGTCAAACCAGGACTTTTGATTGAGCGAATAACAGGACACAGTTATGAGAGTTAAAACTATTTATTTCTCTATATAATCCCCTGAAACACCAATGAACTCATCCCAGTGTTTCACTAGTGCTTGGATATGATCAAGTTAGAAAGTTCTCTCAGTATAAGTTATCCGTGATCAGACTGCCTGCTTCATGTCTGAAACGCCGGCCTCCCAGGAACTCCTTTAATGGCCCAAACATGTGGAAATTACTTGGAGCGAGGTCAGGACTGTAGGGGGACCTGGCAATAACTCCCAGCCGAGTTCCTGTAACGTGCAAGTGGTGCTGGTGAATGATTGTGTTATAACTCTGGCTGCACAATTTGATTAAAAAAACAAACCAATCACATTGTAGTTATAACTAAACATATTGCGATTAAGATTTAAACTGTGATATATAACTACTACATGTACCATATATTATTTAAACGTATTTATCGAAGCGAATATCAAGTACTAATGCAAATAATAAGATTAGAATATTGATTTAGCACCTCAAAAGTTATTGAGACTTAAATTATTAATAAACTTTACATAAAATTCTTGGTATTCATTTTTGCAATAATTCAGAGTTTTTATTTGTATTTTTTGTTAATTCTGCAGCGCTACTCTTAACTCCTAAAGATTTTACTTTGCAATAACAGAAGGTCCTTCTTGTGTCACATCCGTTAATAGGTAATGTTTTGGAGCAGACATTCCCTTCCCAGCCTCTTGTTTTATTCCAAGAACCACAAGGCACAAAGTACAAGTCGTGTGTTAGCTGTTACTATAGAAACGATAACTTAGGGGTCTTGTCCAGACGACCATTTTCAAGTCCAAGATCAGGACTTAGCTATCAAGTCCTTTTCGAGTCCTAGCCTCAACTAGTTGTCTTCATTCCTGCATTTCTAGAAGCAGAAATTACGTCTTGTCTAACATTGTGCGTTTACAATCTCTCGTTCGAGAAGGTGAGACAAGAGAACGTGTCGAGACTGCATTTGAGTTTGCTCCTACTAACCTGTGTCTTGGAGCTGTTGCAGTTACAGAGAGTTAATCAACACCTTCTGACCAATCAGGGTCCAGAATGTAGCAGCACTGTGGTATAAAGTAAGATATTTGACATGTGGACGATGGAATCAGGGCCGGCAGTGAGACGGAGTAAACGGGGGGAGTGGGGGGGGGGGGGTTCAACAGGGGCAATATAAGCTTACAACACCAATGAATCCAACAATTTTCAATCAAGTTAAGTTACACGTAGTGATATGAAACAAACATACAGTATGTGTGACAGTTTCTCACAATACAGTATTAAACAGCTGGTACTGCAGGACAAACATCTGTAACACTCACTGTTGCTCAATAAGTCAAATCATACGCCGTCATATTAGTTCTATTTTATTGAAGATACAATTTTTTTGCACGTACACAACCAGTCAAAAGTTTCACTGACTGTTGTAGTTGTTGTAACTTAATTACCTAACAGCATATGTGTTATGTCATAGTTTAAATGGGGTGGAATGCCCGGCCCCCACCATGATTCTGACCCCGGATGGCATTACGTTAAGGATGAGGGAGATGCAGATGGGAAGATTGTTCATTTCGGACAAATGTAAAAGCAGCATCATGTTTATTTATTTGATGGTCCTTGGCAACCCTGGATAAGACAAAAAATGTCTATACAGTATGTGAAACTCAAGCTCCATCATTATCTATATCATCAGCTTGGACGTACCCTCTGGAAATATGGTGGACAAAAACTGTACAGATAACGAGGTTGGTAGGGAAAGTTGTTAATAAAAAGTCATTTGAAAAGTTGCTAACAGTATTGTAAGCTGGGTGGGACAATGGCGCAGTGGTTAGCACTGTCGCCTTGCACCTCCAGAGGTTGGGTTCGATTCCCGCCTCGGGGTCTGTGTGCGTGGAGTTTGCATGTTCTCCAGTTTCCTCCAACAGTCCAAAGACATGCAGTTTAGGCTAATTCACGTTCCCAAATTTGTGAACAAGCGTGTGACTGTTGAGTGAGGTCCTACTACAGTTGTAAAAATGGGAATAAATACAACAGTCACCATTGGTCTCTACAGTCCCCAGTTGGACTACCACGTTTCCTAGATGGTTGGGATGGATGGACCTGTTAAGCTGTTTGTAGATGATGTAACCCAAGTCACTCAAATCTCAGACTGAGTGTAAAGTCGCAACAGTTCAAACAATCAAAGTCGAAATTGCCCCTTTTTACTAAATGGCTTGCTCAAATTTGTACGAATTTTTAATAAGGTTCATTGTGAATCTTTTCTTTGGATGATTTTTACTGTTGGGAAAAAAATCCAGCTGGATTTCGTGAAATGATGACGGTTTTTATTTAGGGAAGACGTGCTAGAACATACAGTATGTCTCACCTAACAAAATGCGTCACACGCTTAGTATAAAAACAACTCCTTTTTCGTGTGACTGTTTGAACCCGCATCGTCTCAGTAGGAGCTAAAGAAAGGCGTTTTCAAGGACTCGAGTCCCGAAGGTTTTTCGTCGAACAATGCGTTATTGTCACCGAAGTACCAGAGCGCGCCAGTAAAGTTCTTCAGGTTTGACCATACACCGTTTTTGTTTTGTTAGCACGGATACCCCAGTCCTGCTGTCAGCAAGAGATTCTGAGAACGAGGGAAGGAAAGCAGGAAGGAAGGTTTAACAGGACGGACACCACATATGGTTTTCAGCACCGTTTATTATTAGCCTGAAACAAGTCATACAGCACATTGTATCCAGAATTTTTTTTTTTTTTAATGCCTAACGTGATTTAATTTCATGTTTGTTCAGCCTGAGCGGAATCATCCAACACAGGTGGATTTACTCTGTGATCTGAATGAGTTTCTTTAAAAAAAGAAAAAAGATTGGTATTTCCTAATTAATAAAATAAAAATTATAAAATAAAAAACACTTTCCCCTTCTAAGCGATGTTAGTGGAAGATAAAACACGCACTTATTAATTCAGTCTGTCTAGACTTCTCGGAAGCGTGTTTCTTACCATTCCACAGAAGAAGAAAAAAATTGGATCAATTTCCACATATGAGCTGAATCATGTGGTTTTTGTCCTCCTACCCCCCCATCCCAACCCCACACCCCCCCAACCATTCCGAGCAGGAAATGTTTGAAGTTCGAACAAAAGAATCACATGGCGTCTGGTGCCCCTTGGCCACAGATGGACCGACGGGTCCTGATTAAAAAAGGAAAACAACAACCGAGCCACGAACACGTTTGAGATGCTTGGCGGCCGTTAGCGTTGGAAGGTTGGAGAAAGAGCTTTGGGTTTCCTTAAGCGACTGATCCGAATCCAGTGTGGTTTTCGAATTAAATTGCCATTACGGGGAAGGAAATCTAGGAAGAAAAAAAACATTGCAGCTCAGAGTGTGTTCGTGCTTTCGCACAGTTAGATCGTTGTTGCGATGAAAGGTCCGAATGATCTACCTCCAACTAAGGGTAAGATTACTCGCCCAGGCGGCTGAGGTGTTACTCGGACACCTTTCACCTAGTGATGAATGATCCTCGGTGTATGCAAAGGTCATCACAGCGTGTAACAGTCTTTTCCGTATTTTTTAGGAACTTGGCCATGGTGTGCTCTTCTACAGCCAAAATGGGCACAAGTGACTCTTCTGGTGTAGCTGTGAGGATCATCATGCTTTCCCCGGTGATGTAGTCAGGGGTCCCTTGATAGACTGGACTGTTATATCAAGAGGGCTTGGATTCATTCTCCTTGCCTTTGGCCTTACGACAGTTCTGCTGTTGCTACAGTCCTGGCTCCGACAATAGGTTCGCCGATCCCTGGGCTGTTTGCTTGGGGGATATTGAAGTTTACTAAAACTGAGCCAATACAACTAACCACCGGAGAAAGTGTTGTGAAACCCTGTTTTTGCTTCGCAGTCATGTTTCTAGACCATTTCAACAGAGGGGGCCAGGCTGGGGTCAGCCGATCTGTTTGATTCTGGGACCCTTTTGTTTTTTTGGAATAACGCACCATTTTTTGATAAGCATGTCGCGTGACTGTGCTAGAGTTACACAGCTATGGTAGTCAGGTTAGTTTAAGACCATTATTAATATTTTTTTCTTTGCTGCCATTGCTCTCCTGCTTCCTGTTTTTCTTTCTCCCCAATTGGGTTTTGCTTTTCATCATCATGCGACAGCGACCGACTAGGGAGGATGCAAACACACCCGCTTCCTCCAACATATATATAAATGCATTATATATGCTGCTGGGATCATCAGGGAAGCGATTTTGCCCCTTCCTATCGAGAGAGCTCAGCAAGGTTGGTGGTCCAGGACATGGATGACTGTCATCAAGATTCGGGATCTACTAAACACTTTTCCATCTTGCTTGATTTGTTTTCTGTTGTCCATCAAATCTTACGTCTTAGCCAAAAGGAAAAATGATCCACATGTGGGATTTGGTCCTTTGGCTAAAGTGATCCAACTTTTTTTTTTTTTTTTTTTCTTCTCAGTGCTGCTTTCCCAACATATGACCAACTGGACATGCAAGAAAATATGATTGCTCAAATGCAGCAGAGGTTCCTGTTTATACTAAACAGAATCATTGTATTTGCTGTAATCAGTCATCATTTAATATGGTTTTCCACTGGTCAGCCCCATACCCCTTTATAGACCTTTGGGCCTTTTTGTTACTCTGTAAACAGTGTAATCCTGTTCTGTATTTACAGGATCGTCGGGTGACTTCATGACAAGAACTATGTTTGGATATTGGATATCCTCATTATTGTTCCTGTTCGCATTATGTGAGGTACAGTGATGCCCAGTCACCATTACAGTGCACATTTTCCTTAGTTAATTCACTTGCATTATTTGTCCTATTCATGTATGTACTGTTCGTTGTTGGTTTTTTTAAATTCTGCAGTTGTTCATGGTGGCCCGCTCATCCAATAATGACACGCAGAAATCCAGGAACGGCACCCACGACATCGACCCCATTCGCAACAAGATTGTGATGGCCCAGTTTGAGTGCTACCAGAGGATCGCGAAGGACAGCAGTCACGATCACAAAGGTATCGATAGAGCTGTTTGATGTGAGGGGAAAAATGTTTTGGAGGGGTCAGTATCAAGCGTTACAAAGGTTATGGTTGGTGTCGAAAAAATAAATTTCTTTACAATCCCTAATAAACTAAATACAGCAAGTCCTCTACATACAAACATTTCAGTTACGATCTTTCGAAGATACGAACAAGCGTTCATTCGTGTTCGATTGCGGAAGTTAATGAACAGATGTCCTACGTACATTGTCACGTGTCATCTCAGGATTGTCCAGAAGCGAGTGTTAAATCAGCAGCGATGAAGATGGAATTAATTGGAAGAGGTGAAGAGATGGCAGACGTTGCTCGTTCTTTTAACATGAATAATTCGGCGTGATTCTAAAGAACAAGGACCAAGGAGATCATGGTGCATGTTCGTTTTATACTGTGTATAGCCAACTGTGTTGGTATCCAAGTACCTAGACCATGTTTGTTGGACTTATGAACAAATTGCAACAAGGGAGCAGAACTGACCGTGGTCTCAAGGGGGAAAGTTGATACTTTCTCTTTGATATCAATCAGTCAACACAAGCCAATCACAGGTGTCTGTGAGCTCAATCAAGTGGAAGATGGCGGATAGCACGTGTGTGTCACACTGCCCCTGAGGTTGAGTGAGAAGCTTTTCAGAAAGAAGCAGTTAGCATGATTTACAAAAGCATGTGACAGCCTTGGCACCTTCCTGGTTGGTAGATGTTGCTTGATTGAGACGAACCATCAGACAGGTTGGGATTGGGATAGCTTTATTGTATTTAGACCATTTGAGACTAATAGGGACTCACTGTTTTAGATTGTGTACATTTAGTTGGTGATCAGATGTAAGGTTTGAACACGACAGGACAGGGAAGTCGCAAAATTCCTCTTATGCAACAGTTAGTTCCCGACAGAGTAATCTGATTGGACGAGAGCCATTCCACCAGTCACAGAAGCACTTTCAACAAGAAAGCACACCTGATAATGTGATGTCATTGCTGACTCTTTAGTAATCGCTTCTAGGTCGTTGGCAATTGCCTTTAAACTGTCTGTGTTCGGCTACAAATTTAATTAGCTTCTAACATAAGGTTGAATCCCAAATCCAAGGGAATTCAAGGGAACAAGAGATTGTACACTTTACATAGCACACTTGCTTTCCATTTTACTCTATTCGGGATTCAACCCCAGAACCTGAATGTTATATTATATATGATATTTTAATGTGGAAGAAGTGAAAAATATATAAAAGAAACTGAGATTTACAGGACTGTCCACCAGCTTAATGGTTTATTCTCCTCACCTTTTAGCTACAGTACATAGTACCAGTAAGAATTTAAAACAACTTTCACTGTTAATTACATTAATTGGTTAGCTATGCCAAAGATATATGTTGGCAGAGCAAAATAACTTGTTAAATGAATGAAAAAAAAATTGTAGAACTGTTGTATAAAAGTTGTATCACTCCCAAAGAGAACATCAACATCTTCAGCTCTGCTACCTCCAGCTCTGCCTCCTGTCTTCTCTTCAGTGCCACTGTCTCTAAGCCGTAGAGCATCGCTGGTCTCACCACTGTCCTGTACACCTTTCCTTTCATTCCCGCTGATACTCTTTTATCGCACAACACACCTGAAACTTTTCTCCACCCATTCCAACCTGCCTGTACCCGCCTCTTCA
>JAQQZS010000036.1:34876071-34890147 GCA_030068045.1 Platyallabes tihoni
TGCTGCGGCTAACCTTCATTCCTCTGCTTTCCAGAGCGTACCTCCACCTCTCCAAATTTTCCTCCACCTGTTCCCAGTTCTCACTACAAAGCACAATGTCATCTGCAACCATCATAGTCCATGGAGACTCCTGTCTAACCTAATCTGTCATCCTGTCCATCACCAGAGCAAACAAAAAGGGGCTTAGAGCCGATCCTTGATGCAGACCCACTTCCACCTTGAACTCTTCTGTCACACCTACAGCACATCTCACCACTGTCTTACAGCTCTCATACATGTCCTGTAAAATTTATATGTATATATATATATATATAAAGTCTCTGTGGAAGAGCTGTTTCTATAGAAATGATAAAGTATTATACAGTACCTGCATTATGGCATAAGTGTGGCTTATACATGTTCTTAAAATGCACTGATTTATCGACTCAGTACCTAACCCTAACTTACTTAAAATGTCTAAATACAAATGGAATTCATTTCCTTATTTTATTGAAATGTCATTAAGTACGAGCACAAGTATAAACCCGCAGTTGCACTCTTCTAAAGAACTCCATGCTTTCAAATGACTCCTAATGATAAATGATAAGAAGTTACAGCTGCTTGTGAGAAAGCTAATTTCGACGTCATCTGTATCTAAGCTCAGATTAAACATATATATTAATTTTTTTTTTCTTTTCGTCTTGGCGCTCGCGACACCGCCTCACTGGAATGCTATTGTGTTCGGAGCGTCGGGCGGGTCCGACTCTATGCATTGTTCATCTGCAAACGCTCAACATATTCCCGTCGTGTGGCGCAGCTCCAGCTGTTTCCAGGCCAGATGTTTTGTTTGACAGCAACCGTGAAGACTGTCAGAGCTTGTTGATTTGTTCCATGTTTTTTTTTTTTTTATTTTTTTGCGGCCGACCAGTGAGAATGAATTACTGTCAGTAAATACGTCTGAACTGCAGTTATACGGCCATCTCACAAGAGTTCGGGGAAGTTACGAAGACAGATTTTGTTTAAACGAGATTTGATTCAATTTGGAAATAAGAGTGTTTAGAGTACATTCGTCTGATTAGGAGTTTATCATGAGACAACAGTTGTCCTTGTTGAATTTGTTATAATGAATTGTAACATTATTTTAAAATAAGTTTCAGTTTTTTAATCTCTAAAACATCTCAAAAACAGAATTATTTGAAATGGCAGCGTATAAATACTACTAACACTCCTACAACTGCTACTGCCAATAGAAATAGTCACTTTGTTATCAAATGATTCCTTTTGTCATAAAGAAACTTATCCAATGTGTGTGTGTGTGTGTGTGTGTGTGTGTGCGCGCTGTGCAGCTGGGCTGATGTGTAACCGCACATGGGACGGCTGGCTGTGCTGGGACGACGTAGAGGCCGGAAAGACCGTAACGCAACACTGTCCTGATTACTACAAGGACTTTGACACTTCAGGTAAAAAAAATTATAATAATAGTTATTCCAGTGCAACTGAGTTCAGCTTCATTACTGTCGTGTTTTTCATAAATAATCAGTAATTCAGTCACAAAGCTGTTTCAGGATGTTCAAAATAATCGACATACAGGATGTGACATCATCAGTGTTTCACCCAGCATGTCTTTAGGGCCGTTCAAGTCAAAGCAGGATTTTTGATTACAGTTATGAGAGTAAAAACTCCCTTTATTTCTCTATATAATTCCTTGCGACACTAATGCACTTACCCCAGTGTTTCACTAGTGCTTGGACACCATCAAGGTAGAAAGTGTTCACGTCTGAAACGCCGGCCTCCCAGGAACTCCTTTAATGTCACAGACATGTGGAAATGGCTTGGAGCGAGGTCAGGACTGGCAATAACTCCCAGCCGAGTTCCTGTAACGTGAAAGTGAATGATTGTGTGTACAGTTCACACAGACAGATGCGTCTCTTCCAAAAGTTGCCGACAAGTTATCTGTCGATTTTCAAAGATCAGGCGTTCCTCTCGCTGATAGTTCATGGGAATGACTGCAGTGGGCTCCGAGACACCTCTGCCGGAATCGTCATTCACGGATTTACAGCCTTCTTTAAAACGTTTGCACCGTTCAGATGTTTTACTGCGGATGAGAGTCTCATCACCGTCTTATGCCTTCATTATCAAATCCCTTTATGATTTGAACGTCCCTTAACTGGAAAACCAATGCCTTGGCAACAGAATGTTCAATCAAATCCCTCAGAAGAAAAAAAAACATGCTTTTTTTGTTCATGCAAGGAATCGTCCGTAGGAAATAATCTCCAGCGAGCTGTTGATGCTGAGATGTTGAGATGTTTCTGCTACTTTCTGCCTTCCAGCAGGCTTTCATCCAAGGTGCTGTTTGTTAATCGGTCATTTCAGGCAGATAACTCCAAATGAAGCTCTCCTCTGCAGCACAAGGATGTCTCTGTCTTACTTCCCTGGGACGTTCCTCATGGGACGCCTGTTTCCTCAGCGCATTCGATGGATTTCGCAACTGCGTTTGAAAATTCTGTACATTCTTGAAGATTCTTGAAGTTCTTGAGGGGTTTTTCAGACGGACCGAGCATCAGAAAGCGTCTGGAAGTAGTGATAGATCGTTTTGTGGGCTTTGGTATTGTTCCACAATGTAGAAAAAAAATAAAGAAAAGGAAAACCATTGAATTAGACGCTGCGTCCAAACTCTCGATCGGGACTGTATGCAATAAATATGTACTTCACTCACCATATTTTTATATTTTTGTTAACTTAAGACAAGCTTTGAGGATGTGATTTATTCCCCCGTGCTTCTATGAGTTAAATTGAACGTAGAGTTTGCGACTAAACAAAATCACATGGTTAGCGTGCGAACAATACTACTGGAGCCTTAATCCTCACTCATCATCTATACCGCTTTATCCTGTATACTGGGGGCCTGGAGCCTATCCCAGGTGACTTTGGACATGAGGTGGGGTTACACCCTGGATGGGGTTCTAATCCATCACAGGGCACACGCACATACACACTCATTCACAAACTACAGGCAATTTGGAAACGCCGGAGGAAACCCACCAAGCGCGGGGAAAAGGCGCAAACTCTATGCACACAGATCCCAAGGTGGGAATCGAACCCAGAACCTAGAGGTGCAAGTCGACAGTGTTGGCCACTATGCCAACGTACCGCCTGCCTTAAGCTTAAATCCTGAATTCAACAATTTGTAAATATTTGATAATATATAGTATGTTAACTTTAACCGCGGTAATTAATGGTACTTAATTCTTAATAAAGGATCTTTTATTCTGCTTTATTTTTAGAGGTGGCTACAAAAATCTGCACCGAATCTGGCAAGTGGTTTGTCCACCCTTTGAGCAACCGAACCTGGACCAATTACACGACCTGTACGCAGTCAACTTCTAAGAGTCAGCAGGTGGGTTTGGAACGAAAGACTAAAGTCTACTTCTGCACATAGGTACAGTAAGGTAGCTAAGAATGCTACATGTGAGCCGTTTGCAGCATCGCTTCTGCAAAACCAAGAGGCGGTGTAGCACTATACTCTACCTTTTGAACACACAAGCAATTTGTCTCAAATCAAGTACTGTAAAAAGGTACTACTCTAAGGCATTACTGAGCAGTGACACTCAGAAATGTCTGGGTTTTTTTTTTTTTATATATACGTTCTAGATATTCCTAAAGATTTTTTTATATTAATACTTTATATGAAAAGTAATATATATGAAAGTAATTTCAGGGTTTGAGACACAGCTGATGGTGATAATCGCACTTTAAAACTGACGGTTTGTCGGCGTGTTTAACGTCGCTGCATGCAGTTCAACACGGAAACGCGAGGGACAAAAAAAATGTCAGGTTGATGTTGCGTTTAATCCTCCAGATGTACATACAATACGTGCGTGGGAACAAGTTCTATCACCTGCTTCTGTCTGAAAGTCAAAGTCATATAGCACTAACATCACATGCTAACATGGACTATGCTAACAACAACCTCCATGCACGGTTTATTTATTTTATTTATTTTTACGATTACATTTCCAACACAACGCATCTTATTTTCTTTGAACGCTTGATACTATGTTTCTATATCTTATGTTTTTTTATTTAGGCATTGCTCAACCTCTACTACCTGGTCATGATCGGTCACGGATTGTCCCTCGTCTCTTTACTCGCTTCATTGGGAATATTCTTCTATTTTAAGTAAGTGTGATGTCAAAGAAAACAGCAGGATTTACAAAGTCGCTAGCTCAGCGCTTGCACTGAAACGTTTTTTCCCCTTCCATCAGGAGCCTCAGCTGCCAGAGGATTACGCTTCATAAGAACCTTTTCTTCTCCTTCATCCTGCATTCCATCATAACCATCATCTGGTTCACGGCCGTCGTGAACAACAACAACAACAACCAGGGGTTCTTTCAGTCGAATACAGTGAGTAGGCTTCACAAGGATCTTTTTTGTTTGTTTGCTTGATTTGGGACAATAAAGGCATGAAACATTTGGGAGTGAGTGTTTGGGTTGTGCTGTGAGAGGAAGAAAAGGAGGCAGCATTACTTTGTAACATTACAAGTGTTTGATAATGATATTATGTCATACGTTTGAACTTTTCATGGTTACGTTGTGGAAGTTTTGTAATATGAGGTGGATAAAAGTAATTTTTAAGGATTTTTTTTTTTCATAAAAAATTTGCAGCTCTGACACTGGAGACTCCTTCCCTAAACGTTAAATAAACATCTTCTCCCGTCAACATTTATCTTATTATGTACCTATTTTGCAAAATTCTTCTTTTTAGTCTTCATTTTTTGACATTCGTGTATTTCCTTTTTTTTTTTTTTTTTATTCGCCCCGATTTAAACAAGCCAATTATATATATTTTTTTCTCCTAAGGTGACCTGGTATAAGAGTATCCCCTTAACACGCATACTTTACAGGAGTCTGAGACCTGTGTTAACTTGTTAAAGAAATAGTGAAATATCGAACCTTTAAATAACAACCCATTATTGAGTAATGTTTTTTTTTTTTTTTTTTGGAGAAATGAATCTTTCTGAGGAAGCAGAATCGAGAATTCAGCAGCACTGTGGTATAAATTTAGAGGTTATTTAATGTGTGAGGAACCAGTGGCGGAAACAAGCAGACACGAGACAGAAGAGGGATTACTTAATCATGACTGGCTTTTTAAAGGGTGTTTTCTTCAGTTGTAATATCTAACATTTCCTCAAATCAGTTCCAGAGACTAAATGACTCAAGGCAAAATAACTTTCATAACTTGTCACTTCTACAGCTGCTTGAATTTAGTTTTTTTTTCCCCATATATATACTCATTGCATAACAGAAGTCTATCAACTTTATATATAAGCGCTGTCAATCAATTAAATATTTTAATCTTGTTAATCTCGGTCATCGGCTGCGATTAATCACGATTAATCGCAATGTTAAAATACTCGTATTATAAACAATTAATGTTGGAATAAAGATAAGCATGACAAATTCGTCAGAGGAAACAGATCATGCAGTTTTATAATATCTCAAACATTAACATTTAACAAGTGTCAAATTAAAATCTCGCTAACCGTGCTGCTATTATGGGGAGCCAATAGGGTCAAACTTGGTCATATGATTAATTTGTGTTAAAAAAAAAAAACTAAAACAGTAATGTCTAGATGAATCAAATGCGTTAATATAATATTGCGTTAATATTGTTAATATAATAGTATTTGTAACTAAACGTTCCTCTCTTGTGCGTATGTTTTCACCCCCCTAGCTGAGCTGTCGGGTCTGCACGTTTATCCACCTGTACATCCTGGGCTGCATGTATTTCTGGATGCTGTGTGAGGGGATTTATCTCCACACCCTCATCGTCGTGGCTGTGTTTGCCGAGAAGCAGCGCCTCATGTGGTATTACCTGCTAGGTTGGGGTGAGTCTATCAACTCTGATGATTGATATTTTTTTTCTGATATGGTGTGGATTATTATTTGGATTATAATTATTCAAACTTTTTTCATATTGTTCAGGATTTCCCGTCATCCCGGCTGTAATACACGCTATCGCCAGAAGCTATTACTACAACGACAAGTAAGTGCCACCTTTCAGACACATTTGAACGAATGAATGTAATCGTTAAAAAAACTTTTTTATTCTATGCTGGCGTCTCCGAGACGGTAGATGATCACGTCTCCTCGGATTCGCTGCATATTATGTTCCCACCCGCGAGTACATGCTGGCATCCTGTCCAAAACAATCCGGGTGCCGAATGGGAACTGTCCCTTCAGCACCTCGGCGCCGCCTGAGCGAGGGGCGTGTCCGTGTTTCACCCTGTAACCTTGTGTTTCCCTCTATTTGCATATGATTGGGTCTTTTATTCTACGATGCAATAACTCTTTTAACAAAGCTTTGTTCACTGTGATCCCTGCGCCATCATGTTAAAGGCTTTAATGTGAAAAAAACAAAGTCTTTTTGAAGATAAGGGTGACTTTAAGGCACGTTCGTATTATGTTATTGCACTGATGAAAAATCTGCTTCTTGTTTTCTGCAGTTGTTGGATCAGTTCGGATACATCTCTGCTTTATATCGTCCATGGGCCCATTTGTGCCGCTTTACTGGTGAGTCTCTACAATTCTATACATTCTAGAAAACAGGATGATCTTGAATACATTTTTGTTTGGAACAAAATCCAAACTCCTCATGCTTTTGCAGGTAAGGTATAGTTTTAACCATACACCTCTTGCTTTCTCTTCCCCCCTCAGGTGAACCTGTTCTTCCTCCTGAACATTGTGCGGGTTTTGATCACCAAGCTGAAAGTGACCCACCAGGCAGAAACCAGCCTCTACATAAAAGCCGTCAGAGCCACGCTCATCCTAGTGCCCCTCCTGGGCATCCAGATCGTCCTGCTGTCCTACAAACCCGAGACCCACCACTCCAACGAGATCTACGCGTATCTGATGGCCATCCTGATCCATTACCAGGTAAGAAGGTTGGATTAGCCTCCATGAGCTGGACTGTCCGTACAATGCTTAGACAGTTATAGAAAAAAATAAAGTGCTGTGTTACAGTAAATCTGTGGGTGCGGAAAATGATCTTATAATCTACATCTTGTGGCGCTCTTTAGGGTCTGCTGGTGGCCACAATCTTCTGCTTCTTCAATGGAGAGGTGAGTCATTATGGAAAAAAATTATGATTCCAAGCAAAATTTACATTTAGGATTTTTTCTTATGGAATAAAGAAATAATATTCGTAAAACACTTGGGTTTGCATTGACCCAGGATGATTTGCATGACCGCATTTAGCGACTGTATGATTTAATTGAATTGTATTACAGTACATTAATTAATTAAGAAAAAATGATAAAAATCCAGATTCACATTTTACTACACTTTGAACTCATTAAAAAAAGACATCAAGCTCTTTAACATAATAATTAATAATAATAATAATAATAATAATCTTATGGTCTAAAAGCTATCTACACGTCTTCGTCCTGCAGGTCCAGAGTGTGTTACGGCGCCACTGGAACCAGTACCGCATCCAGTTCGGCAGCACGTTCGCCAACACCGAGGCGCTGCGCTCGACGTCCTGCACCACCTCCTCCATGACCGAGGTGCACCGCTGCTACAGCATCGACAGCCACATGGACACGCTCAACGGCAAGAGCTTCCACAACTTGGAGACAACCATCCTGCGCTCGGATAACATCTACATGTGAGGACGGCCGTCTTGACGCGCTCAAAGACAACAAACAGAGACAAAGCGCGAGCCTCCAGCGTCCCCATCAGGGGACTATCACAAAGTACTTTGGCACAGCAAGCGCGCCTTTTTTTTTTTTTTGCTACGGAGCCAGATAACATCTTAACGAGAACGGGATTCTTGGTGTGAGATGAGAACTGATGCAGAACACAGAGGGAGGCGAGAACCCGCGTGACTGATGAACACGGACGCTGATGAAAGCGCCGCCCGTTGGCCGTGTTGGCGATTTTAAACAGGACGGCATGTGGGATTAGCAACACACAAGAGACTTTACAGGAGATCTGGATTACATTCCCTCTGGCTCGAAAAAGGATGTTCTGTGAGATTTGGGGTAAAAAAAAAAAAAAAAAAAAAAGATCCTATACTGGTGGTGTATTGATTGTGAAACTCCATCTGTTCTTTGTTGTGTTTCTGCACTTGTTGGTTTGAAAGGTTTCTGGACGTGGAGACTTTATAAAGAGACGAACACAGACCGCACTAAAGGGAAGCACAAACCCAACATGTCATTATTTGTGGAAAATCAGTTATGTCCTTAAATTCTTTATGCTAATAGCTCGCGGAATTCGACTCCTTGTGTGTTAAGTCTTGAACATGGACATTATTGAGTATATACACACCGATCAGCCGTAACATTAACACCACTGACAGGTGAGGGGGTGAATTCTATCAGGTATGGATTGAACAGGCAGTTCTCGAAGTCAATGTGTTGTGTGCAGGAAAAATGAGTGAGCATACGGACCAGAGCGACAAATTGTGATGTCTAGATGGCTGGGTCAGAGCAACTCCAAGAGCAACAGCAGGTCTTGTGGGGGTGTTCCCTCCCAGGGTCACGGGCACGCAAGGAGAGATGCCTGGCCCATCTGGTCCGATCCGGCAGAAGAGTTACTGTAGCGCAGTTTGTGGAAAATTAATGCTGGCTGGTGTAGAAAGGTGTCAGAAGACCATAGTAGTGCCCATGCTAACCCCTGGACATCTCCTACAATTGGTGGAGAAGGACCCCCTGGATGACACTAAAGTGCTCGCCCTGTCATCCAGAGATCGCAAGTTCGGTAAAGCTGAGCTCCCTCAGAGGGGAGGGACGTAGCGCTTTCACATAAATCATAGCTATACAACCAATCGCTGGCTTCTGTGAGCTCATGCAAGCTGGAGGAGCAGCATGAGGAACATGACGAAGAGTTCAAGGTCAGATGCTTCATGGGAAGTCCATGCCTTGATGGCAAGTGGTTTCAATGTTATGGCTGATTAGTATTTCGTACTGTATTATCTCCATTTAGTACAGTTTAGTGGTTGAATACATAGCATAAGTACATACTGTAGGGTTAGAATTTGCATCCATTTCACTATTTACAGTCAGCATTGACACGTTTACAGTTTTCGAAGTTTCCTAAAAAGAAAAAAAAGATAAACAGAAATAAGCACAGGAGGCCTTATTCAGCATGTCTTTATGTCTGGAACATATAGGTGCGTTTAATATTCTTGCATATCACGTACTCTTAGGGCATTTCAACTTCATATGCTGGAAAAACAAACTGCTCACACTTGGAAAATGTAAATAGTGTGTACTGGATGTCTGTGTCCACGAGTGTATTTTGATTATATTTATAAATGCATAACTTTGCTCAGAATCAGTATGCGGCGATTTCGAGACATCTTTTGTGTATCTATTAACTGTGATCTGTTAATGGGCCAAAAATCATTAAGACGTGTTGAAACGTTCATCTTTATCACTTATGCATATATGTAGTGTTTACAGATGTGGGAAATGTCCAGGGGTTGTATGAGGAGGGAAATTCCAGAATTCACTTTTTGATTTCTCACATGCTGAGCTGCGTGTTGGAAACACCATGTCAGTGTTGCAGTTTTTTTTCGTCTAAGTTATTTGTATTCCAAGGATAATATTTTGTAGGTCATAATCATACTGCTTCTGAGTCTGAGTCTTCTTCAGTCAGTTTTTCTTTTTCTTTTCTTGTTGCTTTCACACCATAGCGTGTAATTGTTCTTAAGAATACAAATGCAACCATATACAATCCTTTACTGTGAAGCGTAGTCTCTTTCCGTTAGTTTAAAAAAAAAATGCTTGTGGTTTGTTCTATTTAATCGCAGAAACAAGACAATTCTAAAGACTGAACTGGAAACGTTTAAGAAGGAAAAGACTTACAAAACCGTGCACTTTCCAAAAACAAGAGGGTTCCAAAACCAGGAACATTTCAGGGGATAAGATCCAGGAAAATTCCAGAAACAAGAGGTTTCAAAATCACGCACAATCCAGAGTTTAGGAAACCAGGAAAATTCCAGAAGTATGAGTCTTACAAAACCAGTAATATCCCAGAACTGTGAACATTCCAAAAGCAATATAGTGATTCATCTTCCAAAAAACAAGTGAGTTTAGGAAGAACATTCCAGGAACATTCAGTGGGGTTCCAGAACCAGGTACATTTCAGAATTTTGCATTTGAAGAACCAATTCTGGTTCTTGAATTTTGAAGGACATTTTACATGAACCAGGAATATTCCAGAAATTAATGTTACCAAACTGGGAACATTCCAAAAACAAGTGAGTTTAAGACTTGAGAACTTTCCAGAAAAAAAATGGTTTAAGAATCAGGAATGTATATTTTTTTTAAAAAACGGCTCAAAAAACTGCTACATTCCAGAATCAAGAATTTAAATACCAAGAACGTTTCAGAAACAATAGTGTTCCAGAAGAAGCAATTTTTCCAAAATCCGCAGGATGAAAAAATCCGGGTAGATTCCAGAATCTAGCATTTAGAGAACCAAAAACATTGCCAAAAAAACAAAAACAATGTTCCAGGAAGATTCCAGAAAACAAGCGAGTTTAAGACTTTTTCCAGAACATCCTATAAACAAAAGGGCTTCCAAAACCAGGTATCATTCAGCCTCCAGTGTTAAAGGACCAAGATCATTCCAGAAACAACTGAGTCTACAACAAAGGGTCATTCCAGAAACAAGACGTAGGAATATTCCACAAACTGGAATTTTACAGTTGAGTTCAAAAAGTCCAAAAGAATATCATAAGAGTTACAGAACCAGAAGACAGTTCTGGCTCCAGGAGGATCAGTGTAAGGATCTAACCCATGACTGAAACTTCAAAGCACTTTTGTAAGTCGCTCTGGATGAGAGTGTCGGCCAAACGACTAAATGTAAATGCGAATGTACTGTACGTAAGACAACATTACAACCATGAGGACGGTCCAGAAGGCAAAGGAGTCCAACAGCAGGAATGTTGTTTTTTTTTAAATATTCATTGCTTGACATGTTAACAACAGTCTGTCTCTTTTTACTCCTGAAAGCTTTTTGTGTTTTCCCATACTGAAGCATGACAGAGAGAAACAGGACATCTGTCGAACATATTTACTCAAAGGCAGCAAATGAGGTTCTGGCGTCGTAAAAAAAAAAAAAAAAAAAGGATGACAATTTTTAATTAATTATATACAACTATCAATTAATCTGTCTCATATATATAATAGTGAGAAATTGCAATCGAAGGATATTGAAATAATTTTTCTGAACACTCTTAAGGGGTGCCAATATTTCTGGAGCTGACCGAAGGACAGTTCCAGCTCCAGGAGGATCCTCTTTTCTGGAGTGTGTACTTCGTCCGTACTGCCAGGTTGCTAAAGATATAGTTGAAGGTCACAGCGGTAAGTGATATGTGACTGCCGGTGGTAGCTTTGGTCCAACAGGATGTGTGGCTTCCTCACACACACACACACACACACACACAATTGCAAGAATACATACGATGGAAAAACGACAAGGCAGGAGTAAACAGCACACAGCTGACGTGTGTTTCTGCCTGTGGGAAAAGCACAGGAAGGAGCCTTGGATTTGGTGTTGCCACACACTCTTGCTGACACCAGAATTCAGTTCTGTGTGTGTGTGCATTTGTGTGTGTGTGTGTGTGTTCTCTGTGTGTGGTAGCACATCCAGGCATTTGCCTTACATTATTTGCAAATATTTTTGTTAAAATTTTAGAAATCAATATCAATTTCAGAGCTCGCTGCAAGCCGAGCATCTGGATGTTGTGACGCTCCACATTGGTTCCATGTGCGCTGACGAAAAAAAAAAAAGAAGCCGTACCGAAACACTCGGCCCCTCCCTTTTGGCCCGCCAGACAGATGAGTTACACATGGGAGGAAAATTAGAAAACTGGGCACAGAGATCCTCAGATCTCCTTTTATGTCAGAATCTTTCTTTTGAAGCAAACAGCCCTGGACATGTGTAATTAATCTTCCAGTTTGTGGTGAGGCAGAAAAAAAAAATAATGACACTTAATGACACTGATGTTCTCGAAAAAAAGCAAATCGCAAACATGTTGCCTGCGGCCTGTTCGGCTTCGACACATTGTTACACAATTCTGTTCTTTAATCACATCAGGCCGCTTTCCTCTCTGCTTGATCTATCGCCCCCCCCCTCGACGCGCAGGTCGACGTGGGTCCCCCAGCGTGATCACGTTTTAATAGGTTTAAAAGACACCCCGACTCATGGTCACCTGCTCAATTTGTCATCCTGAATCCCGCACAGGATGCGGCACACACATTCCACACACATACCCTGAACCTACTGAGCTGATGATGAAAAAAAAGACAATAGGCATATTTTTGGGGCAACCTAAATGTTCTGGGAGGAATTCTGAGTATCCGGTGAATCACAGTTTCAGAATAAGCTACAGAATGCAACCAGTAAGTTACATTAGTTAGCTTTACCATTAAATTCTCCAATCCTGATTGGTCAGCATTTTCCTCGAACAGAAGCTCTGATATGTTGTTCTGGCTGATCACATCACTCGTTCTCATACCGTATGTTATCGTGTCATTACATAACAGTATATACAGTAGCGTATACTGTACACTTCACACGTCACTCTAAGCATGGCCGTCTATATGCTTTATTTGAGAGACAGAATATCAGAACATGTAAGTATGGAAATTGCCAACCAGATTCAATGTTCCAGATATGATTCCACAAATATAAAGGATTTCAAAACCATGTACATTCCAGAATCCAGAGTTTATGGAACCATGAATGTTCCAGAAACAAGCGTGTCCCAGAACCAGGAACAGTCCAACAATGAACATTATAGGACTTGTATAGGTCCAAAACCAGGAACATTCCAGATTTTAAGTCAGTCAAATTCCAAAAGCCATTTAGTTTAAGAACTAAGCAACATTTCAGAAAAAAAGGGGCGTTCAAAAATCAGGTACATTCAAAAATCTAGAGTTTAAGAAGCAGGAAAAAGAATTTATGGCAAAGGATCATTCCAGAGCCAGGAGCATTCAGGATTTTAAAAAGCAGGAAAATTCTAGAAAATGTTAAAAAGGTAAGGATCATTGCAGAGACAAAAGGGTTGAAGCACCAGAAATATTACAGAATTGAGTGTTACAGAAATAAATCTTTACAAAAACCAGAGGGTCCCAAAACAAGGCACATTCCAGAGTTTCAGAACCAAAAACATTCATTTAGGACAAAAGATCATTTCAGAAACAAGAGGATTGCAGAAATAGAAATATTCCAGAAATGGTTTTTACAAAATGGGAGACATGAAAAATCAAGAGGGTTAAACAACCATGAAGAAGATTCAGATCCAGTTTCATTCTAGAAACAAGAGTGGTTCCTGAATCAGCAATATTCCAGAAATGAGTATTACACAACTGGGGATATCATGAAAGAAAGAGTGCTCCATGAGCAGGATCATGGCAGGTTTTAAGAAGCAAGAAATTTCCTAAAACAAGTTAATAATAATAAAAAAAAATCATTCCATAAACAATAGAGCTCAAGAACCAGAATATTACAGAATTAAGTATTATAAGAAATAAAACGTTCCTGAAACAGGAGGGTTCCAAAGTCAAGTACATTCCAAAATCCAGAGTTTAAAAAGCAGGAACATTTCAGAGACAAGAGTGTTCAAGAACCAGAATATTACAGAATTTACTGTTACAGAAATAAATCTTTACAAAAACCAGAGTGTCTCAAAACCAGGAACATTCTAGAGCTTCAGAACCAGAAACATTCATTTAAGAACTGGGGATCATGAGGGAGCCAAAAGCAGGAACATTGCAGAGCTGGAGAACCAGAAACAGGAGACAAAGACCTTCTTCTGCAAAGTTTAAGAAGTAGGAACATTCAAGAAATAAGGGAATGTAAGAGACAAGAACGTTCCAGAAACAGGAGAAAATTATCGAGTTGAGCATTATAAACCTGGGTACTTTACAAAACAAACAACAACAGGCTTCTGAAGTTAGGAGTATTCCAGAGGGAACATTCCTGCATTCATCGAAGCATCAAGTAGTCTTACTTGATCTTAGTGCTGCATTCGACACTGTAGATCATGATATTCTCATAGATCGCTTACAAAATCACATA
>JAQQZS010000036.1:34902380-34917897 GCA_030068045.1 Platyallabes tihoni
TGAAATGCAACTTAATTCATAACATTTGTATCATGTGCTTTTTCTGGATTTTTGGTTGATATTCTGTCTCAATCCTTCACCATAAACCTATGATAAAAATTATAGACCCTTCATTTCTTTGTAACTGGGCAAACTTAGAAAATCTGTAAGGAATCAAATACTTATTTACCCCACTGTATATATGAGTCTCATCACTGTACTGTGCTTGAAGTCTTCTGAAAAATGTCAATCGGCTGTTTTTTGCGCTTTCATTAACAAGAAATTTCATCATAAGTCCCTGTTTGACTTGAACGCCCATCGTATATGACATCAGTCATCCAATGTTGGGGTTCCTGCTGGGTAACGTGTCAAGAAAAGTGACACAGTACACAAGAAACAAATGTCCCCCTGTCGGAAAACATTGTATTATCCAGAAACATCCTCATGCTCTGTGTCTGACCCGTACTTATGATTATCTGCAGATAAATTTAGGGACCGTGTTCTCCTTCTGTAGTTTTTGGCATCCTCCAACGTCCTCCCCCTCACTCCAGTCCCACATCGTCTTCAGACAAGCCAAACCGCCAGAGTCGGTGATCCTGAGCATCAGATCTATTGATACAGCTGTTCCTCATGACTTTGATTGCGAGCAAGTCCTTGATGGGCCGCGACCTCTTCTGAGAGAGACGCTGAAGAAAAACAAGCACCAAAGACATGGGGCACGCTGTGGCACTTATTTTTTTAATGGGATATTGTATTCCCATGCTTGTTTGGGGTCAAACGGAGGTCCGACACTTCAGGGAACGTCCAGAGGGAGCTTTCAGTAATCCGTAAGCATCTGTCACACATTAATCCCAGCGACTCTCTCTCGCTTTTACTGTGACCTGTAGAGATATCATGCTTACTTCCAGCTTTGCAGGAATTTCGGTGACTGTAAATTAGGGTCCGTGTTGTCCAAAATAGAAACTGAAGAATAGGAATAGTGATAGTGCTGTTGTACAGCTGAGTGCAAAAGTTTGGCAGAAATACTAAATGCGCGTCCTCCGAATGATGCTAATCTAAAGCGAGAAATTAACAGTAGATCACTGTCTGCAGATCGGAGTGTGTGAACTGGGGAATAAGTGTGAATAAGATCAGAAATATATGGGGGGACAAGACCATGCAGTGCTTTGAAGGTTATGAGGAGAATCTTGTATTGAATGCGGGAGCGAATGGGTAGCCAATGAAGTCTGTGTAGGACGGGAGTGATGTGTGAGGATTTCTATGAATAAGTTAGGACCCTAGAAGCGTTCTGTATGTATTGGAGCTTATATAATGTTGTGTTTGGTAGACCATAAAAAAAGAGAATTACAGTAGTCAAGTCGAGATGTAATGAAAGCGTGAACCAGTGTCTCATTTTTAGCAACATTTTTAGGTGAACCAACCAAGGAGGACATCTGTTTTATCAGTATTGAGTTTGAAAAGGTTACTGGTCATCCAAGCATTTATGTCGTCAATACAGGCTGAAATGGAGTTAGTGGGAAAGGGATGAAAGTGTCGAAAACTGATATAGAGTTGAGTGTCGTCTGCATAGCACTGGAAATTGAAACTGTGACGGCAGATGATTATACTTAGAAGAAGCATGTAGATGAAACAGTAGAGGGCCAAGAACAGAACCCTGAGGAACACCAGGATCACAGGAAGCCTGGAATCCTATCCCAGGAGACTTCGGGCATGAGGCGGGGTGCACTTTGGACAGGGCGCCAATCCATGACAAGACATACACACACACTCAATTAGTCTAATCTGCATGCCATTGGATTGTGGGAGGACACTGGAGTTCCTGGAGGAAACCCACCAAGCATGGGGAGAACATGCAAACTTCACGCACGCAGACCCTGAGGCGGGAATCGAACCCGGACCCTGGACTCTAAAGGGATAAAAAGTATGACATTACTTAACAAACATGCTAGAAATGGCAAACTGCTAGGAATAAAGAGTCTAATTGTATATTTTGGACACGCTGATTTTGGAAAATCATCGACTTCAGGGTGAAAAGTAACTCTGCTTCCATCATGTGATTGATTGTTTAACCAGAGCAGCATGACACCTTTGTGGTTTGTCGCTCCTTTGTCAGTCACAGAGAGCTAACAAAGAGATAACTGTAGAGAACATGCATTTTTGAACCATTTGTGTTAACTGTTATTAACCTTCTCAAAGTGTGTGTGTGTGTGTGCGCGTGTGTGCATGTGTGTGTGGACGAGTAGGCATGCAGGAGTACAAAAGCCAGATCACGTCACCTCTGCTGGTGCTGAATGGGGTCGTGACCCTACAACATGTGCTAGGTGAACTTTCAGCCTGCTCCCTTCCTGTGCTCTTCCTTCCTCTTGTCGAAAAAAAGGAACATATAATGTAAGTAAGGAAAGAATAAAGCCGCATGAACGCGTGCCCTTCTGGGGTTGATTCGGCTGGGTGTAACTGTTATGTTGTGCAAGCGGTGTGTGTGTGTGTGTGTGCTATAGATGTGACTCTTGTATACTCCTTTCCATAGGTCAGCACTTTTGGCAGCACTTCAAGACAATATTGTTGATTATTATATAATCTTTACATTACGGCACTGTCCGAGTCCGATTGGTCGGCAGGTTCTGTGTATGATCTATAACACCGGCTCTAATAGTTGTATGTGTGTGTGTTTATGGGGTGAACTCTGACGATGATTATTTTCCTATAACAGCCTGAGACTTGCTGTTTTATTCCTTCCATGATGGATTAGTTGTCATTATTAAGTGCTTTAAAAAGATTTGGGAGTGTGTGCTGTTTTCCCTGTGGGTTTTTACAGCTATTAATGTCTTTTGGGCCTTTGTGTGACACTGATTCATATGCCTGTGTGCATGCAGTGTTTGTCTTTGTGAGCTTGCATTATGGCTATAAAAAGAAAACAGACTTATTATTGGCCATATGATTTACACCAAGCAGGAAAGCCTGCATCTCCGCTGCACCTCCAGTTATCCAAACAGGAACGAAAGATCACAGCCCCGATTTCTCTCCTTTCCCCTTTGTCTTATCATTGTATCATGTCACTTCGTTTGTCCTTTTGCCCTTTTACTGTCCTCCCTTCTCCCTTTTTTTCCCTGTGTGCATTATTTTTTTATTACAATTCCTCTTCATGCATTCTCACACTGCAAACCGTTTATTTTATTATTATTTTTTTTATTTGCAGTTACACGTGAATGCGAATCTGGCAGACTTTATAACACACACACCCTAATCAGGAAGAGATCAACTCAGTGGATGTGGCCGGTCACGGTGAACACCCACATGGGACACGCTTCAGCCTCAACCCTCTAAAATAAATGCGAATATATTCGCAAATAGGCTACTCCGGTTCAGGTTTCCATAGGGCAACCCCTCCTCGTCCTCTCACCGTGCAGCAAGGCATTGTGGGGGAAAGTGCCTTGTAGTAATATGGTGTGTACCACCATACTTTGGTGACTGCCATGGTATTTATTGGGTATCAGAGTGGCTACCAAAGTTCAGCAGGGATCTAATACGATATGTTTGTACATATTATAGCATAGTAGATATGTTAGGACATACTACTGATATGATATGATATAATACAGACTACAATAGAACTGTATGGAATATGAAGAGTTACTAAATACATACATCTGTCATACCATATAACTATGCATAACATATGTTTTACATCATAGTAGATGTTGCATAGCACCATATGACTGTACATGGTAGAACCGTTTACCATACTATGGTGTTATATAGAACTACCATGGTGAAAAGCATGTTCCATTGGTAGAACCATGTACCATAGTTTTACTCATATACTATGCATATCAGCTAATAAGTATGGTATTGTGAAAATGGTACTATATCCCACCATGGAACAGGTACCATCAGACTACCATACTACTGTACCTATACCATGGTAAAATGTCTTATGGGCACTTTGGTTCAGAAAGCTCCACTAACATTTATACACGTAATTCTATCAATCATGTGTCAAGAATCATAACGTTCTAATAGAAGGTCTGCCTGAAAAGTCTCATAAGGTGATGTCAGTTGAAATTAAAATGAAATAACAGCAGCTTTGAACCTTTGTAGCGAATTATGTCAGGTGTCATGACATCATGATAGAGGTGTCATTCAGCCTTATGCACGCTGGCCATAATTATTATTAAAACATATGTGGTTATAAATAATACAAAATAAAAATATGAAATATTTACGATACATGTCTGTTAATATGATGAATATGATGAAACCGGGGCGCAAAATCAGCTTGCAGTAATTTAGAAAGACCAAAAGCAAAAAGTCAAAAATGGGGGCATCTATTAGAATTGTTAGCAATCTAAATGGAAAATCGACACACATCAAAACTAATGGGCCTCGACAGCGGAACGTGACGTTAATCGAAACAGACGTCATGTCCATTTTTCATGCTCAGTAAAACTGGGAGTTGTCAAATTCGAAACAACTTGAAACGGTGAACTGGACCGCATCTGTTGGGTCAACAGATGTTTAGATGATGCAATCTATTACAACCTGCTTTTATACTGAGGGCTGGGAAAGTTGTTTATCATCCTCATCATCATCAGTCTCTCGAGTCGCTCTTAAAGGATGTGGTGGAAATTTGTATCATATTTTAAAAACGTAATATTTGTTCAGGCGGCACGGTCGCTTTGTGTTTAGCACTGTGGACTCGCGCCTCTAGGGTCTGGGTTCATTTCCCATCAGTTTGTGTGCGTGAAGTTTGCATGTTCTCGCCGTGTTTGACAGGTTCCCTCTGGGTATTCCGGTTTCCTCCAACAGTCCAGAGACATGCAGATTAGGCTAACGTAGTGTGGGAATGAGCATGTGAATGTAGTGTGGGAATGAGCATGTGAATGTAGTGTGGGAATGAGCATGTGAATGTGTGTGTGTGTATGTATCCTGCAATGGATTGGCACCCTGGACAGGTGTGTACCCTGCCTCGTGCCCTAAGACTCCTGGGATAGACAACAGATGTTCGCTACATCTGACTGAACCCCCCTCTCCAGCTTTTCTACCTAGCATGATCTAAACTAGCTGAATGATAATGGTTAAGTTTTACAACTATAACTCATTGGTTAAGGCTTCAGGTAGTGTTCGGAATGTCCCAGGCTCAAACCTCACCACCACCAAGTTGCTGTTGGGTCCTTGAGCAAGGCCCTTTGCCCTTTGGATAGAGGCATCCGCCAAATGCTGTAATTTAAATGTAGCGTATTAAGTCTAATTCTCACTTTCATATCTATCAGCATTTAGGCATTTGGCAGAGCGACTTACAAAAGTGTTTTGGAAATTTCCATCATTGTATAGATCCATATACTGGTTACTAGGTTACTAACTAAGTACCATAGTCAAACACTGTTGGGAAAGAGGTTTTTTTTTTTAGGTTTGGTGGTGGTGAGCGGTTTAACCCAAACCATTAGTTTAACTTTTTCACTTGAGGTGGTCTCCTGATAAAAAGCTGATCCAAGTATCCATCTAGGAACCTCTGTCGTTCAACTAGGGCCTGTGGAGGCCAACGGTAATTACCATTGGATTTATTCCCATTTTTATGACCCTGATTGGACCTCCAGACAACATTCACAAGCAACGGGCAATTTGGAAACGCTAATTTACATGTCTAATTTGCATATCTTTGGACTGTGGGAGGAAACCGGAGTACCCAGAGGAAACCCACCAAGCACGGGGAGAACATGCAAACTCCATGGGCACAGACCCCAAGGCGGGGAATTGAACCCGGACCGCGGAGGTGTGAGGTGACAGTGAGGTTAACTGCTAAACCACTGTGCCGCCATCATGCTAAATAGTCACGTTATGACTTTACTAACAAATGATAATAGAGAAAACACATACGTACTGTAAGTAGCGCAATTACTTGTATCAGATCTGATTAGCGGATTGATAATCTTCAAATTCACATTGGTAAAAATCTCCCTAAAAATGTGTTATTAGCATATCAACATGGTATGTGTGTGTGTGTGTGTGTGTGTGTGTGTGTGTGTGTGAGGATAAAGGAGATGTACAGGAGTGTTTCACTATAACGTAACCCGTCTCTGGACAGCCCTGGTGTGTAATCATGTTGGGCAACACGGGCAATGTTTCACGTTTGCCTCACTGGTGCTGACGCAAATGCGTCTGCGTGTCTCATAACTTGTTTTATAGTAGTTCCCTCGTCGTCCTTGACGTGACCTCCCAACGCAACTGCGAACGAGCATAAAGGAGCAGATGTTGCCAGAACATGCACTATGGTTCACGGGTTATCTGGAACCGATTTTGGAGCTAATCCTTCACTTCCTAGACAGCAGTAACTTTCTTCCCCCCCCCCCCTTTTTTTCTTCTTCTTCTTCTTCTTTTTTTCAATGAAAAATGCCTGTTAACCCTTACCCTTGAGATCATTTAATCATTTTACTGTTAAATCCAGTCATAACTGTGCTACCACATGGGACTGTCTTTCTGCGATGCTAACACCTCAGACAGACGCTAACTTCCCACAGGAAAACTGAAAATACAGCAAAGTCAGTCAACAAAGTCAACAAATTCACACTGGAAGAGATAAATATTTCAATAAAAGCAGGTTTAATGTGTTTAATAAGGACTTTACCTTTAAACTTGTAGCAAATAGCAAAGGAAGAAAAACTTGTAAAGACAATTCAAGTGTTTACATTAACAACCTGTACAAATATCAGAGCAGTTAGCACACTTTTAGGATCAAAATGCTGAAAATGTCATGTTTTGTGTTTAACATGTGGTATTTTCTGTTCTCTGAATTAAAATATAAATGCTTTTCTTCCCTTGTATTTTTATTGCCTGAAAATCAGACTTGCAATACAATATAATAATAATAGATCGCCATCTTGCGGCTAGATACGGAATAGCACTTAGGTTGCTATGGAAACGGTGATCAAACAAAAAGCCAGTTCCAAATGTTTGAAGAACATACATGAGGTTTAGCATAAAAATTGATAAGGAGATAAAGGGGGAAAGGGTATATTTACTGACTTTTTCTTTTTCTTTTTTTTTTTTTTCAGGATAGAGAATATTCTTTCTGGATTTTTTAATTTTAGATTTATATTGCAGACTTTTGAGTACTGAGTTAAACTGTTAAGTTAGTAGCTAGTAAGCCTAACTAACTAGCTAGACTGAGTAATGTTCCGAAAAAGAGTTTGGAGGAAGGCTCCTAGTGAAGCTGTGAAGAGGCATCAAGATGAATCCCTCAACACCACCATGTTCCTCCTGAAGGAATTTGGGCCGACAGGGTTCCTTCTCCAGGAGGAAGGAGAACCCAAAAACTACAAAGTGAGATTTTTTTAAGCATTTCTAATAGTCCTCATGTTGGTCTGAGGTTTTACAAAGTTTCTCTCTCTCTCTCTTACTCATTTTAGGTGTTCCTGGGAGATCTTCATACCTGCACATGTGGAACCTTCCACAAAGAGCAGGACCTCTGCAAACACCTCTGCTGGTAACAGTTTTATCAGTGCTGTATTTACTCAGGGAAGGTTTCTCATGTTCTGCGTCGGCTTGCTTCAGATTATTAAAAATTACCTGGTTTTAGTTGATGTCATGCCTCTCCAAGTGACAGATGTTTCCTAAGTAGAAAAATCCAAAAATCCGAGACAGGTTGGCCAAAACATAGTATTGGTGCTGATTTTATTTTATTTTTATATATTATACATATAATACAGAAAATGTGTGTGCCAGAGAACCTACTTCTGTAGTTTATGCAGCATGGAAGTAACCAATTTTGCTTCCCTAAAAATTTCAAGTTGCTAACGTCAGCTATTGTAGAGAAATGATTTTCTATGTGCCCTAAAAATTTTTTGTTTCAACATCATACTTGCTTCAAACTATAATCATTTAAAAATGCTAATTATTCATTTTTCTTTGAGTATTGATAATGAAATTTGTGTTCAAAATAATTTGTAGTGTCCGTAACCATGTCAAACTCATGTTGCAATATCTTAACAATTTTGCATTTTAGAATAATACACTTTTTCAGGTTTATGTCTTTTCTTGGCCAAGTTTCATCTGAGTGACTGTTAAGATCGTTAAAAGATTTGAATTCCAAAATGTTACGGACACTACGGACATAAAAGAGCATGAAATTGTATTTAGCAAATTTGTTTCTTTTTATCTAATAAAAATATAAATGTGTATGCATCTTTACAAAAAAACGAAGCAATGATCGGTAGCTAAGAAGCCTTAAGTATTATGAAAAATGGTGTTATTTGATCCTATCTGATTCTCCCCTTTCAATTTTGCAGGGTTTTGATGCGGAAATTTAGGCTCCCCAGAGATCATGAATGTGAGTTTTCTCCATTTATGTAGAACCTTCTGTATCTATTTTTTTTCTCATCTATTTATTTTATTTCTAAGTCGTATTGGTGTTGCAGATATTCTCTTATGGTTTGTTGTGTCTAGACTGCTTCCAGGCAGGACTTGTAGAGAGACAGATCCTGGAGGTGTTACAGCATCCGTACAGGACGGACAGCGTCCCATCGGCCCCTGCACAGGTTTGCTCTAGTGAGGAAGACGACGGTACGATGAGGCAGAAAGACATTAGAGATGACGATATCTGTCCCATATGTCAAGAGGAACTGCTTAGGAAAAGACTTCCAGTGGCGCATTGCAGGTTCGTAGCAAAGAAAATAATAAAAAATGGCAACATCTGCAACGTTTCATCTGAACTGTCATTAAATAAGCAAAACCAACCACACAGCATCGCTTATTTCATTTTTGTCACGGCAAAGGTTCGGGTGCGGAAACAATGTCCACGTCTCCTGCATGAGATTGTGGGCTGACCATCAGACCAGTCCTGAGATAGCTGACATGGTGAAGTGTCCGCTGTGCCGGGAGAACTTCAGCACCATGAAGATGCTTCGAGAGCTGGTAGGACAGGCATGAAGTGGTGTCTAGAGCATGGAATTTACATTAAGTACTTATTCATTCATTCATTCATTCATTCATATTATTAGTGGTTTCATAACCCTGCATTAATGGAAAAAAAAACTTTATCTTTTGTAAATCCAGGTGACAAATGCGAGTCGGCTGTGTACGTCCTCAGAAAGAGAGCGTCTGGAGAAACACCTGGGCATCGCTTGCAACAGCTGCAGAATCTGTCCGGTTGTTGGAAAATGTTTTAAGTAGGTGAAATCCTTCCTTAATAAGCAAGTTTTTTTTTTAATTTTTTTTTAAATAATGATGACAGTGCTTACAGAATATTTATCTAAGGATCAACATGTGCTGTAGGTGGAGACAAAATACAGTAGCAATCACTAACGCCACTGGTGGCCTGATTGCATACTGTATAAAGCATATACAGTATAAAGTTCATCTAGAAGCTTCTCTAGTTGTTTACTTGTCCAGGTTTTTTAAAAAAAAAAAGCCATGACAGTTAGATACAGTATGGGGGTGAGTCAAAAGGATCCACACACTGGTTATATTAAAACGTCTGTTGGTCTTATAAGCACTTTCCGTTCAAGGCTCCTGTCTCCCCAGTCACTGCTGTGCAGGTGTGAACGTCATTTCATTTGTAACTGCAGTGTGAACAAAAATGGCAGATAATCTAAGGAAAGTGAAGAGAATCATTACTGGGGACGAGACACGGATTCATCACTTTGAGCCTGAGAATATACGGCAGAATACGGAACGGAAACCTCCTCAATCATAGACCGAGAAAAAGTTCAAAACTCAACCATCAGCTGGAAAATTCATCAATGTTTACAGTTTTCTGGGATTCTCATCTCGAGGGCCATAAGTGTTGGAACATTATCAGGGGGAAAAAAGGTTCAACAATCAACAGCGCTCGTTACAGTGAGACGTGTATTGAAGATCTGAAGCCTAAACTTCAGATTAAACACAGAGGACTGGTATCCGAGGACATTTATGCCGAAAAATGATGTATATATCTCTTCTAAAATATATCTCTTCTTCACTCTCATACACCAACATGTTCAGTCCAGATAGAAGGGATTGCAGACTCCATCAGAGGTTGTATAAAAGGTTGAGACATACTCCAGGGGCAAGTGCTCCATTACTCGATTATTGCTCTACGTAATGACAGTAAATGTGAGCCGTCACATGGAGGCAGGTATTAAGTCACACAGGTCAGTTCTGCACTCTGACTAATAGAGTGCGGTAGGTGAAATGTCTCAAATCGCCAATCTCGGCTTGATGAACCATCATCTTCCTGATCATCCAACGGAATTGAGAAATATTCAAGCCTAAGCATTGTTTTAAAGCACTTTAATGATTGTTGGTAAGTTATTTCTAGGGGTAGCGAGGGGTTTTAGGGGTTTTTCAAGGTGCAAACTTGCATTGTCCATACCCCAGGAAACCGACGGTATTATTTCATAATAATACCTGATTTGATGCGACGGCTCACAAATTCTGCGCTCATGTCATAGGTGCACATTGTGCAGTCATTATCACCTGTGTGAGGACTGCTTCAGGAGAAGCTCCCATCCTCAGCACAGCTTTGCCGTGAGAATGGTGAGACATTCTTATCCGGTTTTATCTTCTTACTTACCGACCATCGTTTTTGCTTGATGTTTAAACGACTTTAATGTGATTCTGCAGAAAAGAAATCAACCGTGGCAACTGACCGAGGAAAGCAAGAGAAGCTCCACCGACACGGACACAGTGTAAGTTGGGATATATCGAATAATCGATGCGCATTCTGATGGATGGACTACAGGGTGTCCCAGAAATTTGACATCATTTGCAATATAAATATCTTCATGTTGAAAAATAATAAGGTTTATTAATCATTTAAGTTCCAACAACATATTCAAACGGATTTTATAACCGATTTCACAAAGCTTCACGAATGGTCAATATGACACGACACACACCAAGTCTGTAGTCCAGCTCCAGCAAATTCACTTTCAGCGACTCCCTCATGTGCTCAACTGTAGCGCGGGGATTTTCTTCCCCCCCAAATGCGAACATTATGCTTGTTGACTTCATCACTGAAAACAAGACACTTTTCGGACTCCTCGTCTTCAAGTTTATGTTGCATAGCGGCACAATTAAATGTAAAACATTAAACTTAGTTTTTACACATCGCGTTCAAATTCGAGTTCATTTGAGAGAGAATTGTCTAAGTTGTTAGACTACGAAATGATGTCAAATTGTACTGTACTGTCAAATTGTACCCTGTACTGTATATGTAACTGAAACTGCTGCTTTGTTGTTACAGCGTGAAAGCTCGTGTGAACTCGGACGTGCTTCCAGAGCATGTTTTAAAGAGCTTCCCGGTTATGCAAGTTCACCGAAGTTCCCGACTTCTGGAACCAGGAATCCAGTGTCGCCTTTGCCTCCAGAGCTTCCACGTGGGCCAGCAGGTTAAAACTCTTCCCTGTCGACACACGGTAAGGTAGAAAGTCAAGAAATCACGGTGCACTTGTCGGTGCAGTGAAAGGCCTGGTTATGAGAATTAGTATCTAAACTAGAACTTTCTCTTCCTTTACTGGTGCTGCAGTTCCATTCTGGCTGTATCAAGACATGGCTGCAACGTTCCGTTTGCTGCCCCGTGGACTGGCATGTCATCTACAACCCTCTCACATGGACTGGTAATGACAGCAAGGTGACTAGCACAGCACCTCCTACTGGTGGTGCCCAGAAGAAGATTACTAATCAGCAAAACTTCGAGTGTTGGCTGTTCGGTGTTGGCTTGCAGAGGAAAGAGAGATCTGACGTACCACAGAGGAGAGAAACGGGTCCAAAGACATCCTGTCCGTGCTTGTCTTCGTCTCCTGTTGCTCGAACCCAGCAGGGTTTCATTAAGCGTGACAGTAAAGCCCGACGCGAGGCAAGCTCTCATGGACGGATCAGATCGGAAGGCTTGAAGGGTGACGCCACGGGTGTGCAAACACGACGGTCGAGCTGCGGTGGACATCAAAGCGAGCTTGACTTACAGCCAAGGATTTTCCAGATCAGCGCTAACCGTGAAAGGAAGGACTGATTTAGACAATCCGCGTCATATAGAGAGATTGAACAGCAATAAACCCCTTACATCCAACACTGGCTAGTTTCTTTATTGATGTGCACAAAAACTGCAAATCACAAAACGGTCAGCAAAGCATTCAAGAAATGAGAGGAAGTGGTACAGTCAGTAACTTACATAAATGATACACAGTACAATATGAACGTTGACTTGACACTATCTACAAAGAAAAAGAAGAAAATCACTCCAGTCATGCACAACTATTTATATCAGCATAATGTCCATTCATACGACGCTGCTACTTTTGATCAAACGTTTGATCAAAAAAAAAAAAAAAAGTCTTTTAAAAAAAAGCTTATTAATCCTGTCAGTCAGTCATACAGTCACAAAGTTCATACAGTGACATTGTCCATCAAAGGATTTATGCACAAAACATCTGGATCTGTGGCTGTGAAATCATACAGACAGTGGTGAAAGCCTTGGTAGAACAAGACCTGAGGCCAAAATCCTGATGTTTGTTTGTTGCTACATTCTCTAACGGAAAATCTTTACAAATGATAATAATAAAATATTAATAAAAAAAAAACATGCATGCAAACATGAGGACTTATTAAGTGCAAGACAAGTGAATGTCGTTAAAGGCTTTTTTAATCAGAGTAGTTGCCAGAATAAAGAACAAAAGGTTGTTTTTGTTTTTATACATAAAGGTTATATACTTGACATTCCTTGTTGTTTCACAACATTTCTCATATCCTTGAATTCCAGATGACTTCTATAAAAAAAAAATTATTTTTATCACTACTATTGGCACTCTGGTGGCAGTTCTTGCTTACTTCACATATCTACACCTGAATTTACAATAAGAAGGTCTGTGACCTCAAGCAAGTGATCATCCTGCTCCAAACACAATCCCTTGAGAAGTCAGACTCGTTATCGGTTTTAAAAAATAGCTTTGCAGGTACAAGCGTTGTGCTCACAGTGGGGAGGAGGGGGGCGGGGAGAAAAAGGGACTGTATATTATATACATGTATGAACGTTAGACCTTGTACAAGCACGACACTGACTTGAGATGTACAGGCATGAGATGTGAAGTTGTTGTGTTTTGGAGGAATAGACTGGTGTCATAGATGGGTAGTAGCTGAATGAGGAAAACTTTCAAACACCACAGAAATCGAATTTTAAGAAAGATACACTCCAACGGGTCACCCTAGCGTGGTGTCACTCCCGGGAACAGTTTGATAAGGCAGGCTGACGCAAACCAGAAACATCTGGCAGACACCCGATCACAGCACACGGAGCAGATACATCTAGCGTTTCGTTTGCGCTCTTTCCTCCCTCACATGTCGAGCCGTTTTCCTCTTGTCGTGCACCTTGCGTAGTCTCCTGGGTGGTGGGGTGGATCTGGACTCGCTGGACGTGTCACCAGCATCTTGATCTTCCGGGATGTTGGGAATAGCTGCACTGCTGCTCTCCAGTGCGTTCCTCAGGGACGTATCTTCGGGACTCCCGATTTCGCTACTGCTCAAGTCCGGTTCCTCATGGCCGCGCCCCCTTGCTACTTTGAGCATGCTGGCGATCGAGGGTCCTTCCTGATCGCTCTTCCGTACCAACTGCT
Source organism: Platyallabes tihoni (assembly GCA_030068045.1). Classification (NCBI taxonomy): domain Eukaryota; kingdom Metazoa; phylum Chordata; class Actinopteri; order Siluriformes; family Clariidae; genus Platyallabes; species Platyallabes tihoni. The sequence continues at coordinate 34,915,940 of JAQQZS010000036.1, forward strand.
GGAGCTCGTTCATGTCCACCCCAGAGTCCAGGCTGGTGTCGTTGCTGCTGCCTGGCCGGTGCCTTCCTTGGAGTTCGATTACAGAGTGGCGTACCTGAGCCGCTGGTTTACCGTCCAAAGACACAAACCACGCCCGAGGAGGCAGGGGAGAAGGCTTGACCTTGGAAAGCTCCAGCAGGGTTTGCTCAGAGATTCCCTGTAGCTCACCGTGGAAAGGACCCATTCTAGCTGCCTCGTTCAGGGTGCCCGGAACAGAGACGGACTCGAGCAAGTGGCTATAGCGGCCCCAGATGCCTGGGTTGGCAGTGGAGTTCTGTGGGCCTTCTAGCACGGGCTGCACGTTGTTGTCTTGTTGGACTTTTGGCAGCGTCTGGGTGAAACTGTCCTTCAGGTTTCGTTCAGCCTGTGCTCCGTGCTCCGTGCCGTTCCGGGGAAAGGTGGCGCATCGGGTTCCGGCGCTCTCAGCCTGTCCTTGGGAAGAGAAATGCTCTGGTGCTTGGACGATGGCCACAGGCTGATTGTAGATATGGAACAGCTTGTCCCGATATGCCGAATTATCTCCTGGAGCGAGCCGTGAGGCGCCCTTTTCAGACAGCTCTCTAAACTTGGCTACTTCATCGCTGTTTACGTACAAGTTTGGTACCGTAGGTCTGATGCTCTCTAGCCCTGCGGTTCCAATGTTCTCGTACAGGTTCCCTGCTGGTCGGCAGACCTTATCGACGTAGATGTTATAGCTGGCTTGATGTCGGGGCGAGGCTGATATACCTGCACCTCTTGCAGCCACAGAGTAAGACCTGTCTCCGTTATGGTCTCCATTACTGTACAAGGGCTCGTGGACTTCATCTGAGCTGGTAGATGTGGTCTGGTCTTTCTTGAGGATTGACAGTCTAGTGGAGTTCCATCTTCTTCTCTCAGTTTCATGGCTCAACTCTCTATAAAGCAAACAGAGGGAAAAAAAACATACCATTTTGGAGAGTCATTTCTCATTACTCCAAATATTCAGAAGTTGAGCATTAATGGAAATAATCTTACCTGCAGTGACATAAAATCACAGATAACAATCCAATGATGATGACAAGAGTCCCGCCCAAGATGCCCACAAGAAGGTATGTATTGTATGAGAAGAAATCCATCGAAGCTGGATGTCCTGTGTAACCTGGATTTTGACAAACAGCATTCAGGTTACACATACTTGTTCAGTGATGAGGACAGATTATGGCTTGCTTATTTCTGTTTTAAAATGCAACATGAGTAGAAGCTGCTTGGTTGGATAAACAAGGGTCCAATAGTGGTACAGTGGTTGAGCTATTGGGCTACGGATTGGATATGAGTTCAAATGCCAAGCTGTCAAACTGTTGGGACTCAGCTCTACCCCCTCAACTAGTCAGTTGAAATATACAAGGTGAGTCAAAAATTATCCGCACTCTGGCTGTGGAAATTATTTTAATTAAATTTTAGAAAGCACAAATACCTAATTTTTGGACATAGTCTGTCAACAAGCTTTCATGCTCCCTCATTAAAAAATGTTTTAGTCTGAGCTGCGAGCCACGAATGCACCGCTGTCTTCATTTCTTCATCAGAAGTAACACTGCGTCCTCGTAGGGCTGCTTTCAGGGGACCAAACAGGTGAAAGTCAGACGGACTGTAGGGAGGACGTTTTAACACTTCAGAGTGTTGACGTGGGCAGAAGTATGCGGACGTGCATCATCACGCGAGATCACAATGCCCTCGGAAGTTTAGGCTTCAGATCTTCAATAAGCGTCTCACTGTAACGAGTGCTGTGGACTTAGGGGTGGGCGGTATACACGGTTAACCGGTAGAAATTTGGAAACAATATTAAACAGTCCTGACATTTTAAATAAAAAACAGTGAGTCGCGCAGGGGGCGGCATGGTGGTGTAGTGGTTAGCACTGTCGCCTTGCACCTCCAGGGTCTGGGTTCGATTCCCCGGCCAGGCT
>JAQQZS010000036.1:34984063-34998090 GCA_030068045.1 Platyallabes tihoni
CCGGCCCTTTCCCAGATTTAAAAGACAGAGACTTCAACTATGTGCTGTATTTCTCTTAAAAATATCACTCTTCCTTTCCTTTTCCAGAAGTCTTCACAATTTTATTAATTTTTATCCCTCTCTCTCTCTCTCTCTCTCTCTCTCTTTTTAATGTCTAGAAGAGCATAAAATCGTCCCGACGTTAATTAATAAATCACTTTCTACACAAACGCTCATCACGTCCACAGACGACCGCTGCAGTTTCGCTCCATTCATAAAATCCAGCTTTTTGATGAATCCGCACATCAGTACCCGCCCCTTTAACGATATCCAAGCCACGCCCACTTGAGCCGCGTTTCCGTTTCCGGGCGACCCGCAATTACGTGTTTAGGTGACGGATTTCTGTCTGATATTTCCTCAGAAATGATGTGAATTTACCGTCGCTGCCGTTTTATTCCCCTTATATTCATCATAATTTCCGTTTTTTAAATTAATCAATCAATTAATTAGCTCGCGCCTATACTCCGTACAATTCCGCATAATGAGCAAGTTCAGGAGCCCATTCATATATCACACACTAGTGCGTGCAATCGTAAACTTTAGTCCTCTAAAGTTCGCCGTTCTGTGTGAAGCTCCGCCCACCGCGGCCTTGAAACTTGAAGTGGCGAAGGAGCCGGAAACGAGGAAGCGGAGAGTCGTTAAAAAATACAAATTAAAATTCAAGGAGGATGGCTAAAAGAACAGATGTGGGAAGTGCTGCTCTCTCTTTTTCAAGGACAGTGCTTGGTTTGTGTGTGTGTGTGTGTGTGTGTGTGTGTGTGTGTGTGTTTCCTGCTGAGGAGATTTGGAGCAAGAGTGATGGAAGTGGAGCCTGGTTTTACTGCTGATGCTGTGCAGGATGTGTGTGTGTGTGTGTGTGTGTGTGTAAGTGAGAGAGAGTGTGTGTGTGTAAGTGAGAGAGTGTGTGTGTGTATTCGTAATCTTTGAGGTAAAACACAAACACACACACAGGTTGTTTGAGAAGTGTAATGGACGCCTGGCTTTTTGTGGTTTTGTGTGTGTGTGTGTGTGTGTTTGAGACAGAGAAGGAGAATCGTATAATGGACGCACGCCTGAGCTGAGTCTGGATGTCCAGATCCCCAGCGAGAGTCATTACCTCAGCAGAGAGAGAGAGAGAGAGAGAGAGAGGGGAATATAAAAAGAAGAGAGAGGAAAGAGCAAATATACTGAAAGACAGCAGAAGAGAGAGAAAGAAACAGGGAAAGGTTACGATGGAGCGAGAGAGAGAGAGATAGAGAGAAAGGCGGATGAGTAATGAGATGAAAAATGAAAAGAAGAAAGAAACGATGGAAAGATATAGAAAGTTATGATGGGAGGGATGGAGAGAATGATGGAAAGAGGTAGAGAGAGAGAGAGAGAGCCGTGGAAAGTGATGGAAGGAGAGAAATGAGAGGAGGTGCTGAAAAATTGGAAAGGGATAGACTGAATGAAAGAAAGAGAGAGGGAAAGACGGATGGGAAATGAAATGATAAGTAGGAAGCAGAGAGAGAGAGATGGAAAGATACAGAAAGCTATGATGGGAGAGATGAAAAAGCTGGAAAGGCGGAGGGATAGATGGAGAGAGAGAGGGAAAATAGAAAGTTTAAAAGAGACGTGGTGAGATAGAAAGATGAAAGAGGGGCAGACGGAGGAAAAGGTTAGTCTACGGAGACGGTGAAAGAGATGGAGAGAAGGATGGAAAGAGGGAGAAATGTTTGGAAAGAGAAGAGAGAAATGGAGAAGCTGAATAGAGGGACAGGGAGAGAGACGGAGAGAGAGAGAGAGAGAAAAGTGAAAAAGAAATGAATGGAACGTGATGGAGAAAAACAGAGGAAAAGCGAAGAAGAAAGAGGGGAGGGATAGACGGTGGGGAGGAGAGAGAAAGAGAGATGGAAATGGAGCAAGACGGACAGGCGGCTGGATAGAAATGGAGCAAGAGAGAGAAAAAAGGAAAATGTTGAGACAAAGATGAGAGAAATGGAAAGAAAGAGAGATTAAAGAGATGGAGAGAGAGGGGGATAGAGAGAGGGAAAGGGCTAGAGAAAGATGGAGAGAGAGATGGAAAGAAAGATAGAGCGGAATGAGAGATTTGACAATATGGACGGAGAGGACTGGAAAGAGGGAGAGATGAAAGGGATGGAAAGAGATGGAGAGAGAGATGGAGAAACGGGAAAAGATGGAAAAAACATTTAGTGAGAGATGAAAAGTGAGAGAGAGAGAGATGGAACGATTTACCGGGAGAAGTAAAGAAAGATAGATAGAGAGGAACGAGAGAGAGAGAGAGAGAGCGGGGGGAGGGCGTGAGTTAGTGACTGGCTGCTCCACCCCTCCGCTCCATCTCACACTCCATCATTCCCCCCCCCCCCCCTCTCTCTCTCTCTTTCTTCTCCTCTTCAGTATTAATGAGGGGCGTGGCCTCTCATGTTTGAGACAGAGAGAGTTCCGCGTGCTCTGTGGCGTTCTCATCCAGGAAACTAATCAGCGTCGGCCTGTGTGTGTGTGTGTGTGTGTGTGTGTGTGTGTGTGTGTGTGTGTGAGAGAGCCGAGTCTCTTGCGCTCGCTCTGTCGCTGATTCGTTTCCTGTGTTTTACTCCTCTGACGCCGCAGCAGCTCAGCGTTACAGTTGTGAGAACAGCGAGCGGTTATTATACGTTTGTAGCTTCAGTTAGCGTTCAGCTCCAGTTCTCAGACTGATAGATATTCCTTTCATCTCTCTCTCTCTCTCTCTCTCTCTCTCTCTCTCTGACTGGATTCTCTGTGTGTGATGTGCCGGATGCTAAAGATAGAGGCAGCTGTGTGTTCTGTATCGATGGGAAGGATAGTGCGGCTCTGGACGCAGGAAGTATGTGTGTGTGTGTGTGTGTGTGTGTGTGTGTGTGTGTGTGAGTGAGAGAGTTCTATACAAACACGCCTGATTGAAATATAAACATCCGAGCTGTAAATAGAAAACCGTGCAGCTGAAAAATATATATTAGTTTTTTTATTTTGCATTAAAGCAACATTTTTTTAATTTTATGAGTAGAATTTCCAATTTCCAAGCAGTTAACAAAAAATGTTTGAGAACGTCCAGTCTGAGACGTGTTAGTGTCAAGAACATCAGTACAAAAAATTTTTTTTGAGATCATGACATCTATTTATTAAATAATAATAATAATCTACTAATAATCAAATAATTAAAATCATTTAAATAGTCTTAAAAATTTGTAAAAAAAAATATTTATAAAATAAAATAAAAAATGAGCTTGTAAAATATAATTTTCTCAAATAATTGTTAAATGTTTAGTTTGAAATAAATATATAGTAAAATTAGACAGAAATTAAATGGGACCACAATATGACTCCAACATGCAATTAATACATTAAATAATAATATATATATATATTTTTAGATTTTTACATATATTTGTAATTTAATTATACATTATCATACGTATTTATATGTTTTTGCTTAAGTATGTTTAAGTAGTATTATACACTTTAAGAAAAAATTATTTTCTTTATATTACTTGGTCAGTTGAGGTTTAAATCTACTTCGTTGTGGCTCGTTAATAAATAAGCTTTGAAAAAAATGGTGTTTATTTTATTGTTAAATGTAAACAGGCATGCAACAGCGTATCGCTAAACACGAGCGTTGACGTGGCATCTTCTTGAATCATGTGTGAAAATAATCCTGTTTCTGGTGGAAAAGTAAAACTCGAGCTCTGTCGGAATGAACGCGGGATTGATGTGCGATTGCGTCATGGAACAACTCGGATGGCGAGTTTTCCCCGGAGAGTCACATCACACCCGAGACGGAGCGATGAGCATGACAGAGGGAGAGAGAGAGGGAGAGGGGAAGGGGGAAACATTCAGAAGGTCACAAACAGCGGGTGGCCGTCAGAGCGCTCAGCCCTGTTACTATGGAGATCCATCCCATAATACCGGCTAACTCTGTAATATTAATCTCTGTTTAAGCGCACACACGACGGTGTGTCTGGAGAATGCGCTCGGTGTTTGACTGCGCCGCTCCATTCTGCTCTGTTTAGCGTTAAAAAACAACAAGCGTAACTGCTCCCCGGCTCGCTGCGAGGTAACTGACGTGTGCGCGGCTAAGTGAAGAAAACCCGCTACCACAGCGGATTGCTTAGATTAGCCAGATTGTTTAAGACGCGCCACAATCGCCTGAGACAAAAGTTTGGGCAAATAAATTATTAAAATGAATATAAAAAAGGGGGGGGGGGAAATAACATCTCATGGGGGACGCACATGATATCAATAAAAAATTATTACAAAATAAATAAATTAAATAAATTACTACCTGACTGGATATGATAATAAATGTTGTTCGTAATATAAAAAAAAATGTAAATGAATTTTTAAAAATATTTCTATCAGATTTTCTTTTTCCTTATTTCTGTATTAAATATAGATAAAGTATTAATAAACATTATTAGTTTTTTTTTTTATTCAATTTTATAAATAATAACATGAATGAGGCGGCGCGGTGGCATATTGGTTGGCACCGAGTCGTTTAAAACTTGTGTGCATCAGTGGAAACCCAATCCAAGTTTATTTATTTTGCATTCTGTGCAAGATTTAGTGAAGACGGAGCACCATGGGGTCCTAAGAATGTTAGCAAGATAAAAAAGGGAGCCGCGTTCAGTTTGGTTTTTAAAGCAACCAGTGCCGAGAGGAATCGTAAATTAAGGTTAAGTGAGGTTTAATGTCTGTTTACTTTATATTTTACTTGATATACATGTTTTTTCCAAATGTTTTTTTAATTGTTTTTATATGCAGAAATATGATTATAGTGTTGGAAATTGATAATATTGGTAATATTTTTGGTTGACTGGAACGGATTATCTGCATTTACATTATTTCCTATAGAAAAATGCGTTTCGCAGTGTGAAATTTTCACCTTAAGAAACGGATTAAAATTCGTACGTCGAGGCACCGCCGTACTGCTGTAAACTGCTTTCGCTTTTGAGTGCTTTGGTAGCTTTAAGGAAGTTATTTTTAACTGATTACATCTCTGTATCAGATGCACTCAGTATCAGGCTGTTAGAGGTATTAAACAAAACAAAACAAAAAAAAATTATATATATATATATATAGGATCGGATATCTGAGAAAATTTGCAGTCCCGCGTAAGAAATGGCAAAAAAGATTTTGAGAGTTTGATTTGGAAATGTGTTTCTGGTTCTGTATAAGAAGACGGAGAGAGGTGAAGTGTGAAGTGTTTCAGCCGCGTTCGTGTCTGACATTAAAATAAAAAAGACCAGAGAGGAAATCGAGCCTGATTTGAGGCTGGAAACCCGGAATGCAGTACTTAGGCTTGCGGTGGGAGTGTGGTCATTGGCAAATATTTTAAATATCTGCAAAAAAAAAAAGTTCTTCCTCAGCGCCCCGGGCTCGGAAAAGGAAATAAATGCCGTCGTCTCGGTGTCGATATCCTTTTAAGTAGAGAAGCAGCTCACTCTCTATTTCTTAACACGCACCCTGTAGAACCCTCACTCCTGCTGGAGTTCACCTTCTCCTCCTGACCTGCGCCTCCAACACTGTGGAGCGTAAAAAATGATCCGGATCACAAACCCGGTCCGACTGTCTACGGCGCTGCTGCTTAGAGACGGTTCGAAAAGGTGGGGAAAAGATATTGCACACAAAAATTGATACACTCTGCAATCTGTGAACATTGCCCTGTGTGCGTGTGTGTGTGTGTGTGTGTGTGTGTGTGAGAGAGAGAGAGAACAGAGGAAGAGAGAGGGAGAGAGATTCTTGCAAATGCTCCTATGGTGGAAACTGAATGAATATTGCATAAGATTTGAAATGTATCATGTTAGAGCTGAATGAAATCAAAACAGAGACGAATTGAATCGTACCAGAGCCGAATTGAATCAAAAGAGAGCGGAGTTGAATAGGATGAAAGCCGAATTGAATCGTAAAAAAAGATGAATTCAACAAGATCAGAGCCGAATTGAATCATGTGAGAGCTGAAATGAATTCTGTCACAGATGAATTGAATCGTACCAGAGCTGAATTGAATCGCATGAGACCTGAATTGAATAGGATCAAAGCTAAATTGATTAGGATCAAAGCTAAGTTGAATCTTATAAGATGTTAATTGAATAGGATCAGAGCTTAATTGAATCAAACGAGAGCTGAATTGAATCCTATCACAGGTGAATTGAATCGTATAAGAGCTGAATCGAATCGTGTCAGAGCCGAGTCGACTCTGATTTGAATTGTATCAGAGGTGAATCGAATAGGAATCGAAACACACGAGAGTTTGAAAGCCGACTTGAATTCGTATCGGAGCCGAAGAGTTAAATCTTGGTGCCGAATTGAATCGTGTTGGAGCTGACCTCGATTCGATTATATTTATGAACTGAACTGAATATCGAACGAATGGGGTCGCTTACGAGCGGACCTGTATCGTATCGAACCTGTGCTGAGTTGAATCGCGTCAGAACCGAATCAAGCTCGATTAGACCCGAATTAAATCGTGTCCGAGCTGAATGGACTTGTGTGAGAAGCTGAACCGATCTAATCGCTTATAACCGGATCTATCGAACTGATTAATATCGGACGTAAAAAATCGGACCACATCGCGTCAGATCAGTATCGCATCGACTCGTCTGTTTTTTTTTTTTTTGGTGTTGTATGATACACTACGTGTATCTAATCATGTAGATTCTCATCGCCGGTAGCTTCAAGTTGCAGTCGCTGGCTCGGCTACGAAAGCGTAAGACGCGATGCGGAGAAACGGCCGTAGCGATTGTTTGCGTCGCAGGCCGCAAGCCTTTCCCCTGCCGTCGCTGATGCTGAAAACCGGTGTATGTGAAGATGGCTCTGAAGAGTGAGCGCTGGAATACTAATGAAGGAACGACAGGAGAGGCTGCTGCGCTCCTCTTCTCCTCTCCGCAGTGGGCTCGCTTGCTCTCTCTCTCTCTTTTTTCCCCTCTCTCCCTTTTCCCCCTTCTTCCCTCGCTCCCTCCTTCCATCTGCTCCTCTCGCTCGCACAGAGGATAAACTGTGTACATGATGACATTTACACCGCAGTTGCACGCAGAGAGGGAAGGGGAGTGTGTGTGCGTGTGTATGTGTGTGTGTATGTGTGTGTTTATGCGCATCAGTCTAAGCCCTGTCATATACCATCCTCCCTCACTGCTTTCTTTCTCTTCCCTTCATTTTGCTCTCGGCTCTCTCTCTCTCTCTCTCTCTCTCTCTCTCTCTCTCGCTCGCCGCATCTCTCCATCTTTCCCTGCATGTGTCCGGCGTAGGATGTGTCTCAAGAGTGCTGTGCACAGCTAATTTATACACACACACACACACACACACACACACACACACACACACACACACTTGTGCACGCACACACACACACACGGAGAGCAGAGTCATTATTTATGTCTTTGTGAAGGGCAAATATAGAAAGGTGTGGTTGCACTTTACAGAAGCTCACCACCGTGAATCTCACACACACACACACACACACACACACACACACACACACACACACACACAGAGGGGTCAAATGCAAGAACACATAACCGCCAATTTGTCTGTGTGTGTGTGTGTGTGTGTGTGAGACAGTAGTGTTCATTTCCTTGCAATCTACACATTACTTTTCAAACCAGATGTCTACCGTCGTCCATTTTTCTTTCTTATTTTTCCGTTTATAGCTGCGTTTACTATCAGGCTCCGCCCACAAACAAGCGAGCCCTCGACCTTTCTTGCTCGCGTTTAAAGCGGCTATAAACGTTCGCTCCCCCACCAGGTTCCCCATCTTTCTTCCCCCCACCCCCCGATTTTAAAATGTTGCCTAGAAACCAATCAAGAAAATCAATCAAAAACACTCTGACCAATCAGAATCCAGCATTCTGAAGGGGGAACACTTTCACGTCATGGGAAACGTTATTACGATCCTGTCGAATTCTTTGCAGACGTTAAAGATTAAAGGTCGCAATGCAGACCTAGAGAGAGAGATATGGAGAGAGTTAAAACGAGACATGGGCGGATAGATGGAGATGGAGAGAGAGAGAGAGAGAGAGAGAGAGATAAAGAGATGGATGGAGAAAAAGTGAGAGGTGGAGTGAGAGATGGATGGAGATAAAGTGAGAGCTAAAGAGTGATGGAAGAAGAGAGAGAATGAGACATGGGCAGATGGATGGAGATGGAGTGAGACGGAGATAGATATGGAAGGAGATAAAGAGATGGCGGGAGATGGATAGAGTGAGAGATGGAGAGAAGTGAGTGATATAGAGGAAGAAAAAGAGTGATGGAGGGAGATGGATAGATTAAGAGAGACGATGAAGATGAAGTGAGAGATTTTAAATGTTGCCAAGAAACCGCCAGTCAAACCAAACCGTCTGACCAATCAGAATCCAGAATTCTAAAGATCGCATTAAAGGGGGAACGCATTCACATCGTAGGAAACATTATTTCGATTCTGTAGAATTCTATGCAAATGAATTAAAGGTCAGAATGCAAACCCCGCCCATAGCCCCACCCCTAAATATAACACTAACCACCAGGATTATTTATTTTTATAATAAATAATTATAAAAAAGGATTATTTATTAATAATAATTAATTAATAATAATAATAATAATAATAATAATAATAAACCTTCTATTTTTCTTTCATATTAACCATGTCATGAATATTAATAAATTATCAATTATGATGTGAGAAGTTCTATTAAAACTAAAAAGATAAACATTTCTATGATGTCCTGTAATGTTGTTTGAACGGCAGCGCGTGATTGGTCCCCGCGTTTAGGTCTCAACCAGGAAGTGCTTTGAAACCCGGAGCGACGACGTTGTTTCTTTTTATAGGGACGCGAGCTAATGTAATCCAGCCTTGCACAGCTCAGGAGTGTGTGTGTGTGTGTGTGTGTGTGTGTGTGTGTGTGTGTGTGTGTGTTGTGCAGATGGTCCTGAGGGGAACAGAGGGAATATATCTGTGCGAGTGTGTGACTTTGTAGGGGGTGTGTTTTGTGCTTTATTGGTTGGTTTCTGAAGGCCCAGCTGCCGGGTCACTCCCCCGCTGGTTAGAGAGAGAGAGAGAAGGAGAGAGAGAGAAGTGGGATGGGAAGATGAGTGGAGCAGAGAGGAAGATATGCAGACAGCAAAAACAAGAAGAAGGGAAAATGGAGAGAGGGAATGGAGCAGGGACGGGGCATGACATCGTCCCCTCGGGGGAGGGGCGGAGCGGGGTCGCTCCATCGCCCGCGGTTTATTTCTTCCGGAGAAAAAATACGTTTCCGGGCGTTTCTGATGGCGAACGGCGCGACTCCTGAGACTCGACACCGAGCCAATGCGCGCGCGCGCGTGTGTGTGTTTAAAGTTTTTGTTTCTGAAGAAACTGGGAGATAGAATGATAGAGAGAGAGAGAGATGTAGGGAGAATAACACAGAGGGATATAGTGAGAGTGAGACAGGTGGAGATGGAAGAAGAGATTGACAGATGGAGACAGAGGTAGAGGGAGACCAAATGAGACGTGGACAAATGGATGGCGATGGCGTGAGAAAGAGAGTGAGAGCTGAAGACGTAGAAAACGTTGGAGCGAGAGAGATGGTGGGAGATAAAGTGAGCGAGAGAGAGAGAGTAAACCATCATAGAGAGTTAGTTTATCTTTGACTTTAACTAAACGTCTGGACTCTTATTTTATATCTTATTTTATTTATTATCACTCTTTCTGTACTATCCTGTTTTTTTTTTTTTGTTGTTTTTTTTACTAATCCTGTTATTTTCTTGTGACTTCTTGTGAGCAGGAAGGCTGTATTTCTGAGCTTTGGCAATACGAATGTAAATATTTGTCACGCCAATAAATCACCTTTGAATCTTGAATCTTGAGAGATGGAGTGAGAGAGAGATGGAGAGAGAGAGAGAGAGAGAGAGAGAGTGTGAGTGTGAGAGAGGGAGATGAACGAAGTTACAGAGGAGGTATTGGAGTGAGAGAGAGAGAGATGATGATGGGAGAAAGATGGTGGGAGGGAGAGACTGAAAGAGGTGGAGTGAGAGATGGAGAGGAGGTATTAGAGATAGTGTGAGATGAAGTAAGAGAGAGAGAGAGAGAGAGAGAGAGAGATGGAAGAAGATAGAGAGAGAGAGAGAGAGAGAGATGCAGGGGAATCGAGTGAGAGATATAGAGATATGGAGGAAGATGTAGTGACACGGAGATGGAGCGATAGAAAGAGAGAGAGAGAAGGAGGTGTTGGAGAATGAGAGAGAGAGAGAGAGATAGAGGAGGGGACTGGAGTGTGTGTTCAGCGAGCTCTTTGCCCTGCAGCTACACTAATCACAGGTGAAATTCTGCTTCCTCTTTAAAACGCTGTCTCTCATTTCAAACCCTGCCCTCCGGCTCCACACACACACACAGGCTTATACTACACGCTTACACACTCTCTCTCTCTCCGTGTGTGTGTGTGTGTTTGTGTGTGTGTGTGAGAGTAAAGCGTACAGCAGGTGCGAGAAACTCTCTGAGGCTCTGTCTGTCCAGTTTAGTGTGTCGTGTGTGTGTGTGTGTGTGTGTGTGTGTATGTTTTTAGCATGAGCTGTTGTGTTTGTATCCCTAAGAGGCTTTGTGTGTGTGTGTGTGTGTGTGTGTCTCTGTGTGCTCTAAGCGTGTGTGTCTTTAAAGAGAACGAAGGGAGGGGGAAGACTGCAAGAATACCTTTGAGACAATCTCTGGCTGGCTAAAATGGCTCCAGTGATCACAGTGTGTGTGTGTGTGTGTGTGTGTGTGTGTGTGTTAGAGAGAGAGAGAGAGAGAAAGAAAGACGGATGAGCACCTACAGAGAGTGAAGGATTGAGTGTGGAGGAGGGAGGAGGACAGGTGTGTGTGTGTGTGTGTGTGTGTGTGTGTGTGTGTGTGTGTGTGTGAGTGTCTCCCTGTCTCTACCTATCCCATCATCCCACTCGGCTCAGCAGAGGTGACACCAAGGTGAACGACAGAGCTCTTTCTCCCTCCCTCCCTCCCTCTCTCTTTCTCTGTGTGTGTGTGTGTGTGTGTGTGTGTGTGTTTACGGCTCCGTGGCAGATGGGAGGCTGTATCAGCGCCCTTCACTCCTCTTACCTTTCCCTCCGTCTTGGTTTAGAGAGCACCCGGTGACCTCGTCTTTTCGCATCACATCGCATTCCGCACTTCCTCGATCCTGGCTCGCTCGGCGTGGGGGGCGGGGCTTAGGCGCCGCTCCTCGATCTCCGATTGGTCCAGAGTAATACTCCGCGTTAAATATTCCATGTATACGTTTAATTAGCTTAGCTTCTGAAGATGTCCAAACGAATAACGTCAGTCACGCTCGCGCCGGCCCACGTGGGTAGGAGAAAAAGTATTGGCGCCCCCGTGGATTCTTTCGAACCACTGTTGAAAACAAATACTACTCCCCCCCACCCCACCCCCCTTTTTTTTTTGCGCTTGTGTTCACAAATATCATTAGGAAATGGAGTAGAAGTTCTGTAATGATGTTAGTGTGTGTGTGAGAGAGAAAGAGCATATCCATGTTTTCACACAGGTCAAAGCAGCTTAGAATGATGATTATTTTTGTCCTAATATAGGCACAAACCCCTCAAGGTGAGGGAGACAGGGAAAGGTCGTGAGAGCGAGCGAGAAACAGAACGATAGAGAGAAAGAGAGAGAGAGCAGGAAGAACAAATGATGCACAAAGCGAGTGACAGCGAGGGCCTGCTTTAATATGTATGTATTGCAGGTTGATGACTGATTTCATTAGCTAATCTCATTGTTATGCATGGATTGTTCTCCTGCAGCAAAATGAATATTGCATCCACGCCGCCGCCACCACCACCGCCGCCGCCGCCACAACGCTTCAACCCGGTGGGGAAAAAAAAAACGTTTGGGGTTTTTAACAGCCGCTCGGAGGGAAAGAGAGAAGAAAAAAAATGTGCTGAGGGTTTTTTTTTTTCGCCTCAAAAGCCACGGAGAGCGTCGTCGTTTACTCGGGATGCAGCTCGCGGATTTGTTTAGCCCAGGAACAAAAGGAAGCTCGAATGCTTACCTTTCAGGATTCTTGTTAGGGATTTTGTGTGTGTGTGTGTGTGTGTGTGTGTGTGTGTGTGGGTAATAGTCTGACTCGGCACAAGAAATAAATGACACTTTTTTCTTTCTTTTTTTTTTTTTTGGTCGTTCGTTCCCATAAAAATGGCCAAGACAGATTTCCTCCCACACTGTTGTGCACACACATACACACACACACACACACACACACACACACACATACTGGTAGCATCGTTACAGCCCGTCAGTGATTTTTCTGTCGAATGTGCTCTTTATAGCTACAATGCCCCGAAGTAAAGGTGGGCCGCCATCACACTTCTAATAAAACCGTAACAGTGTCGGAGCAGACAGGCTCACAGCACCACCACAACCCCCTCCCCCCTCCCCCCACTCGGCGGCGGGTCAGCGTGAGAGAGGAAACGGACTCCCTGGACAGTTGACCCGTAGGAGACAGTGACAAACCTCAACTTTTTCTTTCCCAACCAGAAAAAAATGCTTTTAAAAAAACGAAATCATTCTGTTTAGATTAACCTCAGGGTTAATTATAGTACATCTGTCTGTCTGTCTGACGGTCTGTGTGTCTGACTGTCCGTCTACCTGTCCATCTCACTGTCTGTGTATATCTGTCTATATGTCTGTCTGTCTGTCTGAGTGTCAATCTCTGTCGATCTAACCATGTCTGTCCAACTGTCTGTTTGTCTGTCTGTCTGTCTAGTCGTCTGTCTTTATTTCTAGCTGTCCAACTAAACCACATCCCATTTTTTCTGTCGGTCTACCTGCTTGTCCATCTAACTTTCTGTCTGCCTAACTGTCTGTCTTTATTTCTTGATATATGTCTGTCTGTCTAACTGCCTTATCTGTCTGTCCCACTAACCATTTGTCTGGCCGACTGTCTGTCTGTCTGTTTGTCCGTCTGGCTATCTAACTGTCTGTCTACCTGAATGTCTGCTTGTCTCTCTCTCTATATGTAACTGTCATATGTCTGACTGTCATTCTGTCTGTCTAACTGTATTACTGTCTGTCTGTCTGTCTGTCAGTGTATTTATCTGTGTATCTATCTGTCTGCTTGTCTGTTTGACTTTACATCAAACGTCTGTCGCTAGCTATCTGTCTGTTCATGTGTTGATGTGTTGACAGACAGTCACTTTGTCTGTCTGTCTGTCTGTAATATATATATATCTGTTTATCTAATTGTTTGTCTGTCTGTTTGTCTCTCTCTCTGTCTGACCGTAAACCCGAATAAGAAATAAATGAGAGCGGTATGAAGGCCTTTCTCCTGAGATGTCCTTGTTTATTTTAGACCCAGAAACATCTCTTCATTCAACTATTCATTAGTGCAGACGACCATGTAGACGTGACCCCGCCGTGACCCCGGTGTGGCCCTGAATGAGAAATTGAACCCTTTGGCTTCTGTAGTATCTCACAGAAATCTTTTTTAAAGTTTTAAATGTACATGTAAGAGGGTGTGATCAGTACACACACTCACACACACACACATGCTCACACACACACGCACACACACACACGGCCAGGCTCTGAGGCTTGTGGTGGCTGTTGATATCTTTTACAGAGCGCTCACAGATTGCGGCCAGCCATCTGCTACAGAGGGAGCACATGCTCGAGTGTCTGTCAGCGCATGTGTTTTTAATGCCGAGGAACGAGGGAGAGACAGAGAGAGAGAGGGGAACAAACAATGAGATGGAGAGAAAAGGGTGAGAGAGAGAGAGAGATGGGAAGAAGAAGAGACTAAAAGAGAGAGACACACACACACACAGACAGGGAGTGAGAGCCAGGGGGACCTGGGGAGAAGACGAGACTCAGAGAGGGTCTGGAAGACAGAGAAACAGAGTGAGTGACAGAGAGAAAGAGAGAGAGAGAGGGGTGCACAAAAGTGGACAAAATAAAAGAGACAAATGAATAGAGAGATGAAATTAGAGATGGAAGAGACGTAAGGCAGAAGATATGGACTGAGAGAGAGAGAGAGAGAGAGAGAGAGAAATAAACAGAGAGG
>JAQQZS010000036.1:35010022-35020042 GCA_030068045.1 Platyallabes tihoni
CCGTTTTTTATTTTTTTTTTTAAAGTGAAACTGCAATTAAAGGCGCCCCCCCCAAACCCCCCCCCCCCCCCCCACCTTCCTCAAAAAAGACGGTTATAAACGATTGTGACGACGTAATAAACATTGACAGGGCGACGCCGCTGGCGGGAACAAGAGCACGTGCGAAAAGCCTTTCAAGCCGCGAAGCTCGGAACTTTGTGACGTCACGCACCCCTACACGCTGGTGACGTTGCCATGACAACGACTTCAAACGGATCGAATCATTAGGTTTCAGGCTTTTAAATCTCATCTCAGACCTCCTTAATGATCAACAGGAAAAGATCAATAAATAAATAAATAAGAGTTTATTGATGAGCATAAGTAAGTTACTTTTATTTCAAGGTAGGAAACACACACACACACACACACACACACACACTTTATTATTACACAGATCTTAGTCCACAGACCCAAACCAGGATACTGGATTAATATTACAGGGTTAGATTGTGTGTGTGTGCGTGTGTGTGTTTGTGTGTGTGTTTAAAGAACACCTTTATGGTGCGAGTCGTGTAAACTTATTTAGCGCAAAAGTATTGGCACTGTTCACCTGAAACTAAACAGCTCCAACTTTAAATATTACACAAATTACAGGTGTTTTAGAAAATAATAATAATTACAAGTGTTTGTGATGGTAATGAATAATAATAATAACAATAATAATAATAATAATAATAATAATTACAAGAGTGTGTGTGTGTGTGTGTGTGTGTGTGTGTGTGTGTTTAAAGAACACCTTTATGGTGTGAGTCCTGCAAACTTATTTAGTGCAAAAGTATTGGCACTAAACAGCTCCAACTTTAAATATTACAAAGTTTACAGGTGTTTTAGAACAAAAAATAATTACAAGTGTGTGTGATGGTAAATAATAATAATAATAATAATAATAATAATAATTACAAGTGTATGTGTGTGTGTTAAAGAACACCTTTATGGTGTGAGTCCTGCACACTTCCTTTCCTATCCTAAACACCAGATGGATTTTGCATGCACACACATGCACTCTCATGCACACACACACACACACACACACACACACACACACACGCGCACTTCCGTTCACACTAATTCAGAGGAGAAATCCCGGTTTGTGTGTGTTCGGCTGCCACTGCGCACTAAATTATTTTTTTTATTAGGATCAGGAATAGGTAATCATGTTGATGCAGCCTGGGGGAAGAGACGCGAGCTGAGTAAATGATTTGGGGCCTAACAAGAGAGAAAGTGATTAAAGTGTGTGTAATATAGAGTAATAAGTGTAATTATCTCTCCGTCTTTCCCCGTGCCTACTCTGCAGCCTGTGTATGTGTGCGTGTGTGTGTGTGTGTGTGTGTTGGATGTGAATGTGGTGGTGTATGGATCTGCATTTTTCGAGTTATCTGAGACGGTGTATTCATGGGGACAATCGGTTTGTGTCTTGCTGGATCTCGCTCTGTCTCACACACACACACACACACACACGCTCCTCTGTAATGGAGTGTCTAAATATATCCAGTTTTGGCCGGATCTTGAGCGTTCTGCTGCCTCCGGAGTGAATAAGAAATGGTCTCCTATAAAGGCCGGGGAAGAACAGCAGATTCATCAGGGTTTCTCTCTCTCTCTCTCTCTCTCTCTCTCTCTCTCTCTCTCTCTCAGGATGTAATGATTTAGAGGACGTCTGTCGGGAGCTGATGGAGGATGTGCTCTGGATTTGCCTCAGGTTCTTTCGAATAGACCAGTAAGCAAAGCATCAGGGCAGAATCCAGACCCATGTCGTGTTCGGCGTTCCGTACGGTTCCGCAATCTGTTCGGGTCATGGCGGTATATGTTTTTTTTTTTATTTATTTTTATTTATTATTCTGTTCTACTACACTAAAGCTTTCATGTGCTCTCGTATCATGACGAGTGCTCGGGGGGTCTGAACTCAGGCCCGGGTCGGGGTCGGGTTTATAAGGGTGTGTGAATGATCTACAATAAAAATCTATAAGGCAATGCGAGAGGGAGGCGTTTACCGCGGCGATAAGTCGCACGGTGATGATGTAAGCGCGAGCGCACGCCCTGGTGTTCCACACACGTCTCCTTTAATGCTTTTTATTATTTTTTTGTGAGTGTTTCCGCCACATTCAGAACGGGGACTTGAGTTCCGGTGCAGATCAGGCGGGAGCGCCGCATTCCACCGCTTCCTGTTTGTCCAAGGCTGTGTGTGTGTGTGTGTGTGTGTGTGTGTGTCGCTGTCTGCACTTTTTAGTGTGTGTGCAGTCCACAGTAAAGCCACAGCAGATCAGGTGGAGGACCAACCAACTTCAGAATCTGCCCCTAAACATGCTCTCTCACACACACACACACACACACACACACACACACACACACTGTTTGTTCAGTGTCACATTAGAGACAAGTTTTATGTGGTGCGACAGCTGGTTGTTGTACAGTCGGGTATGTGAGAGTTTTATGTGCACTCTGTGTGTGTGTGTGTGTGTGTGTGTGTGAGAGAACTACATAATAGTTTTGACTTTGTCTAGACATCTGGCACAGAGAACGAGGATGGAACAGAAAAGTGTTCTCGGCAGAAAAGTGTGAAATTTTATTTTAACATTAAAAAAAAAAACTTTTTTGGGAAGTGAAGGTTTGGAAACGGACGATTCTGGAAGGAATACGGAAACTTCAGGACACGACCGAGTAGAAAAGGATGAGTTTGGGAAGTAAAAAAGAGGAAAAAAGCAGGAATTTATGGGGAAAAAAAAACCGAAAGCTGGTAAAAGTGAAGGAGTGGAAAAGGATGTTTTTTTGCAGAAGGAAGTTGATTGTTTTTTCGCTTTTGTTGGGGTGGAGTTGGATAACTTTTGTATTTTTTTTGGACTCATTTTGGAATGAGAATGATTTTAGAAAGTGGAGGAGGAAATCTGAACGCTGCCTCCGTTTAAAATGCTTTTTAAAATTAAAAATAAAAAAATAATTCTAAAGCACGCTTTTATCATCATTCAGAGAATGTACGGGTTAAGTGTAGCCGTTTTGTGAAAATGTGCCAGAAAGATGTTAGCGTGTGCGTGCGTGTGTGTGTGTGTGTGTGTGTGTATCTGGAGATCTGGTAATTCAACACAAGGCCAAAGAGCAGCTCCCGGCCAGGGGACCCACGCATCCCAGCATGCACTGCTTTGCCATCTGTCACGGGCCCTTTGTTTGGGTGTGGGTTGAGCTCAGGCTCTCTGGTTACTCATATCACACACACAATCTTTCAAACACACACACTCTCTCTGAGTCACTGCTTCCACCCGTGTACGTCGATGTTTTGCCGTTAACGCTCTGATTAAAGCTCGGCGGTGTTAGTTCTGCTGAACGGTCTAGAATGTTCTTTCTGACTCGAAAGTGTGTGTGTGTGTGTGTGTGTGTGTGTGTGTGTGTGAGAGACGGAAAGATATTACTTGTAAGAAAATAACGGCTGCCTCTTGCTGTAATAATAAAAAACTTGTAGTAATAAGAAGACTTGATGAACTTGGATGAATCTATAATAAAAGAAGTCCAGTGTGTGTGTGTGTGTGTGTGTGTATGTGTGTCGGTCATGTGTGAGGTACGTATCGAACACGGCATGACCGCACACGAGCGCATCGAAACGCCGGCAAGCGGTTCCGAGGCGAAGCCGAGGGCGCCAATACTTTTGCAAACACCGCTGAAAAACGCAACAGGTCACGATAAAATTTTTTTCTCTTGTCGCCGCTCTTCCTCAGGCCTTGCTGGGATCTGCACCGAATGTTCACGTATGTATTTATAGGTACTTAAAATTTTTTTTATTTTTTTATTTTGACCAATCAGTGATCTCGACAGCCTCTAGCTCCGCCCACACGTCCTTGTTTAAAAAAAAAATGATACTAATTCAGCGGTTGGTTTAGTTACGATACAGCTCGCTCCGGTGTAGAAATAATAGTAAATTAATAAAAGACGTCGCGCTCTAGTGTCGTGTGTGTGTGAGTGTGTGTGATGATAGTGCTTGAAGAGTGTGTGAAGGTTGCTTTTATTTTTATTTTTTATTCGGTGAAAGGACCAGCTTCAGCTGAAAAGGAAAAAAAAAATTGGCTATCAGCTCGGTGTCCGCGGCATTGAAATCACTATTATCAGTAAGACCTTGCAGCTCCGCCGCGCTTAAGGAGTCCATTTAGATTATACCGAGTGTGACGGGAGGAAGAACGGAGAGCGCACACACACACACACACACACACACACTCACACACACGCACGCTTTTTCACTCGCAGCTGAGACAGGTGAAATAGTGACTAGCACGTCTCACTGCACAAACCCACCCTTGCACGCAACGCTATTCTTTTTTCCATCCTTCGATTTTCTTTTTTTCCCTCCCTCTCTCTCTCTCTCTCTCTCTTCTCTCTATCTCCCTCTTCCTCCATCCCCCACTTCGCAACCTCCCTCCCGCCCCTTGTCTGTCCATCTTTGTCTCCGTCTCTCCGGTGTGGCTGCCAGTGTCGCCAAGCAACTGTGCCGCATGACAGGCGAAGCCATCTCGCGCTCGAGGAGATCCGCTCCAGCCAATGGCGGCGTAGCAGGCGGCATCGGGCCGGTCAACGAGGACAAGCGAGCAAGGGGTCGCGTTCTGGAGCCTCGTTAACCACCGCACACAACCACAACGCGGATAAACATACACACTCGTGTGAAAGAAGTGCCGCGTAACGTAGCAACACAAACTACGGGTAAAAAAAAAAAAAAAGGCTAATGACAACCCGACGACATCACAACATCGTTCCCAAGAGGGGAAGTGAATGCGAGTGTGTGTGTTGTGTGTGTGTGTGTGTGGCCCTGCGTGTGCTGTATTAGCACGGGACCTGGCATGCTCCGGTTAGCACAGAGCCACTCTGAAGAGCCTCCGTCGCCGGATTAACACGCCCAGCATCAACCATCTGTTAACAGGGGACGTAATGCACAGAGAGCGAGACACAACACACACACACAAACACAAACACACACACACATCTATCTCATGCAGCCCTGCGCATTCTGAACTCCTGAGTGTATCAGACAATATAATTATATTTATATATAACGCCGACAGCGGTGTTTGTGCCCGTACCCTTTAAACACCGCAAAACTGTCAAACACTCTTTAACAGTCCAAGTCCACTGGAACATCAGTGTAGAAAAACCCACCATAGATGTGATAACCTGCTGATTCAGTACATTCAGGTCGTCAGCTGACTTCATTTTATTGCCCCATAACGTTGCTGAGTCTCGACCTGAGCGACTGAAGCGACCCCGGATCATAACACTGTCTCCAGAGACTCGTACAGGGGACACTATGCACGATCACTTCCCTTCTTACCCTGACACGCCCGTCGCTCTGGGACAGGCTCAATCTGGACTCATCAGGTCACATGACCTCTTTTCCCCCCCCGTCGCGCCAAACTCCAATCTTTATGCTCACTATCAAAAAAAAAAAAAAAAAAGACACTTGTTAGTGAGACTCATCAGGACAAAAAGGCTAACAAGTGTTTTTTATTTTGCGGGACACACAGATGTTTAGAACACAATCCTGATGCAAATGCTGTTACTTTCACTATTACACATAAAGCTCTGGTTTCTACTCTCACTTCTTTTTTTTTTTTTTTTTGTTTTTAAACATATAATGCAACTTCACCAGGCGTTTAAGTCATGTCCACGTCTCTTGGGTGAGGTTGACGGATCAGCTTTAATGATGTCATTTTAATCTTTTAATTTCCTGATGCTGAATCGGTGATGTAATAGTATTTAACTATAAACAGTCCTTTATTGTTTTTTTTTTTGTTTGTTTTTTTTTGTAATATAACAGGATTAAACGCTTTATTTTTTAACGTCTTCTTCTAAACCGTGTGCCTTTTATCCATTTTGGTTTCCTCTCTCTATGTGTGTGTGTGTGTGTGTGTGTGGTGTACCCCACCCCAGACTCCCCAGCATATGACCTCGTCATTTTGCGGAATCAGGCAGCAGCTGTTTTTATTTCCAGCCCCGCCATTGGCCCACCTCGAACCCCGAGCCGAATTAATTACGCGGCTCACGGAGATTACGGCGCGGGGCCTGGCAGCGCCACGCTGGAAGCCCGCTAATTACCTATAAAATCAGGCTAATTCCGATGCTAAACCCATTTTTAATTTCTGATAATTAACTCCGGATTGGATCCTTAAATACCCCGGCATACCGTCATTGTGCTAATCACGATTATTGTTGTGAATTATTCGGGAAGCCCCCCCCGGCCCATTACGCCGTACATTAGCCGTAATCACGCTAAGTGATTGGTTGGCGAAAGGTAAACCACGTCTGCCGCGTGTCCGTCCGCCTCCCGCGTCGCGTAGAGACCCTCGCGCCCGGCCTTTGTTTAAGGGAATATTGGTCGAGACCCGTGTGTTTGTGTGCGCAGACAGGGACGTCTGCGCGTGGGGAGGATTCCACTGATGTGGGAGGGGCGGAGTCATGCAAAAAAGAGGCCACTCCCACCAGGGATAGCAAACTTTCAGCAGGCGTACTTTATTGTATTATTATTATTATTTAATTTTTGTAAAGACTTGTTTGACGTTATTTAAGTTGACGTGTAGATCCTCATGACGATCCGGTTTTCCTCATTCGCACGCTCCGGGATAAAAGGGTCGCGACCCCGGTGACCTTTAGGAACGGCGAGTAACCTGGACACACAGAATTAGATAACAAGAAGAGAGGACGGAGAGAGAAAATGGTGGAAGAGTAGAACAGGACATGGCCTCTGTGTGTGTGTGTGTGTGTGTGTGTGTGTGTGTGTACGAATATCTGCCGATCCATCAGCATTGCTCATGGCCGAGAGTAGTTAGTTGATATTCTGCGGATGGCTCCATCACTGAGATCTAATAGCGTGTGTGTGTGTGTGTGTGTGTGTGTGTGTTTGCTTGCTGCAGAGAGAGAGAGAGAGCTGAGCAGCCCAGGGGACAGGCAGAGAGTGTTGATGTATAACGATACAATAACAAAGGCGTGCTGTAAAACCGGTGTGTGTTCTAGCACGGCTAAACCTCGGGGCGAGAGTCGAGTCCACTAGACTGGGAGACCAAGCGTGGCATGCAGATTTCATGCACATATACACACACACACACACACACACACACACACACACACACACGCATGCTGTCACACAGAATTTCTAGGAATTAACTGCTGTAACACAACGTCCGAGCGGCGCAAACGTCCCGCAAAAAATACATTCCTGAAGCTGTTTCCGCTTGTTAAAGGAGTTCCTGGGAGGCCGGGGTTTCAGACGTGAAGCAGGAAGTACTGAGAAAACTTTCTACCTTGATGGCGTCCGAGCCTTAGTGAAACACCGGGATAAGTGCATTAGTGTAGCCGGGGATTATATAGAGAAATAGAGAGTTTTTTTTTTTTCCTTGCATAACTGTGTTCTGTTATTCTGCGCAATGAAAAGTCCCGGTTTGACTCGAACACTCTTAGTATTATCACTGAATCGATGACCCATGAGGCCTGGGGTACGTCGGACGTTCATGTTTTCGGATTTACAGTTTGAAGATTTTTTTTAAAAGTAACAGCGATATTTTGTGAGTGTGATTTATGGATTTATCTCGTTTTGGTAAGAAAGTACTCGCCGAAGTGAAAAGTGTTGGAATATTCTGAGTACATTTGAGTGTTTTGTTTCCGTTTGCACCATTTCATCGTCCACACGTCTCCCATGATTCCCTGCGCCTCAGCGTTCCGTGTCTTAGGTTTGTTTCCGATTCCGAATTTCCTTAGCGATCTCGTGAGGCTTATAAAGAACCGCTGGGAAATTGTCCCGCGCAAGAGAAACGTCTCTCCGCGTCCGAGCGTTCCTGATGTCTTCCCATCCGAACTCTCGCGCCTCAAGGTCGGCCCGGGCCCGTCCATGTCTGTCTCGCTTCTGGGTTTCTGGATCGGAACCGAAAAAAGATAGCGGCGTTCCTGTTAAACACATCGCCACGGAGACGCCCGCTTCACACAATGTAAAAAAAGACTGAATAGCCTCGTAAATCATTGTGTGTGTGTGTGTGGACATGTGACTCGTCTCCACTCGAGTCTATCTCTAAAGTTAAACGAATTGTTAAACTGACAAAGAGAACAAACTGTGCCAAGGCTTCTGCCCAAATCTGTCATTAACATGCAGTCTGAAGGTGGGGGGGGGAAGGTTGGGGGGGGGGGGGTGCTTACTGTGTGTGTGTGTGTGTGTGTGTGTGTGTGTGTGTGTATTATAAGTGTGTGGGTGAGTGGGTGTGTTGCATCGAATGACTAGTGACTGGTTTTAAATAGGTATATTGTTTGGGGTAAGTGAGATGTAAAAGGAAGAGTGGCAGTGAGTGTGTGTGTGTGTGTGTGTGTATGTGTATGTGTGTGTGAGATTCTAACCGCTCTGGTTTGATTGGGTTTGACAGATATGGAGTCTGGAGAGCGACTGGCTTCGCCTTCCTCCACCCCGGTCTCCGTACACACCAGCTCATCTTCATCCTCATCCTCAGTGTCTCCCGCGGCCAACGCCAAGAGCAGCCTGAACCACGGAGCCGCGGCCTCGCTCGCCGCCTGCGGTAGGAACACACACACACACACACACATATGTGCAATTTACTCTAGTATACACACTTTTTTTTTCTCGATAATGTGAAAATAAAATCGAACCTCATGCACACACACACACACACACACACACACACACACTCGCCGAATGTGCAGTATCCCGTGTGTGTGTGTGTGTGTGTGTGTGAGTGAGAGGTCCCGCTCCCTGCGCTCCCGCTGTGTGTATAGTAGAAGCGGGAAGCGGTGTGACTGGCGCGTGCCATCATTACGGTGAGAGTGTGGAAGGTGTGAGGAGCGGCGGTGCGGCGGCCGGGCGTCGCCGCTCACAGCTTCGGCTGCAGAGTGAAAAGCTGCGGTGTTAATGAGACGCTCGCAATTAAACCGGCTTCTATCACACCGCCTTAAACACACACACACACACACAAAATTTTTTTTTTCTTTCTTGTTTTCCCTTCATTTTCCTTTTTTTTTTTTTTACTAATTTCTTTTTTCTTTCTTAAAATTTTCAGTACCACTTTTGCCTTCTTTATTTATTTATTTTGCCTTCTTTACCTTCTTCTATATCTTTTCCTTTTCTTCATTTTCCTTGAGTATTTTCTTTTTCCCTATTTTTTTTTACTTTCTATTAGTTTTCTTTCGTTCTTTTTGTCAGTTTTTCCAGTATTCCGGTATTCCCTTTCCTCTCCTTTCTTTTTTCCCTTTAACTTTTACTTTCCAGTAGCTTTTTTTCCTTTAGCTTTGCTTTTTTTTCACTCATTCAGCCTTCATTTCTTTTACTTTTCTTCAATTCTTTTCAGTCCCCTTTTCTTTCTTTATTCCTTTCTTTTTTGATTCAGTTTTTCTGGTTTGTGTTTACTTATTTTTTTCTTTTCTTTTTTCCCCTTTATCCTTTCCTTTCAGTTTTTTCATTTCCTCCAGTCGTTCTTTTTTTCCATTCCTTTTCTCCCAAACCCGATCCTTGCGTGTCCCCCTCAGTGTGTCGTCCTGCCACGCCCCCATTAGGTGCTCATGTCGACCATCTCTCCTGTCTGCGGCCCTTTCTACACATGTGTGTGTGTGTGTGTGTGTGTGTTTGTGTGTGTGTGTGTGTGTGTCTGTAGCCTCAGCATATCTTTGTCATGAGCTTGTGCTCGTCTCCGGAGGCCCGAGGCCTGAACAGGGTGCCGTGTTTATCGGTGCTGTACACTCTGTCTCTCTCGCTCTCTCTCTCTCTCTGTCTCTCTCTCGCTCTGTCTCTCTCTCTCTGTCTCTCTCTCTCGCTCTCTCTGTCTCTCTCTCTCTCTCTCGCTCTCTCTGTCTCTCTCTCTCTCTCTCGCTCTCTCTGTCTCTCTGTCTCTCTCTCGCTCTCTCTCTGTCTCTCTGTCTCTCTCTCTCTCTCTCTCTCTCTCTCTCTCTCTGTCTCTCTCTCTCTCTGTCTCTCTCTCTGTCTCTCTCACTCTCTCTCCCCCCCTCTCTCTCTCTGTCTCTCCC
>JAQQZS010000036.1:35034520-35049098 GCA_030068045.1 Platyallabes tihoni
GTTTAGCCTTGCTTTGTTAGTGCCCAGCTTTCAGTGTGCTACTCCACTTCCTGATGGCTCTCTGTCTCACCAAACGTCATTATTATTCTCTCTTCTGTAGTATCTATCCAGATACGGAATAACTGACATCACACGCGATAATTTTAGCTTCAGTGCAAAAGTAAGGGTTGGTGACTTCTATGAAGCCAGAGAAGGACCCCAGGTGAATGCCTTTCATCTCTCTCTCTCTCTCTCTCTGTCGCTCTCTGTCTCTCTCTCTCTCTCTCTCTATATATATATATATATATATATATATATCTCTTTCTCCTCTTGTCTATTTCTTTATTTTGGTTTATTTATTTTATTTCCGGTTGTATTTTCTTTCTCCGCTCACCCCCACCTCACTCTTTTTCTGTCGCTTCCATCTCGAATCACGAGCGCGAGGAATTCCAATTTGAAACCCGATTTTACAGACTAAAAGTCTCCTCCCGTTACACCAGGAAGCCATACGATAATCGAAGCCTTCATTATCTCCACAGGGTTGTTCTCTTTCTCTTTCTGTTTCGTGTGTTGGGATCATGGCTAATATTCACTCTAAATCTCTAGAATTGCTGATTTAATTTATGATAAAAAAAATATATGTATATATTTGTTTTGCACTAATATCTTTGTGTTATAACTTCACTAGTCTGTGCTTTATACTGTAACATTATTGCTTATTATTAACGGAGACATAAACGCATCCCTCATGCTGCAATCTGATTGGTCGGTTCGCTCAATTCCCGTTACCCCTCCCCCCACCCACTTCAGGGTCTGCAGTGGTGCCCGCTGAGCGAGGACGAGATCATACCGCGCATCAGAGGCATGGAGGGCCGCAGGGGTCGGCCGCCCAACACCGAGCGGCAGCACGCGACTGCGGACGGCGAGGGCTCTGGCTCGCGCCGAAGGAAGGGTCGCCCGCCCAACGTGGGCCACACGGATTTCCCCAGCCCGTCCGAGGCCAAGCTGCTCCGCAAACTAGAGGCTCAGGGTAAGACTACGCGTAAAATCTTAGCTGCGCGTGTGCGATCGCTAAGACCATCGCCTAAGACAAACCCTCACGCTGTGTCCCGGTGTGTTTTTAGAAATCGCCCGGCAGGCGGCGCAGATGAAGCTGATGAGGAAGCTGGAGAAGCAGGCGCTCGCTCGAGCGGCTAAAGAAGCTCGAAAACAGCAAGGTACACCTCGGATACGACGGGGCGTAAATTTTGGCGCCCTTAACCACTGTAAAGTTGGTGGAATGAGAACAATGAGCGGCTTTTGCTCTAATATAATTACAACAAATATATATTTTAGCAGCCAAACAAGTGTGGAAAAGCTTGCTTTTGTGTTATGAAAGGATTTCTGGGTAATCTATTGACAGTTTAAGATTAAATAATAATATAAAATATTTTTTTTAAAAATCTTTAGATGAAGTGCAACAAATATTGATTAGTGAAGAAGGGTGCCAATATTTTTAAACCATCAGCCAAATATTACTTCTATCCTCCTGCCAACTTATGAATATTACTGTGTGTGTGTGTGTGTGTGTGTGTGTGTACATAAACACACACAGTACTGTGCAAAAGTCTTATTGGTATCATTATTATATCAGTACAAAAAACAATTTCTGATATCCAAACATT
This sequence comes from Platyallabes tihoni, assembly GCA_030068045.1. NCBI lineage: Eukaryota > Metazoa > Chordata > Actinopteri > Siluriformes > Clariidae > Platyallabes > Platyallabes tihoni. The sequence goes on from JAQQZS010000036.1 coordinate 35,036,164, forward strand.
AGTACTCCTGCAAAAATAAAATAATAATCTTAGAGGAAAATATCTGTAGGCCAGTATCTTATGTATAAGTATAAGTATCTTATGTGAAAGACCACATTTCAGATCAAAGAAAAAAAAAACCTTCTGGGTTTTGCTGCATAAAAAAGAAGCAGGTGTGACCAAATCCACAGACGGAAATTGTACCTAAGACTCTAGACTTTAAACAAAGGCTTGTCTAAACCAGTTATTTTGATGTTAGACTTTGTTTTGTTGATTAATTAAATACAGCTTTTTATAGTATTTTCATTTTTATGTAGAGAGAGAGAGAGAGGGAGAGAGAGAGGGAGATTTGGACACAAGATTGGATTTATTTTCTACATTTTCTAGAACAACATAATTATTTTCCAAAACTATGAAATAACACAAGTAATGACATCATCATCATCATCATCATCATCATGAGTCAGTTCTTATTTTAATACATGAAGGTCGGCTGTTCTGGATTAGTTCCTACAAGAACAGTATTGTGTCAAGTGCGTTTTCAAAACCCATCAAACTCCTCCATGATGAAACTGTCTCTCATGAAGACCATCACAGGAGAGCGAGACCAAAACTGACCTCTGCTGCAGAGGAGACGTTCATTTAGAGTCACCAGCCTCAGAAATCACCAATTAACCTCAAACAGCACATCAGATAAGAGCCGTTATGAAGGATTTACAGAGAATAAATAGCAGATATACATCTCAATATCAACTGTTCAGAGGAAATTATTGCATATATAAACGCCTTCAGCATTGTTTTACAGTGTAAAGAGAAATAAAAATCAGGGAAGACCACGAAATCAGAAAGGGTGTACAAACTTTTGACTGGTAGTGTTGTGAAAGATATGCCAAATTGCAGGCTGTTCATCTTGAAGGGTGCCAATAGTTTTGCAACTGAATGTAGTTGTGTGCAAAATGATTTGAAATTATTTTAAATGTTTGTTTTTGTTTGTTTGTTTGTTTGTTTGTTTGTTTGTTTGTTTTAGCCATCATGGCCGCGGAGGAGAGGAGGAAACAGAAGGAGCAAATCAAGATCCTCAAACAGCAGGTCAGTGTTTTAATTAAGCGCCTGAGTCCAGTCCAGAGTCCAAAATGCCAGATTCAGTCCCTGTTACAGTCCTCATTCCTTATTCTTTATGCATATATAATACACACACACACACACACACACACACACACACACACAGAAGGAGAAGGTCTCAGAAGGCTGAAAAGTTAACCGAGTTCCTCGAAACTTTGTGCTCATCACTGACTGACAGAGTCGCGTCCTCCGCTCTGCATGAACCGCCGAGAGTTTTGCTAATCCTGCCATCCGCGGCTTCGTTTAAATGCACGGCGGCGCTTTCAATTAACGCACACGCTCTCTCTTCTTCTGTCCGAGCAGGAAAAGATAAAGCGCATTCAGCAAATCCGGATGGAGAAGGAGCTCCGCGCGCAGCAGATTCTCGAGGTATGGACTCACTCTGGGGGGACGTGAAGGGAAGAAGAGAGGAAAAAGAAAAAGAAAAAAAAACAGAAAGAAAAAAAAAAAGTCAAGAGAGAGTCGAAATAAGCTTAACATTCTGCAAATACACACGACCGCCGCTGCCGCTGAAGACCCGGCGTCTGTTTAACATGGAGCACGCGCTCCGGCGGAATTGCTCTCCAGCATTTTAGGGGTTATGACTTCTGCATATTTTATATATATATATATATATATATTTTTTTTTTTTATTTTTTTTTTTTTCTCGTTAAATTGGTTTTGGTGGACAGTTTTCGAATATTAAATTCGCTGCCTCGTGTTTTCTCAGAGCACGGTTTAAATTAGACATAAAAGATGTTTTTTTTTCTTTCTCTCTCTAACAATAACAGGTCTTGCATAAGTAGAAGGAATAAAAAAGAAAAAAAAAAAACATGTTTACTTTCCGCAGCCAATTATAGAAGCCTGAAAAGTGTTTTAGGAGAGAGAAATCAAATTTGAGCTGACACGGTTGGGAAACCATTCTGAACGGGATTTCTTTCTGTTTGTAATTACACATTGAAATTTCCAGCTAATTCTCAGACGCGCTTTCTTTTTTTTTATTTAATAATTTTTTTCCTTTAAGATTGTTTGTGGGCTTTTTTTTTTTTCTTCTTCCTATCCGTCTCTCCTGCTGCCGTTTGTCAGAACGAGGAGGAATATTGAATAATTTTTAAAGATCCCTGGGCTGATTCTGACAAGACCTGACGTACTCGTCGCAAAGGTTCTCAATCACTGACTCAGTGTTGCGTAACTCTCCGATTAGCACAGCCTCCAAATGCCATGTAGTGAATAGCAAGCAGCAAACACACGCACACACACACACGTGCACGCTCACACACGCCATCCAGTGAAGGTTGGTGTGCTCTTATTAAGTGAGGATCCTCTCTCTCTCTTGCTCTCTCTAAAGCACATTGATCACAGCGACACGCAAACAAGTCGGCCGTCACCGTGTTTTAATTTGCGCTTCTCGCCGTGTGACCTGGACCTGTTTTTTTTTTTTTTTTTTTTTTTGTATTGGCAGGCAAAGAGGAAAAAGCGAGAGGAGGCTGCCAATGCCAAAATCTTGGAGGCGGAGAAGCGTTTAAAGGTCAGTGTGTCTGGGTTTCGGAGGCTGTAACCTCAGACCCTTCTCACCATCCGATTGGCTGAGGGGAAATCACATGACTGGAAGGACGATGCTCACGCTCGTGTGAAAAACAAATTGTCGAATCAAGAATACATTTACTTACAGTTTCTGGTTATAAGTCATACAATAAACTAAATCTAAGATTAATAACATATTTATAGACGTATTTTACTACTTGCAAGCTTTAATGTTTCTACACACAGTTTTGCTACTTTGTAAAAAAAAAAAAAAAATTATATATATTGAAAATCTAAATAAATAGATAGATAAACAAATAAGCCTTAGAATAGTAATATATATCTAGAAATATATATAATAATCATACATTTGGTTTATTGACATGTTATAATTAAAAATAGAATGGTAGATTCATTTGATAAGGATTAAAGGTCCCGTATTTCAGGGTGCATGTGTGTGTGTGTGTGTGTGTGTGTGTGTGTGTGTGATCAAGCATTTTTAACACGCCGTTTCAACAAGGTTTTTGGACAGGGATTTTCTTATATGAGGTCACAATAGGGAAACAAAACAGGAAAACAAAAGGGAAATCTAATTGTCAGGTCTAGACCCCAGCCAATACAATAATGAAAATGAAAGGGTCAAAAATTACAGGATTTCTTTTTCCCCCTTTCTAACGTTTTCATTTTGTACAAACACACACACTGGACACCTGGAGTGTGAACATCTAAATATGTGAATTTTTGCATAGTAGGTGGCCTGTAAGATACACTTTTTACATGCTAAGACCGTGAGTTTGCAGTCAGTTATCAATTAGCAACCTGGAGATTTTATGCATTATCTGCATTATTTTATATTTCATATATCTTTTCCACATTTTGATTTTAAAAACCAAAGCAAGTGTGAAAGTCTGAGTTTCCAGGAGAATCTGCATCAGATTCGGCATCAAGTGCTCTCCAGAAGCTCCTGCTGATTACTGAGGCGTCATCCTGCCAAATAGTGACCTAGTTTATTTCATTTGTCTTTATAGCAGACTTACTTAACATAGAAATGTTTAATATATGACTAAGACATACTTATTTGCACATACTGATTAATAAAATGATTTAATATTGATAATAATAAACGTCCCTCTAACTGTCCGCTCCTCGTGGTACGCCTCTCTTGTTTGTTGCCGCAGAAAAGTGGACGCACTTTCTGTGGTGTGTTATAATTATTATAATGTCATGGTCTTGCTTATGTTATGTTTGTGTGCATGTGTGTGTGTGTGTGTGTGTGTGTGTGTAGGAAAGAGAGATGAGACGGCAGCAGGCTGTTATTCTAAAGCACCAGGTTTGTATCACTTTCATGCTTATTATTATTATTATTATTATTGCTATTATTATTTATTCTAGTAATAGTATTAGTATTTTGTAATATAAGAGAGACGAGTACTTAAAGTACCCCTGAAATCGAAACAAAAACTATGTATTTGGCGGGGACATGGGGCGGGGTTACGGAACAAGGTGGACCAATCATGTTTAGCGATTTTAAAGGGTTGTGATGATACAAACAAACAGTATCGCTAAACAGAATACTATGAGTACATATATAGCAACTACAAGGCACAAGCATTCAAGATGAAAGAGATGTCAAGGCCAGAAGGTGGCGGTAACACCAAGAACAACATCCACCACCACCATGTGACAAATACACGCTAGTTTGGTGGCAGCCTTCGTTCATGGGTTTGCGTTTTCATGCATATTTAAACACGTTAGGATTTTACATGATGTCACATATGTTGTGACATATTAGTTTCATAAGCTCACGGATAAGAGAGATGAATTTTGGTGAAATGGATACGGGCGAGGCTATATGGGCAGTTTCAGCCATTAAATAACGATAACAATAATGAATATAGTTGCAAAGCAGCGATGATCGGGCCCAAGCAACTGCGCTATCGCCCACACGGGCGCACCAGAAAGACAGTGGGAACATTTTAGAGGAAAATTTTAACGGGAAATGCTAATCCTGTTATGACATAATTTATAACTATATAATTATATATAAAACCAAGAAAATGTTTAGCCAATTCTCATGCTAGGTTTAAGGCCTCGCCACGGCTTAACCGTTTGCGCTATCAAAAATCCCTTCGCAATTTTGCATCCTCAATCTCTTGAGATAATATTGGCCGAGTTTGGTGGTGATCGTGTAAATCCACTAGGAGAAGTATGTCAAAGTCCATTGGGTGAGTTTCGCAAGCACCCGAAAATAACTGTCGAATCGAGCACGTGACGCGCATAGCGAAAGTTGTTCGGCTCAATGAGATCTAAGTGTATACATGTAAAGGGTGTGTTAGCTATGCTGCGAAATCTCCTGTGAAGGCCCTGTGCCACGCCCTCGGCCCTTCGCACACTATGATGTCATAGAGCTTGCCTCCTAACTATCGTTACAGATGAACAAAAAAGTCTTCGTTGCCATGGTAGCATCATTCGGTTATTGTTAAACAAATAGCACTTAGCTGTCCATGTAACTAATTAGGCGCATTTCCTAATTTGCAGACCTGCTAGGATTTAATATTTTGAGTTTTGTAACAATTTGTATTGTTGTTGTTGTTAATCGGTTCCGGGGTACTTTAAGAGTGTGTAGTGTTTAAATAAAGGCGGATGTTCACAGCGCTCTGTCTCACACAGTGCTGTCTTCAGCCTTTCGTATTTCTCTCTGGTTAATGATCATGCTTTTGGGAGTGGGGGCTCAAATCTCAATTCTCTCTCTCTCTCTCTTTGGGTTTCTGTCTTCTTTTTGTTTAAAAAAATTTTTTTTTGTTTGTTTCTGTTTTGTTTGTTTTTTTTCTCCTTCCTGTCTTAATACTGTGCCAACTCTCTCTCTCAGGAGTTGGAGAGGCATAGACTAGATATGGTATGGGTATGTTTAATCTTCTGTACATCTAACACTCGCATCGTGAAACATGGTTGTGATCTGGTCGTCATAGCCGCACTTAATTTTTTTTATATGTTGATTTCTATCTGTTTTGTTTTTCTTTTTGTAAGTGTAGCACTTGGCTGCTGTCATACTACATATTTCCTTTGCATGGCTTCTCCAGCGGCATTAAAAAAAAAAAAAAAAAAGGAAAGAAAAGAAAGAAAGAACTCAAAAGTGCATCCTCCACATCCATATATGTGTGTGTGTGTTGTGTGTCAGTAAGTGAGAGTGACAGAGTGCTGGTTCTAATGCAACAGGCTGTGTGTGTGTGTGTGTGTGTGTGTGTGTGTGTGTGAAAAGCTTGGTGTTTATCCAGTTTCATTGATCAAAAGTGAGTGCTGTAACCAAGCCATTTATTTGTTTTTATTTATTTATTACACACTCAGACACGCACACACACACACACACACACTATGTGTATACAGCATCTCTATAGTCCTGATCATGGTTGTGTTTTGTGTGTGTGTGGGTCCCGACCCAGATGCGGTGTTTGTGCTGCGGCATCTGTAGCGCGGATGTCGAAGGTTCGAGTGCGGCGGCGGTTCTCGGCTGCAGTCGAAACAGGTTCCTCAGAAACGTCCTGCTCGATTTTTGGCGCTCCATGACAACTGGCGCATCTCAGACCTGATGTTAACATCCGCCTCTACTGGACAGTCAGTCGTCCCCGAGACAAGTTCGCTCCTGTTCTCTCTTACGTTATCGCAGCGGTACTCGCTCAGAACCTCAGCAGCTGTTCATCTCGCTCCTCAAGTTAATAATAATCAGAGCAGGAACAAAACGCTGACACACACACACACACACACACACACACACTCCAGTCTTTGTTACTCAAATGTGCGGTTGTACTTAACAAAGACCGTAGTTTATAAGCCGGGTTGTCATGGCAACCTGATCACAACTTTAAAGCCTAAACATTCCGCATTGTGATCAGCTAGACTAGACTAGCTAACTACTGCTATCTCAGCACGATCTGCCGTGTGTAGATACGAGTGTGTGTGTGTGTGTGTGTGTGTGCTGTTATCCAGAGAGCCGTATGGTTTTTCTTTCCGAGCGAAACGTTCCACCAGGCAGGATTAGAGCCAGGTCTGTACGTCCTCGACCTGACTCGCGATCAGATGTGTTCAAGAGCCGGAAGCTGTGGAAGCGCAAACGAGAAGAGTTTTAGAGGGAGACGGACAGACAAGTTTGAGACAGAGAGAGCAGGAGAGTGAGACATAGACAGAAAGCGAGAGAGAGAGAGAGAGAGACAAAAATGAGAGAGAGAGAGAGAGAGAGAGAGATGGGGGAAACCGACAGACAGAGAACAAGACAGCACATGAGAGACAGGGAGAAAGAAAGAGAGTTAGAGACAGAAAAAAATTAGATGTTAGAGTAAGAGAGGGACGGGCAGACAGTTTGACTTAAAGAAACACAGACAGACATGTTGAGACAGAGAGAGAGGGATAGTGAGACACAGACAGAAAGAAAATGAAAGAGAGAGAGAGATGGGAAAACTGACAGAGGACAAGACACCACATGAGAGACAGACAGAGAGAAAGAGAGTTAGAGACAGATAGAAAAAAAAAATTAGATGTTCGAATAAGAGGAGGGACGGGCAGACAGTTTGACTTAAACACAGACAGACAGGTTGAGACAGAGAGAGAGGGATAGTGAGACAGACAGAAAGAATATGAAAGAGAGAGAGAGAGACAGAGAGAAAGCGAGACAAAAAAGAGAGAGAGAGATGGGAAAACTGACAGACAGAGGGCAAGACAGCACATGAGAGACAGACAGGGAGCAAATGAGAGACAGAGAGAGAGAAAGAGAGTTAGAGACAGATAGAAAAAAAATTAGATGTTAGAATAAGAGAGGGACGGGCAGACAGTTTGGCAGAAAAAGACAGACAGACAGACAGACAGACAGACAGGTTGAAACAGAGAGAAAGAGGAAGAATGAGAAACAGACAGAAAGAAAATGAGAGGGAGAGATGGGGGAAACGGAGAGACAGAACAAGACACAGCAAATGAGAGACAGACAGGGAAAGAAGGATAGAATGACAGACAGACACTGACAGAGAGTGAATGAGACGCAGCGAGAGAGAGTGCGGCAATGACTAGACAGAAAGAGAGCGAATGAGAGACCGAGAAAGAGAGCGATAGAAAGCACATGAGAGACAGACAGAGGTACGCAGACAGACATATTGGGAGTGAAAGAGAGACAGAGGAGGAATGAGAGACAGACGTATGGATCCAGACTCTCTCTAAGCTCTGACCTCGGAACTGTTTTTGTTCGCTCGTCTGTAGTTTTCAGGTCTAGACGTTTCCTGTTACTGACCAACACCAAAGCCGTAGACGTTGAATAAACATCTCCTTACCAAACGAAACAAAACAAAAACAAACAACCAAAATAAAAGCTTGTTACCACAGAAACGGTAACTTAAAGTAGTATAGATGGAGCACATTGATTTAAACTGCTGCTGTTATAGGAACTGGATCAACAGCTTCCAGACAATCAGAATCCAGAAGTCAACGGTTTTTTTTTTTTTTTTGCCACCGAGGCGGAAGTTAACACCAGGAGTCTGAGAGTTTATTTATTTATTTATTTTTTGGTTAAACAGAACCAGTCGGACCTCATCCTAGAACCGCCGCCCTTACACCCCCCACCCCCCCGAGAACATCTCTGCACGTTCCTCTCCATTAAATCTGCGGTCAGAAAGTGCACCCCTTATCATAAACACAATTATACAGTATGTATCGAATACTGATAACATCTGCCGTAGTCCGAGGATGTTTAGACGTCTGTGCTGAACCGAGGTAGCAGTAGGGGCAGCTACTGTAGGTGCAAGCTCATGCTCTGCTGTCTGTTTTTAACAGCAACAACAACAACAACAACAAAACGCTGTTGAGCTGCTAAATTAGCGCTAAGCTAACTCCAGACGCACTGACTGCTTCCCCTGTCTGACCCGCTCACCAACACCTGTCGCTCGCTTCTCCTTTTATTTATTTATTTATTTGTCCATTTTTGTGTGTGTGTGTGTGTGTGTGTGTGTGTGTGTGTGTTGCGTATCGCTGTTCTGTAACACACGTTCTTCATATGACTGTAAACCCCATCCTGGCCATGGCATTGTGAATGAACAAATGAGTGTGTGTGTGTGTGTGTGTGTGTGTGTGTGTGAGAGAGAGAGCGTGTGTTTGGCTGTCTCTTCCTCGATCTGTGCAACATGCTACACCACGCTGATCACTGTCGTCCCGTCTTTGCTCGATCTGTCCTGTTTTCACTCTTGCAACTCTTTATTTGTTGTTTTGTATTTTTTCCGGTCGCCGCCTGCACCGAAACTGATGATTGCGGCTTTTCTCTGATTTCAGGAGCGGGAGAGGAGGAGGCAGCACGTAATGCTGATGAAGGCTGTGGAAGCCCGCAAAAAAGCAGAGGTAATGAAAGAAATCGATTAAAAAAATAAATAAATAAATAAAAATAAACTACAGCGGTACCTCTGTATACGAATCCCAGAGGGGCATCGTAAGAATTTTCACCTTAAGAACTAAAATGTCGCAAGAAATTTCGACATACGAAGCATTTTTTTTTTCGGGCTGAGCTGGTCACGCATCCTTCTGGTTGTGGCGACGTCTGGTTGTTCGAAGGCCATTCAGAACTAGTTTCTGCGTCAGTGGAATGCAAAGTGAGCGAGTTTTTTTGTTTTCTTGCATTTTTTTTTTGCGATATTTTAATGAAGACAGAGCACCACGGGTCCCAAGGACTGAAGCAAGAAGAAAGGGGAGCCGCGTTCAGTTTGGTTTTTAAAGCCGCCGGTGCCGAGATGAATCATAAATTAAGGTTAAGTGAAGTTTAATGTCTATTTATTTTATATTTTACTTCATTTACACGTATTTTCTAAATGTTTTCATTTGTTTTTAGATGCAACAATATGATTATAGTGTTGGAAACTGGTAATATCGGTAATATTTTTGGCTGGCTGGAACGGATTATCTGCATTTACATTATTTCTTATGGGACAATGCGCTTTGCAATACGAAATTTCGCCGTAAGTACTCGCCTCCGGGACGGGCTAAATCCGTACGCTGCTGTACCGCTGTACCCCGTTCTGCCAGAAGTTCCCGATTAAGTCTGAAATCTTCTCCGACATCCTACATCATCACGCCGACTTCCTCACTCTCATTTTTTTTTTCTTCCCCTCTTTCCCCTCCCCCCCACTCTCTCAGGAGCGCGAGCGCCTCAAGCAGGAGAAGCGAGACGAGAAGCGCCTCAACAAGGAGCGCAAGCTGGAGCTGCGCCGTCTCGAGCTGGAAATGCTGCGAGAGATGAGGAGGCCCAACGAGGACATGTGCTTAACTGATCACAAGGTAAAACCCACTCTTACACCCTGAAATCACACACACACACACACACACACACACACACATGCACATGAATACTCGAAGACATCCGAAGCTGGAAGTTTTAGATTAGTACCTGAAGGAGTAAAACACCTTTGGAGGGTCATGCGCCTGTTCTAGGATGTAGAAAATAAATCCAACTTTTGGCTGGTACTGTAGATGTTCTAAACGTTCAAGTCCCTGTTCCTAATTTAGTGGCCGCTGAGGGATGTATGTAGCGCTTTAACAGCCCATAGAGTTCTTCTTCACCCTTTATATGATTATGATTATTATTATTATTATTATTATTATTATTATTATCTCAACACTTGCTAATTAACTCTTTTTTGATAAATAGCTCCACCCTCTTGTTACTTTAAGATAAGCCCCGCCCCCTCAAAACATCACACTGTAGACGATTCAGTTAAAATCTCTTCCTCTGTTATGGGTTATACAGTATTACGAAGAGCGGAAATTAACTACACACACACACACACACACACACACACACACACACACATTGTTAAGGTGCTTTTAGAGTCTAACATATACATGCACACACACATTTTCTAGCAGGAGACTCCGCGAGTGTGTGTGTGTGTGTGTGTGTGTGACCTGTCTCTTTTCTTAAATATGAATTATGCTGCTTTAAAACACACTGTAGTGTGACGTCAGTATAAGCGAACAGCAGGGTTAAGTACCCTAAGTACCCTCCATCCGTTAGACCACATCAGTCATGACCGTCCACTCCGATTCCTTGTCATCATCAATTAAGGCCTGAACGAGTCGTGGTCTCTTTTTTTTTTTTTTTTTCCCTTCACAAGTGACTCAGTTTCTCAGAAATTCTCTCGAATCCAGGCTTTAACCCCGCGCGATCAGGCTCGCGGTTTCCTGGAGGCTCGGTCAGAAGGGAGGCTAGAAAAAAACAAAAAAAGAGCTACTTAAAGCTTACGTACTGTCTGTAACAGCATTAGGTCATCAGTAACACCTTGGAGAAGCAGGAAGGCAGGTGACACGCAGGAAACACTGCCACCCTGTGGTCGTAGCCGAGCACAGCAGGAGCCTGGCGACGGTTCATGAAGTCGCGCTCGTCCTGAACATGTGACTCGATTTAAAGGAAGCTTTCATAAAGCATGGAGAGATACGAGCTGCCGCGCACCTGGTTACGAGCGGCTCATGATGATGATGAAGATGATGATGAAGAGATGTGCGTCTGTAATTAAGTGGGAGGAGTTTGGAGTGATTTATGCAGAGCTTTAAGAGTTCTAACTGATGATGATAAAGAAGAGAGAGTGATTTATTGAGTGATTTATTAATTGACTGTTAACGAGCGTGTGTTATTAGAGAGTGTTTAGGTCACATGATGTTCAGCACTGAGTGTTCACTCTGTAGTGATGATGAAGCTTCATGAAACCCCACACACCCCGTGTCTCCTGGTGTAAAGAGCAAACTCTAACGCTCACCTGTCTCTCTCTCTCTCTCTCACTCTCTCTCTCTCACTGTCTTTTTCTTTCTTTCAAACTGTCTGTCTGTCTATCTTTCTCTCTCGCTCTCCGACTGACTGTTTCTTTTTATCTATCTCTCTGTCTCTGGCTGTCTTTCCCTCTCTTTTCCTCCCTCCTCCTTTGTGTCTATCTCTGTCTCTCTTTCTTTCTTACTTTCTTTTCCTCACTTACTTCTTTCAAACTATCTATCTACTGTATCTGTATCTCTCTCCATCTTTCTCTCTTTTTCTTTCTTTCTTTCTTTCTTTTTTTCTCTCTTTATCTTTTTGTCTCTCTTGCTTTCTGTTTCCATCTCTCCTTCACGAATTCTCTCTATCTTTGTCTCTCTCTCACACAGCCTTTGCCGGAGTTGTCCCGTATCGCGGGGCTGGTGCTCCCGGGTCAGGTGTTCTCCGACTGCCTGATGGTGGTGCAGTTCCTGCGCAGTTTCGGGAGGGTGCTGGGCCTGGACCAGAGCGAGATCCCCACGCTGGGCGTGCTGCAGGAGGGGCTTCTCAACCTGGGCAACAGCATGGGGCAGGTGCAGGACCTGCTGGTGCGTATGCTCTCCTCGGCCGTCTGTGACCCCGGACTGCCTCCAGGACACAGGGTGAGAGTCTCTCTTTCTCTTTTACACACACACACATACAGACAAATATATAAAAAATATTGTATAAAAACGATATCGTAACAAATATCATGTCAAGCCCGAAAGGTTCGATACTAAGCCCAAAAAAGTTGTCTTCCAATAGCATCCAAGAGAGAAGTTTGACGCTCCTGATATCTCGTCTCACGTCCTAGCGGTTACAGACAGGCAGCGTTTAAACACAACGGAGAATGTAATAAAAACCGAATACAAGTAAGAAGGTGACAGAAATTTTCAGAAAGCTTGACTCAGGACAGTTACGTAGTGACGCAAGAACAGAATAACGAGCTTGGTTTCTCTTCAGAACTTTGGGTCGTCGTGATCGTTGTCGTGATCCTCGAATCTTCAGCCTGTCTCAGATCTGAACCTCTGTTGTTACACTTTAAAGTATTTATTACTTTCGAAAGGAATGCGAAACCAAAGCTTTATCGGGGTTTGAAAGGTGAATAAGTCCTAGTGGACTATTTAGGTACTGCAGGTTAGGTAGTTAAATTTAAAATGAGCATAAAATAATTCAGGATCGGATATTTACATGTCATAAAGTTAATTGTAACTAATATAATAAAGGCAACAAACACCACTAATAGTGTTTATTTCTCTTCGATTCAACAACTCTAGTTTGTTGAGCTAGGTCACAGTGTCACACGATGCTACACTGTTCATGTTGTTATTGAGATTAGAGCTGAAATGCACCAGCGATGCTACAGACACCCACACGGCCGAAAACACGGTCTCGGTGCTAAAAAGCGTCTCCCCTGGGTGAAAAAGTGCATTTTCAGACAGCATCATATAACACCGTTGTTCATAATACTTTGTAACGCTCAGATTTTATTTTAAAGCTAATTACACTAAAACGGGGTCTTGAATCTAAATAAGGGCTAATAATAGTT
>JAQQZS010000036.1:35049198-35060088 GCA_030068045.1 Platyallabes tihoni
CCCGAGTACTTCGCCGGTTCCGGCTTTATACCGGGACACGTGACCTGCCAGGTCATCGGGGTTCCCCCGCGGCACACCTGCGCATGCGCGCGAGAGCTTAACCCCGGAACCAAAGCACAGTTGTCATGGGAACAAAATCGCCGTCTAGGGGTCGCTAAAAAGACCTGGTGGTTTTATCTTTTTCCTTACCACTTTATTTGTGGCCTTTAAAAACAACCACTTATGTGGCTGCGCTACAACTTAATGCTTCTTATCTTCCGAGCCATGCTTTATTTTTATTTTTTTGTAAATATGCATACACATTTATATTTTTATCAGCTAAAAAGAAACACATTTGTTAAAGACAATATCCTGCCCTTTTATGTCTGTAGTGTCGGTTACGTTTTTGAATTCAAATCTTCAAAATTTTAACGGTCTTAACTGTCACTCAGACGGCCAGTTTAGATTTCACATGAAAAAACATAAACCTGAAAAAGTGTATTATTAAATTTGACTAAAATGCAAAATTGTGAAGATATTGCAACATGAATTCGACATAGTTACGGACACTACAGTTTTTTTTTTTTTTTTTTTTTTTGCTTTTTAAGCTTTTACGAAAAATCCATCTCTCGTGCAAATCAATTTTAATGGTCTATGTCTTAGCAGTAATTATTAGACTGATTTAAGTGAATAAACTGGAGTTTTCTATGTTTTATGATCACGTAACATAAGGCGTGTGTCTCATTTGGAGCATTTAAACAAAACCACTGTTGAAAAAAAGTCCGTAATCTTGTATGGCATGATTTCCTTCAAGCAACAATTTTTACTGGTTATATGCTTCTAGAAACTTGCACCAGTTTTCAGTATCAATACTCATAAAGAAATATGAATAATGTGCATTTTAAATGATTATTATTTGGAGAGAGACAATATAATGGTGAAAAATGGCCATTTTTGGGGCCCATATAAAATCATCTCCCCAAAAACGACTGATGTTAGCAAGATTTTTCGGGACGCGAGATGGGTCACTTCCATGTTGTATAAACTTCAGAAGTAGCGGTTTTTGGCCACACACATCTACTGTATTTTGTATATAACACCAGTACCGACAGGAAATACGTTTTAGCCACCTTGTGCTAAAAACGCTTGTCCTCCACAGGCCAAGTCCATCCTGGGTGATCACCTGACCAACGTGGGTCTGAACCGGGACAACGTGTCGGAGGTGCTGCAGCAGTACATGGAGGCGCACTGCGCTCAGACCGAGCAGACAGAAATGTCCCTGAGTCTGAAGACCAAGGCCTTCCAAGCACACACACCCGCGCAGAAAGCCGCGGTGCTCGCCTTCCTGGTCAACGAGCTGGCCTGCAGCAAGAGCGTGGTCAGGTACGCACACACACACACACACACACACACACACACACGGGGGCGGGAAAACCACCCGCCTGGCTTTTAGTAGCACGCCTTTAAATATTCATCCAGAAATTAGACCGTGTATGGAGGTTAGGAGCGAGGTTTGGGTTCGGGGTTGTTTATAATTAATGGCGCCCTTGCTTTTCATACGCAACAGAGAGTGACAGGGCAGACTGTTTATCACTTGTACAGAAATCACACAGGTGTCATACTGTATATAACTGAGATCTCTCTCTCTCTCTCTCTCTCTCTCTCTATGTGTGTGTCTTTTTATTCCCAGTGAGATTGACAAGAGCCTGGACCAAATGAACGTCCTGAGGAAAGACGAGTGTATCGTGGAAGGAAAGCTCAAAAAGTGAGTCTAAACCCGGAAACGTAGACAGATCTGTGCAGCATTTCGTCTTGTATTCATTTGTCCGTCTGTTGTTAATTTATTTAATGTTATAACCGTATCGTATTATTATTACGGTTTTCCTAACAGACTAAATCATGAAAATAAAATACTCACTTGTGTAAGATGTTCATGTAAGTGTTAAACACATTCACACACAGAGAGGTTATAATTAATTTAGACTCAGTAGTGCGAAGAGTAATCTGATTTATTTATATCCTACTAGCGTTAGTGCACGTCACTGACGGTTAAAGCTAAAAATAATCTGCTGATCTTTAATGTAATCAGTGATATTATTATTATTATTATTATTTGAGGTTGAAGTCCACGTACATGTCTGTCTGTGTGTCTTTCTGTACAGCAGAACTCTCTGTCTAACTTTTTAATACAAAGAACACTAAACTGTCCTTCTTTGGTGGTCAGACAAATACACTCCCTGTTCGGTGATCGGTTTAGACAAAACCTTACTTTTATTTATTTAGATAATGCATTTTTTTTCACATTGTTTAATAATAAAAAACATTTTTTTTGTGTTTTCTGCGTACAGGTTAAAGAACATCCACGCGAAGCGCACAGGGAAGCGCGAAGCCGCCGGAGCAGACGAGCCTCACGCCACGGGAACGCCGAGCGCCGCACACAAGCGCAAGCGAAAGGCTGGCGACAGCGACGACGACGAGGACGAAGACGAAGACAGCGACGAGGTGGTAGACGACGAGGATGAGGACGAGGAAGAAGAGGTGAAGAAGGCGAGGAAAGTAGAGACGTGCGATGAGGTAAGAGGAGCTCAGCATCAGCAAATCAGGAAATCGTTCCAACCTGCCTTCCCTGTGATCACGATTGGATTGTGTGTGTGTGTGTGTGTGTGTGTGTGTGTGTGTGTGTGGCTTAGGATGAAGGAGATCAGTCCACCAGCGTAGAAGAGCTAGAGAAGCAAATCGACAAATTATCGAAGGTAAACTCACGTGCATGCGCTTTGGGTCGAAGGAACACACGCAGACTTTCAGGCGCACACACACACACACACACACACTCACGGGTGACGCTCTCTTGTGCGTTTGCAGCAGCAGAATCTGATCAGACGGAAGCTGTTCGAGTCGTCTCACGCTCTGCGCTCCATGAGCTACGGGCAGGATCGCTACCGCCGCCGCTTTTGGGTCCTCCCGCAGGGCGGAGGGGTCTTCATCGAGGCCATGGAGAGTGGAGAAGGTAACGTAGCCTCGATGCACAGCTTAGCTCTCAGGAGTTCATTAAATTCTTTGGGATTCGGTTTGTTTCGTCTTCCTGATTCCACCGTCTTCCCACAGAATTTAATGAACTCCTGAGAGCTTTTCTGCTTTTCCAGCCACAACCGGTCTTCAGTTGTCTCCCTGATGCTCATTTACTCATTTAACTTAACTTTGCTTGAGAGTTAATGCCTTAAATACCACTTTAGGTAAATGACGACCTTTTTAAATCGTTAGACACCTTAACGAGGGAAAGGTAAATTAGCTAAAGCGTGTTATTTAAGATGCTTAATAAAGGTGTAGCAGCAACAATCCAGGCTGTATGTTGTAACATTTCTCCCTTAACTATAAACTAAAGGGGGCACAAATTTTTGCATCTTTGCATAAATTTACCCCAAATGTTGGTGTTATTTGGTAGTGGGTTGATCAAACATAATAAAGTAAATTAAACACAGATTTTTCGCCGTGACGGCACAGGTTCCGAGGAGCTTGAGAAGGAGCTCGAGAGGCTCCGCAACTTTGAGCCGGTGAGGATCAAGGAGGAGCCGCAGGAAGACGAGGAGGAGGAAGAAGAGGCGCAAGGCGAGGAAGATGCGCAGCAGCAGGAGCCGGATGCGCAGTCGCAGGCTCAGGTGAAGCAGGAGGAGGAGCAGCACTCCGAAAAGGAAGTGAAAGAGGAAGACGAGAAGCCCTGCTTGCCCCCGAGCGAGCTCCAGGAGCAGGACGGAAAGCTGTTAGACTCCACCTCCCGCTCCCTCAGGGAGCCCTCCCCGAACCCGCCCGGTGACCTCGCGTCTCTGTGCCATAGCCCCGACAGCAGCGGGACGGCTGTCGCCGCGGCGACCGCATCAGCATCAGCATCATCTCCAACTCATTCTACCTCCAAGCCTATAGTACTGTGCAGCACTCCTGCGGACTCCGTACCTCTCGTCGCGCAGTTTGGTGCTCCTCTCCCACATTTCGGCGTCTCCCTGTCCCTGCAGCACCATCAGCACCTCCTGGCGAACGACCAGCTTCTGCGCGTTTTAACGGAGCGCAGCGGCCACTGGTTCAGCCTCCTGCCTCGCTCTCCGTGCGACGACTCGTCCCTCGTGCAGCCCACCGCGCCGCTGCGGTCCACTGCCCAGCCCAGGAGCCCTCCCGCCCCGTCCTGCTCTCCTCACCAACACCTCCAACCTCCGTCTGCCTCCAGCAGCCCTCTCAATGCTGCTCACGACGGTCTGGGAAACCTCACCGTCTCCCCTATGCAGGTACGCGGCACCCTCGCCACTTCTAATTATAGAACTCGTCTCAATTCATCCGATTTGTGTTTAACGTCTGCTTTTTACGTCTAGGTAAAACCCGGTGGTGCTCTGCTGCCCTTGCCCATGTGCGGGTGGTCAGGTGGGGTGATCAGCCCCAATCTGCCCATGTGCAGCAGCCCTATGCCCCTTTGCCCGATCATTGAGGGCAGCGCCAGCCCACTGCTGGCCCCCAGTGTCTCCACCAGCAAGAGCGGATCTCCAGCGCCCCCTGGGGACAAACCGCCCTCTGCACCCTCGCCTGCTATAGATCTGCCACGAAACCACGACCAGCCACAACCACAGCCCATTCCAGAAGGTAACACACACATACACACACACACATACACACACACACACACACACACACACACACACACACACAGTTAGAATGACCTAAGTTTCTACAGAGACTTATAATGTTCAAGGAAAAAGTTGACCAGGTGTACACACTCCTCATGACGGTGTTGCTGTCTGTGTGCAGACATGCTGATGGGCTGGTGGAAGATTTCCGACATGGAGGAACTGCAGGCGCTGATGAAGACGCTCCACAGCAGGGGCATCAGAGAGAGAGCGCTGCACAAACAGCTCCAGAAGTCCAAAGAGCTCATCTCACAGACCTGCAACAAGAACAAAGAGGGTGAGGCTCCGAAACACACCAAGTAAACCATAAGTCATTAAACATCAACATCAAGTGGATGAATAAAAGTGCATGAAGTGGGCTTGAACTCGGTAAAAAGAATATACACAATCGTTGACTCTGTGACATACCGTAGCTAGAAAATCGTTCTCGGCACGGATAAGGACTAGTAACACTCACAGGTCGTTTTCTGCTTTGTGTGTGTGTGTGTGTGTGTGTGTGTGTGTGTGTAGTAGCCGTGATGGAGGTCTCGGAGCTGGACGAGGGCCAGGTTTCCGTGGAGACGCTACAGGAATGGTGTGTGGAGGAGCAGGCCATGGAGACGGACATCGCCTTACTGCAGCAGGTGGAGGAGCTTGAGCGCAGGGTCACTTCAGCCAGCCTGCAGGTCAAGGTGTGTGTGTGTGTGTGTTTGTGTGTGTGTGATTTTAAATCAAAGTATGCTTCGTATGCCGAGGCTAATTTCCTGCACAATTTCAGTTCTTAAGGCGAAAACTTTTAAGCTGTTTTAAGCGTTTTTGTATGCTGAGGTACAGCTTGTAGTAGTCTTTAAAAGATAAAAGTGCACCAAAGTTACACCGTATTGCCGTTTTAACCGGACCTATCCAGCCACTTACTTGCACTTACTGTACGTTAATTTCTTTTTGAATGAATCTTTAACATGACTCAGATGAACGAGTCGTCTCGGAGAGTGATTCGTTCATTTTCTATTGGGCGCGCATGCGCAAATCATGGCAAAACCTCTGTATTTGTTATACAGGAAACAGAAATGAGTCGTTACCTTTGAGTCTTTTCGGTCCCGAGACGTTCGTTCTTTTGTCACGTGACTCCCATAGGCGCTATGCAGTGCAATAGATTCAAAAGAATGAACGACTCAGACTAGAAGATATAAGAGGTGAGCTGCTCATTCTGTTTATTATAATACGTCCTTAGCTGCACTGTAATACTTTAATTACTAGAACTATAGCCAAAATATGTGTATGTAGACGTATTGGAGGTCTTTTTGTTGAAAATAATTTTATTTTATTTCTGATCAAAAGAACGAAATTAACTAAATGACTCAAAAAAAGATTCGTTCATTTTGATGATTGAGATTCAAAGAACCGAATCACTAAAATGATTCAAACTTCCCATCACTACTGTACGTGATTTCCCGTATTTAATCCTCGGCGTGTCGCTTGTCCTCCCCCAGGGCTGGATGCACCCGGAGCCGCAGTCGGAGAGGGAGGACCTGCTGTATTACGAGCACAATCCCTTTCCCAAGGCCTGCCCGGGGGCGGAGTCACAGGAGGAGCGGAGCTCGGAGAAAGGCCTGAGGCGGCAGCCCAGCAACCCGCTGGACATCGCCGTGATGCGCCTGGCCGAGCTGGAGCGCCACATCGAGAGAAGGTACCTGCGGAGCCCCTTAGGGACAACCATCCAGATCAGGCTGGATAATGTGGGGACGGTCACTGTGCCCGCCCCCGCGCCATCCACTAGTGCTGGAGGGGAAGGGTAGGTCATCCACGCAGCCAGCCTTCATCTCCTGATCTCTTCTTCCTCTTCCACCTCCTCCTCTTCCTCCTCTTCCTCCCCTCTCTTCTGGCTGGGGCTGCTGTGCTTGTGGCGTGTGTGTGTGTGTGTGTGTTCACCCGGGGCCCAGTTTCTCAAGCGGTTCCATGAACACCTGCATTTATTTATTTTTTTTTTCTGTTCTTGGCTGCATGTGTTCATTTCTTTTGCTCATTTGTGCGAAGGATTTTTTTCTCTCTCTGCCGTCGTTTCGTAAGCGCATGGTGCATTTTTAACCACAGGACTTCATTTCCTCCCGAGAAGCTTCACTGGAGGTGTTAATCCCGCACTCAGTGCCATTCCACAGGATGTGTGTGTGTGTGCTGTATTATAACAACCCTCTGTTTAGTCATGTTGTGTGTGTGTGTGTGTGTGTGTGTGTGTCTCTAGACCGTAGGATGTAGTGATGTTTCTGGTCTTTAAAGCCCAGCGTTCTACTCGATGCGGAATTCAACACGGACCTGAGGAACATTCGGGACCTCGTAGATTCCGGGCAACGGGAATTACATAATGCGATCTCAGACATTCTGAGATCTCATGAGAAATGCAAACGCTCGGTATTTGGTAGGATGAATCGTGCTGGAAATGTGTGTGATGAGATAAATGTCTGAAGGAAATCACTGTGATTTATTTAAGGTTAAGCAGATTAACAGTGTATTTCACTTACATAATACACACACTTTGTGAACAAACATGTGTTGTTTGTTCATGAGTGAATGCTCATGAACAAACAACACACTTATTTATATGATTAAGATTGGGAAAAAAATTGTCGCTGCACAGTTTTTAATATACAGTGCTGTGAAAAAGTATTTGCCCCCTTCCTGATTTTTTTTAAATTTGATTTATTTATCTTTTCAAATTTTAATATTATGCACAAAGATAACCTGACTAAATACAAAATGATATCCAAACTTATGTGAAAAAGTAATTGCCCCCTATAACCCCTTGGGGGCACCAAATGCAGTCAAGCATTTGTGATAACCAGTGAGTCTTTCACATCAATATGGAGCAATTTTGTCACGCTCGTCTTTTAAGATTTATTTTTTTAATTCAGTCCCAATGGTTTACAAGCCTGAAAAAATAAGCACAGCGGTTCCTCAGCACACAGCATACGGACATGTGGATTTTCTCCTCAACTACTTGAGTTGTCCATGACATTTGCCCCGGCATACGAAGCATCTTCAGCATACGAGTCTACGAGAACGTCCGGGGGCCGACCGAAACTTGTTTGCGTCAGTGGAAAGCCGGACAAAGCGAGTTTACTTTTTTCGCATTTCGTGCACAATTTAGTGAAGACGTAGCACCACGTGTCGACGGAAATGTTAGCAAACAGAAAAGGGAGCCGCTTTCAGTTTGGTTTTTAAAGCAGTCGGTGACGAGAGGAATCATAAATTCATGTTAAGTGAGGTTTGATGTACAATTATTTCATATTTTACTCAATTTACACGTCTTTCCTGAATGTTCTGATTGTTTTTATATGCAGAAATATGATTGTAGTGTTGGAAATTGGTAATATTGGTAATATTTTTGGGCGGCTGGAACGGATTATCTGCATTTACATTATTTCCTATAAGGAAATGCGTTTCGCAATACGGAATTCCGCCTTAAGGACTCGCCTCCTTAAGCGGGTTAAGTTCGTATGCCGAGGTACCGCTGTCTGCCCGTTATACTTGGGTTATTCCACATGTTTCCACAGAAACTCGTATGTACGGCATTAAACATTAATCTGTATGTTACTGTTTAATTTCTGCCCAGATCTAATAATTACGATCCAGTGATCGTATAAATAGGAATTGACCCGAGCCGCCGTTGTTACTTATTCAAACCCCGGATATGCGCCGTCAATCCATCCATCTTTCTTTCTTTCTTGCCTTTGCGTATGTCTCGATGTCAAGTATAACGCTGGCCTTAAGATCTAGATGTGTGTGTATATATACAGTGTGTGTGTGTGTGTGTGTGTGTGTGTGTGCGCGCGCGCGCGCGTATGTGTGTTTCTGACACCTCTCCTTGCTGTTGTCGTCTCTCTCAGGGGTGAGGAGGAGATCGCTCCGGGGATGAAGATGTGGAGGAAGGCTCTGAGTGAGGTGAGGAACTCGTCGCAGCTGGCCATGTGCCTGCAACAGCTGCAGAAGTCCATCGCCTGGGAGAGATCCATCATGAAAGTGGTGAGTGTGTGTGTGTGTGTGTGTGTGAGAGAAATTTTAGCCTCTGGTTCAGTGCCAAGCTGAGCACAATGATGAAACAGTGCACAGTATTTTAGGCATGTATTCAGGTGTGTGTGTGTGTGTGTGTGTGTGTGTGTGTGTAGTACTGCCAGATCTGCCGTAAAGGGGATAATGAGGACTTACTGCTGCTGTGCGATGGCTGTGATAAGGGCTGTCACACCTACTGCCACAAGCCCAAGATCAACGCCATCCCTGAGGGAGACTGGTACTGCCCTGCCTGCATCTCCAAGGTAACCGCCTCCGCCTCCTCCCGCTGGCGTTCAGACCTCACACACACACACACACACACACACACACACGCTGCTCTTAGAGTACATTTTCTCCCATTTATTATATAAATAACACGGAATAGTAACAGGCCCTGACCCAAGAAATGATGCACAGTGTGTATTTGTCTCCTAAACAAGCGTGTAAAACAATCACTTCTCATCACAGCTCGAGGAAAACCGTGAGACATTTCCTGAGTGTTTTGTCATGTCGAAATTTCTGCATGTAAAAGTGTACAAACTGAATGTTGTTTTACCTTCTTTTTTGTTGAGGGTGGGGAAGAAAATGATGCTCTGATGCAGAACGCTCTTATTGGACCTGCTGTGCAAGTTAAAATGTAATTCAATTTAATTTGGTTTGTGTTATTTAATTTGGTTTGGTTTGTTCCAGCATCTAGACGTTAAATCAATCACACATGACGAAACAGTCTTTCAGTCTCACGACTGCAGCTGAATCCGATGCGATTTCGTCGATATGTGGCCGGGTCGCGATCTCGACTGATGATGCTCGATGACGTCCACAAAGAAACCGAGCTTCTGGTAAAACCCGATAAATCCACGACTCCAGGCGTTAGACCCAATCCCGTCGTTACACGGCATCGTACACCACGCTGCCCCAAAACACGTACCGTGATGCAACTCGTGCGTGCGTTTCGAGCTCCTACGAGGTGTCGTCTCACTCCTGTAGCTGCGTTCCTTTCAAATGAAAATCGGACTGAAATAGCTCCTGAATCACCGGCATGAACTCATTAGTAAGTCAGCAGGCCGTGCGGACTGGAACTAGGGGAGTTCTGCTGTTTTTTTGGGCTGGAAATAACCTGGTGTGATGCATTAAAGTATGAAGGCGTGTGTGTGTGTGTGTGTGTGTGTGTGTATATGTAAAAAGCTTGCACTTTGACATCAACATGCAGGTTAAGAGCAAACAAAAGATGATAAAGAGCAGGAATAACCGTTTATGACTTGAGGGACTCGGGCGAGATCACGAACAGTGACCGAGCGCAATCTGTGTTCCCCAGGCGAGCAACCAGTCTCCTAAGAACAAGAAGCCTCAGAGTCGCGTGCAGTCCGGTGGAGGGAGCAAGAAAGCCTCGGAGACGGCGAAGAAGAACAAGAAGCAGCAGGAGGCGTGCGAGGAAAACGAGGCGGGCGGAGGCGGCGGCACCAGCAATAGCAGCCCGAAGAAAACTGGCGCAGCTTCCGGCCAGGTGAAAAAGAGCTCGTCCACGCCTCCCGCTCCCAAACCCGAGAGCCCAGCCTGCGTGAAACGAGCCAAAACGGCCAGGGACAACAACCGCGACCTGGGCCTCTGCAGGTAACACACACACACACACACACTCTCACCATCGGCACATAAATAAAAGGAAAGATTTGAACTAGTTTCATCGTTAATCTGATGAATAAGTACGCTTTACGGCACAAAGTGATCCTCTTGACTGATTTCTCTTCAGTAAATCCTGTTTAATCACGTATCCGTACTGTACTAATAGTGTTAGCTGAGGGACGTTCTAACATCTCTTCCCCTTCCGAAGGGTTCTCTTGGCTGAACTGGAGCGCCATCAGGACGCCTGGCCCTTCCTCACGCCCGTCAACCTCAAGTCTGTCCCCGGGTACCGCAAAGTCATCAAGAAGCCCATGGACTTCTCCACCATTCGCGAGAAGCTCGTCAGCAGCCAGTGAGTCTCTGTTACATCTTCTGTATCTTCTGTCCAAGTGGTGGCGCACTTCAGTGATTTGATTTTTCTGCCTTAGTGATTCAGACCTTCTGACTTCAGTGATTCAGTTCTTCAGACTTTCTGACTCAGTGATTCAGTTCTTTTGACTCAGTGATTCAGTTTTTCTGACTCAGTAATTCAGTTCTTCTGACTCAGTGATTCAGTTTTTCTGACTCAGTGATTCAGTTTTTCTGACTCAGTGATTCAGTT
>JAQQZS010000036.1:35086713-35096931 GCA_030068045.1 Platyallabes tihoni
GTCAACCAATGGGCCGCGATTCGTGTCTCAGATACTCTACCGTTGCGGTAATAAATAAATTGGCCTAATAAACTTTTAAAAAAATATTAAATTATGACTGACAGCGTCGGCCCAAAAATGTGCGTCGGCCAGGCGGGCATTGGCCGGTAGGCCCTATGGTCAGTCCAGGCCTGGTTATAACTATTTAATCTATTAACCTCTACTATACTGTACTCTGCCATAATAAGCTCCACTAAACTGCACCTCGCTACACTATGCCAAGTCCTGCACTGCGACACTACACTCTAATAAATCTCCACTTTGAATAGTGATAGAAATACAAAACTAAGTGCGCTCCTTTTGGTGAATTTGGTGAAAATCCGTAAACATCAAAGTTTTCACCCCAAAAAATCAGTAAGGAATGCCTGCGTGTTCTTTCAGAAGAATAAATAAATAAATAAAATAAAATAAATCAGTTGCTCTTTGATTTTCGCCAAATTCATATTGTGCATTAGGGAGGAGACTAATACAGGGGTGCACTTAGTTTTGTTCTATTAGTCTTCCTAGCTCAGACTCAATAAAATGTACTAGATAAAAATATATACGCTACACTACACTAGATTTATTATATTTAAGTATATTGTAGTATAGTACAGTACAGCATTAGTTATAACCAACAAACTGATAAACTTGAGTATAGTTTATATATAGTACAGTAGAGAATAATATAGAACATTTTATTTAAATACAAACTCGTGCACTGTGTGCGTGTGTGTGTTGTAAATGGCATCAACCGTTAAAGGCTCGTCAATTTGTGCGTCTCAAAGCTGTATACATTTTTATTAAGTGTAATGTCTTGTAAATGTGGAACT
The DNA here is from genome assembly GCA_030068045.1 of Platyallabes tihoni. NCBI lineage: Eukaryota > Metazoa > Chordata > Actinopteri > Siluriformes > Clariidae > Platyallabes > Platyallabes tihoni. Next base: position 35,087,565 of record JAQQZS010000036.1, read on the forward strand.
AAGTGCACCCGTGTGTTAGTCTTTACAGCAGTAGTGAAGATCTGAGAATGTTGAATTTTTGGGTGAAAAATGTCACGTTCATTGATTTATGACTTTTTTTTTTTTTTGTTTGTTTTTTTTTTACCAAATTCACATTGTGGATGAGGGAGGTCAGGACGAACACAGCGGGGAACACACACAAAAACCGAGATCTGAACTTCTCAATTTACATTTTACACTCCGTAAAATAAGATTTTAATAGTCACATTTTAATAGTTGTTATCAGTTACAGTACACTCAAATGTATTTACATACATATTTAAATATGCATTTAAAATAATTATCTACTTTACACCGATATTTTGCTCCACTGAATTGCACAAATTTCACCCTAATATACTGTACAATACTACACCATACTACAGTACCATACACTATATACTGTGCATAAATTTGCTTTTGAGGCTGATGGAACAAATATAAGTGCACCTCTGTGTTAGTCTTGACCTCACAAAGTCACACTGTGAAATTAAAGAAAATCAAAGAATGTTACATTTTTCACCCCAAAAGTGGGAGTTAGACACGGGGAACAAAATCATCGTTCTCACTAAATTCACACTGCGGGTCAGGGTTGTAAATACTAACACAGGGGTGCACTTACTTTTGTCCTCTCACACTTTACATTACAATCAACAAAAATATATACAGGCTTGAGAAGCACAAATTTACACTTTATAATAATTGACGATATCAGTTACAGTACACACACACACACACACACACACACAGCAAACAGTGCATAAGTTTATATTTAAACATAACTTTTCCTCATCTACTATATCATCCTCTAATAAGCTACACCATGCTGTACTACAGTATAGTTTGCTATACTAAAGTTTAAAGTTTTAGTTTAGTAGTTAGCGCATCCACTATGATACGCTACAATATTTACAATACTGTACTGTACCATGTACTATCCAAAAGTATTCAGTTTTAATGACTATATCAGGTTAGGCCTAGTCTGCACAAAACAAAGGGGTTCATTATTTTACAGTCATCATGATGATGCACAAACATGCTGTCTAAATACGCCAAACCAACAGGTGGCGATATAACCCTTTCCATACACGTCACTATGAAAATATCTTTAATCCATGGATTATGGAGCCCACCTGTGTGTGTCCATGTTTCACAGCAGTGTAAACGGGAGTCACGCCCCTGCGGTTCGGCTGAGCTATAGCGGCCCCCTGTTCCAGCAGGAATATACACTCGTCCAGTCTGCCGCGCCCAGCGGCAGCACTCAGGGCTAAACACATCGCAACAGAGACAAGTCAAAGTGATCTCACACCGAGACCCATAACTCAGGAGTACAGCGTCACCTCGGCATACGGAAATTTGCCTCGAACCGAACCCTGGGCGTCTGTCAGGGAGCCGTTCAGAACTTGTTTCGTGTCAGTGGAAAGCCAAGCGAAGCGAGTTTACACAATGTTTTGCGTTTCTTTTCTTTGCATTTTGTGTAAGATTTAGTGAAGACGTAGCACCATGGGGCGCAAGAATGTTATCAAGAAGAAACTGGAGCCGCTTTCAGTTTGGTTTTTAAAGCAGCCGGTGGCGAGAGGAATCAGAAATTAAGGTTACGTGAGGTTTTATGTCTATTTATTCCATATTTTACTTTATTAACACGTCTTTTGTAAACATTTTGATTGTTTTTATATGCAAAAATATGATTATAGTGTTGGGAATTGGTAATACTAGTAATAGTTTTGGGCAGCTGGAACGGATTATCTGCATTTACATTATTTCCTATGGGACAATGTGTTCCGCAATACGAAATTCCACCTTAAGGACTCGCCTCCTGAACGGATTAAGTTCGTATGCCGAGTTATCGCTGTATTTACAATGTACACCGGCATTCGCGTAATCACACACACACACCTGTCTCTCCCCATAGTGTGTCCTGGTTGTCGATCTGCACCGTGAACTCGGTCTTATTCAGAGCCAGCAAAGTCTTCAGCACCTGAGGACGTACATCACAAAAATGAGTGTCACATTAACACCAGATAATAATAATAATAATAATAATAATAACAATAACAACAACAACACAGGGCTCTTCTCAATCCAGGCTCAGGAAATAAAAGCCATGCTGTATTTTTTTTTTCCGTTGATGCAAGAAATCTGGGACAACTTTAATGTTTTCCTTTTTTACCCAGGCTTCTGAAATTAAAATGAATTTTAAAAACGTTTTCCTTTCTCCTGTATGTGTGTGTGTGTGTGTGTGTGTTACCTGGACATGCCCCATGCTGGAGGCGGCGATGAAGGCTTGCTGCACCACTCTGCCCTTGAGGCTCTGCTCCGGCTGCGCAGGTTCTGAGCTCCAGTCCTGTTCCAGCAGATACTGCAGGATCTCAGCGTGACCCCTCAGAGCGGCGTGAACCGTTGCGCACTGTCCGCTCTTATCCACGTGATCCACCTGAAGACGCAATGAAATCAATTCCGGGATTCACACACACAGCGTCTATTTATTTCCTGATTTTGGTGGTGTGTGTAGAAGTTGAGGGTGATGTGTAGATTCTTATAAGGAGCATCGTTAAAAGATGCCGGATTTTAAAAAAATCTATAAAATTATTTAGTCCACTGTAATACACCACTTATTAAAAAGCTTAAAGGAATATAAGACGTGTACTTTATTTCTGGGTCGTCTTAAACTAGGACATCCAGCTCACCCTCTCTGATTAATTAATTAATGAGGACTGAACATGAAGTAGAGGAGACGGACATCCTGACTGACCTTCGCCCCCTTTCTGCAGAGAAGGTGGACCACACAAGGGTGTCCGGCGGCCGCCGCGTAACACAACGGCGTCATGGCGTTCTCCGACGCTGCGTCCACTGGAGCCCCGAACTCGAGCAGGAGAGCCGCCATCTCCAGATGACCCAAGTGAGACTGTACGCACAGCACGGGGGCGCTGCTGAGCACCTCGGTGCGGTGACACACGCTCGCTCCACCCAGGATCAGCAGCCGAGACACCTGAGGGGACAGGATACGACCTCAGGGGCGGAGCTTCGTACTGGTGATTAGCTAGTTACCGGACTATTCAAAAACTAAGACTGCCTGGTCATGTGGCTTTTAAGGGCGGAGTCAGCGATTCTCTAATCCAATGCTTAAAGTGGGGTTGTTATCCATCAATATAAATGTATACATATATATGTTAACAGGGAGGCTTCAGAAATCTACAAATACACCCAACTGTTTATTTAGGTTTTCAAAAGTTATCTTTACTTTTATAACATGTAAGTTGTACCGCTACAGGAATATGGGAATGATGTTGCAAAAACTGTAACATCTAAATTTTAAATGAGCATTTTATTTTATTTGTCATAGAAACAACCGAAAACAACCATAAAAACATGTGATCACGTGTTACAGTATCTCTGCCATTTCTTTGACTCTGTGACCCGTTTTTATATTTTTTGCTCAGTCATGTTTGTATAGTTGGTTAAAATCAACTAATATTCAGTTCATCATACTGCACATTTTGTACTGAATAAAAGGAGACGTCACTCGGTACTGCACAATCCTGAGCCCTATAAATGTTTATATAAAAATAAATAAATAAATAAATAAGTAAATAAATTTAAGGGCTACTGTCCAAAAACGATCAAGCGAATTTTGCACAAAAAAATATTGCCTTGCATTGACCTGAAATGTCCTTGACTCGACCTTAAGACCTCATCTTTTCCCTGCCTTGACCGCAATAAAACCTGTCCTGACTCGAGGTCGGCTAGCCCTGGGCTTTGACGTGACAACTGTGAACCTCACTACAGCCTGGACGCCGTGGAGATGATGTTTCAGAAGAAGCTATTCCAGCTTTGGTCAGTTTCGAGTTAAGAATTTACTGGCTAAAAAAGAAACATTAAATGCTCCAGAAATGAACTTCCTGTTTATGAAGAGCAGAAAATGCGAGCAAAAAAAACGCCTGAAACTAAACTCCGATGATCACACCTCGACTGAAGTGTGTTGTAAGAAAGAGAGAGTAATAAAAAAAAGCTTTTCACCAACACAAAATGCCAAAATGAAAGCAGGCAGCCTCTTCTGATCACTCAGCTCGCCAGCTCGAGGAATCAAAATCTTATTTATCTAACATATGCTTATTTATTGTAAACACACGTCAGGAGTTGACGAGTCCCTCTTTAACTGGCGAGGACGTCGGGGTGCGCTCGAACGCGTACACAATAGACAAGGTGAGGGCGTTTTGTTAAAAAGAGGAGCCAAGAGAAATCCAAGCGTGAGCGATTAACACGTACGAGAATATAACATAAAAAACTAAGGATGTAATTAGGTACGCTCGTCTCTCGTCCAGTGGCTTGACCTCCGAGTGACTTTGAAAAGGCTCTGTGTTGATTTTACATTTATGATAGAGATGAACCGGTTGATCGGCCAGTGAGCAGAACTGTCTGGTTTTCAGTTTGATCGGCTGATCAGTCTCAGATATAAACAATTCCGTCCCGAGCGCAGAAGCTTCCGAGTGACGCAACAGAAATGCATTTTTATGGCGTTACATTATCAAAAACTGCATGCGTTAAAACAGTCTCAAAACACCGCGAGTGCTGATTAGTTGAAAATCACATGGGTTAGAAGCCCCATGTACGAGTGTTAGAGGCCGTCTGCACGCTCACACACACTCAACCCTCGTTGTCAAGTTGAGTTTTTAAAACTTTGGAGAATGTTTGCGGCGGTAAAAGTCGCCATTTCTTAATAATCCTCCAGGTGGCGCACTCTGAACTATTTACACATTTCTATCCTGTGTGGTAGGAGTGAATTATTATAAGTTTGTTTAGAAATAATAATTATGGAGGATGACAGATACGCGCTGCTCAGCAGTGCTTGTTTGTTTTATGTTTAATTTCATCTGAATCGACACAGCGGTATCGTCATTTCGTCATTTCGCATCGGGAGGTGACTGCTGATTCCAGTCCCTAGTGTGAGTGTGTGTGTGTGGGTGTGTGTGTGTGTGTGTAACTCACCTTGACGTTGGGTGTGTAGAGGTTTCTGAGGGAGGACAGAGCGACAGTCAGACTGTCTGTACTGTAACTGACCCACAGGGCCTGGAGGACGCTGGAGGACACGCCCGTCCTCTTACTGAGTCCCTGCCAGGAAAAACAGCCTCGATTAGGTAAAATAAAAGATTTTTTTTTTTTTACATTTAATTAATTTTACTTATTACTTTTATTTATTGTTGATTGACAATAAACTGCCTACACCCGCCCCCCCCCCTCACTAATGCATTGCTTTACATTACTTTTTTATTTATTACTTACTAAACAGTATTATTTGATTAATTCGACAGACCCATTACACGAGTCAAGCGTTTCCATCATAAATCTTACACAGTGGAACCTAGAGCTGCTGTCCATCATATCTAGAGCGTCAAATCAACTTGTTCAGATTTTTGGACACTGCGGCACATTCAGTTTAACTCGTTTCAACAGCATTAATGCTTAACGTCTGATTCGTCACAGGCAGTTAGATTTCTTACAGGTTTTAATGTATTAAAAACTACTAAAAGTATCTAATAAACCCTGAAACGCTGTGTAACTTGTGATGTTGATTGTTTAAATGTCACGTCTCGTACAAAAACGATAATAAACCCAAACGCTTCATAAACCCAAAAGAACGAAAGAAAAGCGATACTTTTACAAAACAAGAGGATTTTGCAGGAAACTTGTTTGAGCGGTTTGTATTTCCTACACAAGTTCTAGCACATTCTCAAGCGGCTTGTCAGTTTTAGACCATTATCATTTGTAACTTTAAAAGTGAATCAAAATCGAAAGCTGACCCGCTGATTCTGTGAATCAAATCAAATTGCAAAAATCATGACAACAATTTAATCGCACATCTCTAGTTAGATTAGATTAGATTAGATTTTACCTTACGGTCTTTGTGCAATCGGCCAAAATACAGTATTGGTGCTGGTTTTATTTTATTTTTTATGTTATACATATACAGTAATACAGAAAATGTCTATGCCAAAGGAGCTACTTCTGAAGTTTATACAACATGGAAGTGACCGATCTCACGTCCCCTGAAAATTTAACTTCAGCTGTTTTGGAGAGACGATTTTATTTGAGCCCCAAAAACGTATCATTATTCAAACGATAATCATTTAAAACGCAGATAATTCATATTTCTTTATGAGTACTGATACAAAAATTGGTGGAAGCTTCTAGAACCATATGACCTGTAAAAAATGTTGCTTAAATTAAATATCATTCCAGACAAAATTAAGGATTATTTCCCCCAAACAATCTGTAGTATCGGCAACCATGTCAAATTCATGTTGTAATACCTACATTTTAGTAGAATAATACACTTTTTCAGCTTTAAACTGTCCAAGTTTCATCTGAGTGACAGTTAAGATCGTTGAAAGATTTGAATTTTAAAAAAAAATAACTGACACTACGTCTAGACGAGACACTTTTCAGGACCAACCCCACGTTCAAAGTGTGGAAGTGGTCTATTTACAATAAATAACAAATGTAGTATGGAAAATAAGGTCACGGCGGTCGTACAGTATGTACCAGGGTGTGAGTGTCCCGTGTACAGAAGGTGGAGTAGTTATTAAAAATCTAGTCACACCCCACGTGCTGAGTGTAAATATTAACAGGAAGACATTTTATGATGATGTTTTAAGATGCACGCCTCCCCTTTTTCCCTGTTCTGTGATATCACAGTGCAGCGCTGCAGCTTTTACTAATTCAACATCTTCATCGTGTTTAAAATCCTAATTTATTTAACGATAATTTAACCTCAACTGAAGTCACAAGCAGGAATTAAGACTGCTTAACAATTGTTATAAAGTTGTGTACTGTACGTAAGGTGCGAGTGTGCCTGCCGGTGTGTGTGTGTGTGTGTGTGTGTGTGTGTGTGTGTGTGTGTGTGTTTCCTCTACCTTGAATATGTGTGCTTTGAGGATGTGGTGACCCAGCTCCATGGTCTGCTGCCTGTTCAGCTTCCCTTCTTGCCGAGAGAGCATGAAGGCCATCAGGGCGTGTCCGCTCCTGTGTGACAAATTAGCACAAATCAATCAATCATCACCATCGTCAGCACCGCCTACATTAGCAGTGATAGTGGAATATCCACTTTCATTTCATTCCTCCTCTCTCTAAATTCATCTCTTAACCTATATTATTGTATATTCACGTGAAATCCTGATTCTTGACGTAATCGGCGAAACACTGCATCTGATGTGAACCAAGACTAGTAATCTACTCGACTCACTCCTTTAGCACAAGGAGCTCGTCCTTCCTGCCTGGAGAGCAGTTCACTGACACTGTGTACCATACTGAGCTGGCTCCGCCTCCCCTGCACGACCGCGGCTCCATTAAGCCCACTCGTGCACGGCCCGGCCCTTTTTTCCCAGCTAAACGAGAGCGGTGAGTAATGCGTCCCAGAGTGGTCAAACCCGCTCGAGAGCCGGAAAAATGAATGAGAGGATTTCAATAAAGCAATTTTCACACCTACGCCAGGATACACAATGGGTACAGCGTGAGCATGATGAAGTGCCTCGCGCTTCGCATGGGAACACCGACCTTCTCGTTCCTCACCAGCAGAGACACACACTGGGCCCATCCTGTACAGGGACAACCTGTCTCTTACCAGGACACAGTAGGTTTCACTCGGACATATTCCCGAACACAGCCTCATCTACTTTAACGTTTACTTAACATGCCCTCACATGATCCAATTCTTAATCCATAGGGTTTAATATGATGATGTTGGCCCCGCCCCCTTTGCAGCTATAACATCTTCAACTCTTCTGTGAAGGCTTTCCACAAGGTTTAGGAGCGTGTTTATGGGAACTTTTGACCGTTCCTCCAGAAGCGTGTTTGTGAGGTCAGACACTGATGTTGGACGAGAAGGCGTAGCTCACAGCCGCCCGCGACCCTGTATATTCAATTCAATTCAATTTATATAGCGCTTTTAACAAAAGGTCATTGTCTCAAAGCAGCTTCACAAAAATGAAAGAATTTTTTTTAGAAAAGAAAATAAATACAGGATAAAGTGGTATAGACGATGGATGAATGAATAAATGAATGAAAACCAGCTCAGGGACTTGGAGGAGGACATGTGGCTGGAAAAGCCTCAGTGGTTTCTTTAACACGCCTGTCCAGAAGATTCATCATTCACCATCTTCCAGCTGCTGGAGGAATCGTGGCTCCTGTGAGGCTAATCACTATTCATCTATGAAATCTTTGTACTGGAAAAAAAAAATCACTTCCTCCATGAAGCGTCAGGAGGACAAATGTGAAGAAATCTGAGATAAACTGTACAGTAGAGAACATCTCCCTGAAATCTCTCTGTTGTACATAACTGCCGTCCTAATTCTTAATTATATTAACTTTATAATATTTTTTTACATTATAAATAAATGCACCCCAGTTACAGTACGCTTTTCGACGTATATACGAGGGTGAGTCAAAAATGATCTGCACTAGAATTAATTTTAATTAATACATTTGAATTTTTATTTCAATACGCTTCGCCGATCTGTCAACAAGCTTTCGTGCTCCCTCATTAAAAAATGTTTTACTCTGAGCTGCGAGACACGAATGCACCGCTGTCTTCACTTCTTCATCAGAAGTGAACCTTCGTCCTCGTGGTTCTGCTTTCAGGGGACCAAACGGGTGAAAGTCTGATGGAGTGAGATCAGGACTGTAAGGTGGACGCTTTAACACCTCAGTCTGTCGACAGCATGAGCAAAAGTATGCAGATGTGCATCGACACGCGAGAACATGACGCCCTCGGATATCAGTCCTCTGTGTTTAATTTGAAGTTTAGGCTTCAGATCTTCAAGAGGTGACTCACTGTAACGAGCGCTGTTGATTGCTGAACCTTTTTTCCCTGATGCTGTTCCAATACTTATGGCCCTTGAGATGAGAATCCCAGAAAACTGTAAGCATTGATGAATTTTCCAGCTGATGGTTGGAACTTCCTCTCGGTCGGTGATTGAGGATGTTTCCATTCCGGCTTGTAGTAATGAATCCGTGTCTCGTCACCAGTAATGATTCTCTTTAAGGAACGTTCACCTTCCTCAGAGTATCGGTCTAAATTTTGTTTGCAGATATCCAAACGCTTCTGTTGTATGCTCTTCTGTTAGTTGTTTCAACACCAGGTACACCCAGGGACACCCTCAGACCACAAAAATAAATAAATAAATAAAAAATCACTGCATGCTGCTCTTCTATCGTGTAAATCACAAGCGGGGCACATATTTTTGCTCGAACTGCAATTACAAATAAACTGATGTAACTAGGGATGCACCGATACCGATATCGGCCTCGATACCACATTTTCTAAAGTACTCGTACTCGTTAAAAGTCCCCCGAT
>JAQQZS010000036.1:35149319-35166464 GCA_030068045.1 Platyallabes tihoni
AGGCTCCAGGTCCCCCGCGACCCTGAACACAGGATTAAGCGGTATAGAAAATGAATGAATGAATGAATGAACTATGATTTATGATGTTTTCTGCTCTCTCGCGCCTCTGTGTGGATATTATTGGTAATACAACCAACTCCTGTCCTTACACTAAAAAAAAAAAAAAAAAAACAAGAGACCATTTCTGGACCATGGAGGACATTAGGAGGTGAAAGGAGGTGAACTCAGAGACACACTAGCAATTACAAATTAACTTACAATTAAACAAAATTCTTCATTTTCTTCTTCTTTGTTGAAATAACTGCAGATCTCTTTCTCCCTCATCTTCCCGGGATCTTAAAGATAAATTTCCAGAGCAGCCTTCCTTACAAACGGCTAATGCATCCTTCCCTCATCTTCTACTACTTTGCATCTAGTTGGAGTTCTGTATGTTGCATCACCGCCACCTATAGATCTCTCTCCTCCGCTTCCCTGTCCTTTAAAGCAGACTGGTTTCCAGTCCAATCTTTCTCAAAAACAACATTAAATGCTTCCGTCCCTGATCATTGACTGTCCATTCTAAAAGACTCTTAACATTGCTTTCTAGTCCTCTGTAGTTCTTGGAGCTGTGCCACCAGATCTCTCCTCCATATCCTCCTCTCTGGATATATTTCCTGCACGAGATCAGTACATGCTCTGTCTCACTTTCCCAGAGGACAGAATCCTGTTAGGTGTTTACCTACTATAAATAGGATGCTATTAAGGTTGCTGTGTCTAGTCCTTAGTCTGCTAATTAATACTATCTTTTTCCAATTTTTCTCCCTCCTTATCGCATCTACTTTATCCTGTTCTTATTGCAAATGTCTTGCTTTTGGTTCGTTATATCCCACTCATGTTGCCACTATTGTTTCGCCCTTTCTCCACACTATACCTTTCCCCTTGACAATTCGATATTGACCTCAAAATTAACTTTTTTAGTTGCTTTTTTTTGCCAACTTGCCAGGTTTCAGGGGAAAGACTGTGACTATGGTGACTAACCTTCTCAGTCCATTCTGTCAGTCAGATCGTCATTGATTGTGATGGTCTTCCTATCCGTGGCGTCAACCCCTATGACACCCCCCCCCCCCCCTCCCCCAAGTTACACCCAGTGTTCCCATAATTGTTTTTTTAGTTCCTGTGTTTATTAGTACAGGACTGTTGTAAAAGTGATCACACCTATGTGCGGTCGTGAAACTGCATTATATTTACAAATCCTGTAAATTTATTGTATTTTTAACGTGGTTCCAAAAATAGAATTCAACTGATTGTAGTTCTAGATTGCACTTTAGTTCCATCAAAACTAGCCACATCATTTCTCACACCAGAAATGCTTCGACATACGCATATTTAATGTTGGAATATGTATTTTCATCTCACTTATAGTATAGTATACAATACTTAAGCTAGTAATAAGGGAATGGACAAGCTAGCTAACACAAGGCTAAAATTGTGGCCAGGTTTAGCTAACATGCTAGCTAACATCAGGCTAAATATTATTTTTCTAAAAATAAAAATACATAAACGCTAGCTACACTCTGCTGTAGATCACACTCCATGTTATATAATAAACAAAGTAAAATGTAGAATAATTGATATGGTGACAGCGTGTCAGTAGTAGATAGGAAATTAGTGTCTGCCTAAAAAAATAGTCTTTGTTTCAGACTGGGGTTTTAAAGTAACAAATATACACTACAAAAACCCTTGACTTTGACTTTACATTTAAAATTTTTCAATTATCTAAAAAAATTCAGACTCCTGAGCAAAACAAAGCTTATGACAGATTTGAAAGCCAAATGAGAGCTTTTAAAATGTAACCACTAATTATAACAGGAAACCCGGTAACTTTCATTAAAGCTTAAAATATGTAAAATATGTAAAAGTGTGTAAGACACAACCCTAGTGTGTTTATCAGAGGCTAGTGACGCATGTCACAATCTACATAGATAGATAGATAACTCTGTTAAACAAACCCTGTGTATGTTGGCACAGAGAAGCTACCAGATGGAGACTCTCATCATCACTAATAGGAAGTTCAAAGGTCTTTGGTTTGGCAAATGAAAAGACTTTCAGCGTCACTATATGTATGTGTATGTATATTTTTGACCCTGTAGGTATAACATAAAACCCAAAATAAATGAAACCTTATGCTCCAAATTCTTCTCTTACAACTATTCTGCCCCTGATGGACCAGTTCAGACGAATCATAAAAATCCAATGTTGCCATGACATGCAATATAATCAATGCGTGGAATTTGTCAGAACTTGTGGGGTTTTATTTGTCCTCCCAGCTCTTGATCGACCACAAGTTCTCAATAAGATTAAGTTCTGGAGAGTTTCCTGGACATGGACCCAAAATGTCTATGTTTTGTTCCCTGAGACATTTAGTTATGACTTTTGTCGTATGGTGAGGAGCTCCATAATGGTGGAAAAGGCAGTGTTCATCAACAAACTGTTCTTGGATAGTTGGGAGAAGTTGGAGGATATTTTGGAGGATGTTTTTGTACCATTCTTTATTCATGGCTGTGTTCTTAGACAAAATTGTAAGTGAGCCCTTGGTCTCTTGGCTGAGAAGCAACACCACACATGAACGGTCTCAGGATGCTTTACTGTTGGCATAACACAGGACTGATGTTAGCGCTCACCTGTTCTTCTCCAGACAAGCTTATTTGGTGGATAGATAGATAGATAGACAGATAGATAGATGTGTAGATAGATGGGTGGATGGATGAAAGGTTATAAAGAAAAACACATCCACACATTTACAAAAACAAATGCTCATCTTTATTTCTCATAGTGTTATAATACACGTGGTCTCCATAAAGTCTCTAAGTGGGGATTCTGCTCTACACAGCTATGTCACAGGACACGGGGCGTTGCGCTGCGGTGCATACATCACACGTTTTACAGGAAACCGGTACACAAGTCCGTGGCACACACTACTCTGAACAGTAAATACAGCAACGAGACCGGACAAGGGGACGTTTTGTTACCATTGCACAGTACGTCATTATGAAGAGGGTTCCTCTTCCACAGATTGGAGATCTTCATCAATATCGCACTGGACATAGAATAATTTAACTACACCGTTTTAATTCTTTTTAATGACTTCTTCATTCTGTCAACATGCCATTAAAAAAAACAAAAAAAAAAAAACGACAACCATGAACGTACAACGCAGAACATAATTTCTGCGCGGGTCGATCCTCTGAAGGCGTCTACAGTACGCGAAACGTAGACATCCTCATAAAAATGCCTTAATAATAATTTTAAAAAATGATAAATATGACTGTTTTATATCCTTCTTTGGCTCACATATAGTATATATGACCGAGTTCCTTTTTTAATTTAAAGTACTTTATGTTCCATTTAAGGTACTGTGATGCCACACACACACACACACACACTGGCACAGTCCCTTAGATGAAAATAAAGCCGTCACTTCCATTTCACCTTCGATGCATGGTCTTGTAGGGATTCCACAACAAAATTGTCTCACAACGACCAGATAGATGTAACACACACATACACACACACACACACACACACACACAAACACTCGTCCCTACACCCATGAGTCTGGAGAAGCGGGGTAGGTCTGAGCGCGGTAGGAAGGCCTGCGTGTGGTGGAGTAAAAGTCCACGTAGTTGGTGTTGCGCTTGAGCGCCTGCCTCTCGCTCATCACGGGGTAGTGGAGCGGCTCGTCCAGGTACGGGTCTTCGTAACCCATCGGAGACCCCAAGTACATTCCGTATGTCTCGTAGGACCTTTGGGTCGGCTCGTCTGAGTAGTACAGCTGCAGGAGAAGCGCGGGATAAAGGCATGAGATCGGTACGCTCGAGCCACTGGAGCACGCTGCATGGTTTTACAATCACCGTTAACGACTCGTCCTCGTAAACCAGTGGCAGTTATTACAGACAAGACAGTAAACATCAATCGAGCTGTACAAAGGGTAGCAGTTTTAACCTCGTCTTTAGAGCTCTGGAGCTCTGCAGTTAAATAGATTTTTGCAATTTAATTGATTTTTTGTTGATTGATTGGGTTCATTGAATTAATCAGTTTTGACTCAGAATCATTTCATACTTTTAAAATTATTTAGTTTAAATGGTCCAAAAATTACGAATTCCTGGAAAATATACATGATGCACAATTACTTAGTAACCCAGTATAAGGATCAATGCAATGACGGGAACTTCAAAGCACTTTTTTATGGATAAGAGCGTCTGTCAAATGCCTAAATGTAAATGTTAAATAATCTGAGTTAATTGGCAACACCGCCACCTACTGGACTGGAGTGTGGAGCAGAAGAATTGCAGGGAAAAACGTTATCGCTTTGTACGAGTCATGACATTTAAACTATCAACAAGACAATCAAGTTACACAGCGTTTCAGTTAAGCCGTATCACATGAGAGGGAATGCTGTTGTGCTGAATATCAGCATGACTGGCACGAGGGAGTAGCCCCGAGTGCTGAAGATATCAACCGTGCTGATATTCAGTACAACAGCACGACCTCGAGTGTGATATTGTTTTTATACAACAGTTCCACAAACACCATTTATTATCAACAGATTATGATTTGTTTGTTTATTTCACCAGTTATTGTGCTCTAAAAATACACATATGACATCAGCTGTAGTGCCCTTGATCAGGGGATAGAGAGATTTGGGATTCAGCCTTGAGTTAGAAGCTAGTTATCTTCATGGCCATAAATAAAAGAACATCACAGACGGTTCAGAGACGGTTCAGAACGACTTAGAAGCGATTACTGCAGAGACAGTGTGTTGCTTAAGACGACATAACGTTATCAGATGTGTGTTCTTGCTGAAAGTGCTTCTGTGACTGGTTGTGAATGTGGGTTTTGTCAGGCAGCTGCTCTCTCCTCAGTACTGCGGACCGTACAGACCTACTCTCACCCACGCTGAGACACACAGTTAGTGTCATTAGTGGTTGTTAGAACACCTGGGATGGCGAGTGAAGTCCAATCAGATTACTCAGCCAGAATTAATGCTTATTAGACTTATTAGCAGCTTGAGACAAATCAGACAATAAACATTAGTGCTCATGAATTGAATAAAACAAAAATAAATAAAAATAAATAAACATCACAATGAAATCACACCGAATTGACAGTCTGCTTATTTTTCACAGCTGGAAATGGCTCACCTGTGACCTCTGAGCTTCCTCATGAGAAGGAGACGGGAAGGAGCTTATGAAATAGGCGGAATGCGGTCCTGACCCTAAAACACAAGAGAATAAATTACAATCAATCAAAAGGTCTTCTCAGTTTATAAAGCAAACAGCATTATGAGGACGAAGGTGGTATTATTAAGGGGAAAATGTACGACTCAGGGTTAATAATAATAACTTGATGCTACCACCACCATGTTCGTCATATCAAATTACAAACACACTCCTTAAGCTAACGATTCCAGTCTTCTTGTCCTATACAATCTATAAAACTGATGTAACTTTACGATAAGAAAAATCTATCATTTGATATTCAGCTCTAGAGTTGTGAAGATTGATTCCAGGGTTAAAAAAAAAAGGCAAACAATTTAAATACCTTCTTGCAGGTGAAAATTCTGATTCCGTAAGGCAGAACCTGTTGGCGACTCCTCAGGCGTACCTGTGTACAGAGTTTTGTTTCTGTTGGCGTCTCCGTAATAGTTATGAAGTTGCATAGAAGACTGAGCCCTCCTCTTACTCAGCCGGTGCTCTCTTATGCCCAACATGGCCGGGGAGGAAGTGGCGCTACCACCTGGCAGGAATACAGGAATCGTCACTCAAAAGATTAACTCAGTTTATCCGTCCCATTAGCTACAGATCAGGTTTATCGCTGCTGGCTGACCTGACTGGATGACAGGTGACATCTGTAGGGTGCTCGTAGGAAGCGTGGGTTGCGACCGGTACCGGTCTCGCTCCAGAGTCGACACTGGGGTGATGAAATGGTTTTGGTTCCACCCGTCCTGACGAGCCAACCAGAGCACAGGGCAAACGTTATAAGCTAATGAGCAGTCTGAGTAAGTGGAAATAAGAGACAGTCCTTTCGGTGGGGCAGTTCACCTTTTTGTAGATGTTGCGCAGATCTCTGTACTGCCACAGCGTGTTGAGGACCTGCGCTGCAGCTTTCACAACCTTCATGGAATATCTGAAGGACAAAGAGAGAGAGAGAGAGAGAGAGAGAGGAACATGACGTCCAATTAAGCTCATGCCGTGTTCATGCCTGGCATCTCAACCAAGGTCTTTTCTTGTCGCAGGATCCACTGCAACCACGAGACTGAAGCTGAATCTAGAATTCACTCTTTCAATGATAACCAGATAACCAGCCAGATAACCAGATTACCAGACCCAAAACCATCTTCTGTCCAGAATTGAATTAAACTTTGCCAGTTTTTTAGTATTTGCCTGAAGTTAAACCTGCACCAGAAAAGTTATGTGCCAGATTATGTCACAGAATCTAGGACTTTTTTGAAAAAACATTGAAACAGCGCATTTTCCCTCGAGGTGGGCGTTGTTATACACATCACTCAACAAAGCCATTCAATGCGATAGTTTACCATGTATACAAAGGGTATGCTGAAGACACAGAAACAAGGGTAATGCACCTAGAAAAAAAAAGCGATGTTATGAACAGTTATATGCCAGATTTAATAATCTAATTTAAAATAAGCTACTAATGTACTACTTGCCCAAAGTAAACAAACACCTGCACCAATAGATATTACAGTGGAACCTCGGATTACAAGCATAATTCATTCCGGAAGCGGGCTCGTATTCCAATACACTCGTAAATCAAAGCAAATTCTCCCATAAGAAATAATGGAAACTCAAATTATTCGTTCCACAGTCCAAAAAAATAAATACAAAATATGAAACAAATTAACCTGGAAAAAATAAATCCCGACAGATAAGTGTTTCTGTTTATGCATGCAGGCGCTGTGTGTGAATGTGTGTGTTTGTGTATGGGTGAAGTAAGAGGAGGAATCAGCCTCCCCCTTCTCATCTTACACAGTGTGTGTGTGTGTGTGTGTGTGTGTCTGAAGCTGAGAGAGAGGGGGGGGGGGGGGTTCGCTCTTTTCCTATTATGAGGTTTCACTGTAATAGGAAAAGCTAAACTGAATTTTTTTACTGAGATTAGTTCATATTTTCATTTCGGCTGAAATAATAGCACTGAAGTGAATTTTAATAAAAAAGTCCAAAACATTTTCTACTTCATACTTTAGATTTTTCAGTGCTGGAGAAATTCTTTTTTAAATAATCTTAATACAATGAGTTCAAAAAGGAAACCGGCATCATTGAATATTATATGAACATTAAATTATATTTATTCAATAATATTTATATTAATATCCTATAAAATGTTGCAAGATTTACAATATAATTATAAAACTGAATCTTAGGGATCCAAGACAAACATTTGGGCTGAATAATATAAAAAAGCATTTCTTTATTTTGCACGAGGAAACATTTTTGGACTCTACAATGCAGTGCCTGGCCGACTTCCAGCCTACTTGAGTTTAAACCCATTTATTATCCAAGACAACAATTATAGATTTTCCAGTTCACATTTATTTAACTGTTGCTGCGCTGTGCATTAAAGCGCTCCTCGTACCTCTCCCCGCGGCCTCGGCTGATGCTGACCAGCTTGTCGATGCCGCCCACCTGGGCGAGTGCCCGCGCGTTCTCCATGTTTCTGCTGGTGACCTCGTGAAGGGCGCAGCACACCGCCGCCACCGTCTCATCGGACAGCAGCGAGGGTCCGTGTCCTGGGAGCCGAGTCACCAGATCCGGCATGGCGTACTTGCCTAAACGACAGGAGGCAGCGTGGGCTCGTTTTTAAAGCTTAAACAGACCATTGTCCTCCATATTTGTTTTGCTCTATTGCCCAATCAGGTGTTTAGTTTCGAGTAACTGACCGATCAGCTCCTTGTTCCTGGCATCCAGTGCCATGTTGCGCAGCGCTGTAGCCACGGAGCACACCACCCTGTCGTTATCCATCCTCAGCAGCTCCACCAGGATGGGCAAGCCTTTCTCTTTACGCACCGCCGCTCGGATATAAGCTGCGAACTGATGAAGAAAAACACTTTAAGTTATTAGCCACCATCAATTATCAACAAATTAGTACTATCCAATCTGAGAAAATCAGATTATGACCCGCATATCTTACCCTCCAGGACCCTGCTGAGAGATTTTGTAAGGACCCAGCTGCCCCCTCCAGCGTGGCCGGGTTCGAGCTCTCGGCCAGCAGGGTGAGGTAAGGCTTCACAACCGACGGGTGCCAAAGCATCTCCGCCCCTTTCGGACTCCCAGAGAATCCTGGGATAGGTCCAACGCCATCCCACTGCAGAGGAACGGAACTGTGAAACTCAAGATTGCCCCTATTGCGCAATACCTACAGTATGTTACTAAAGATAGAACAATCCTGTTTTTTTTTTTTTGTAGCAAACCAAAACGAAATCAACAATCAAATTGTTTTTAGGAATAATTTTCAACAGTATTTTAGAGATTATGTTCACATTGGTAACCTGAGCAGCCAGAACGAAAATAGACTATGCATCCTAGCTAAAAAAAAAACAATATGTTCAATATAATGGCAAAGCAGCGATGATCGGGCCCAAGCACCCGCATCATCGCGGCCCGGACGCACGGGCGCGCTACACAACCTGTGTGCTTCCTGAGGTTGTTACAACCGCCAAAAAGCCCCAGATGCTGGAAAAATGGCATCACGCTATGATGCCACTCAATGTGATGTCACTCAATATGATGTCACTCAGGTTACTAAGTTATTAGCCAGTTGTTGGTACAAGTTTGTTTGAAGTATCGCCACGGCTGAACCATTTGAGTTGTCAAAAACCCCTTCGCAATTTTGCATCCTCAATGTCCTGAGATCACGCTGGCCCGGTTTGGTGGCGACCGTATAAATTCCCGAAGAGGAGTATATCAAATTATGGTAGAGTAGAGCCGATGACATGCACAGAGAAAGTTGCTCAGCCTTGACCCAAAAGATATGTTCAGTTCCATCCTGAAATTATACTTCTCCTTTAAAGCTTCTACACTTGCAACCCCGAAGATCTACACATCCCCAAAAAAATCATTTTAAAACTGTAACATTTGCATCAGTGGATAATTTAAAATGGTTATTAGAGAATATTTGAGCATATTCACACACTCTAATAAGTGTGAGACATACTCAGCGCTCGAGGCGGACTCACCTTCTGATCCTGCCAGGACCTCTTCTTCTTCTTCTTCCTCAAACCCCAGCAGATGAAGTCCATCTGCTTGCTGGACGGATCGTTGCCCAGGAGCGTGTCCAGTTCCTGGGTACCCATCAACCGAGATGGGGGCATCTCCAGCTCGAGACGATACGACAGGTTCCTCAGCGTGCACACGCAGTTTTCCACAATCTGGGGGAGAAAAACGGGCGACATTGGAACGTCTGACGAGTTCAAAGGGAAGCTATTATACAGCGAAGCGTTCTTATAGTCGGCACGTTAATTAAAGGGAAGGTTCGCACTTTCATGGCACCTTAATTTATCAGAGGATCCTGATTAACAAGGTCGGTCATCTGAATGCTAATTACTGTAGCCTCAAAGCTCACCTTGCTGTCGAAGTCTGAGGTGTTGACACACGTTTTGATGATGTAGAGAAGGGAATCGATCAGACCCTCACAGCAGCGCATCTGCCTGCGGGCCTCTTCGCCGGCAGAGCTCAGGTTTCTGCCACAACACACACACACACACACACACACACACACACACACACATTATTTCTGAACTGCAGTTTTCCATGCTGGAGGTCAGGCGTTATGAATGATAAGGATTACTGTACATGCATCCATTTTCCGTAGGAGGAAACCGGAGGACCCAGAGGAAACCCACAGAGCACGGGGGAACATGCGTGTTTTTGACGTGATACCTGAGGCATCCGGTCGTGTTCCGCAGCACCACCGAGGAGTGCAGTTTGAGCTTGTGGTCCTCTCTCTGAGGGGCAGCGCCCCAGCCTGAATGAGGGATGATCACCGTGTTGGTCAGAGGCCCGAGAGCGTCGCGCACGATCGTCATCTTCACGGCGTCGCACGACGATAAGTTCCACAACACGCCTACACACAAGCGCAGCAATTCAGAACCCACACGGAAATTTTTTTAACTAGCGCAGCACTGGGTTTAATCCCGGTAACTCACCGGTCACCAGCTCACGCACATCAGATTCCGAGGTCTTCCTCAGCAGCCGGAGCAGCGCCGGTATCCCGCCGGCGTTCCTCACACACACTTTGTTGTCGTCGGTGGCTTTGCCGAACACCAGGTTCCTGAGCGCGCCGCACGCGCTGCGCTGCACCTCCAGGACCTTGTGGTCCAGGAGGTCGACCAGGTGCTGGATCCCGCCGAGTCGGCACACCTGTACGCACGGGTTCATTTATGTGTGTCGGGTAATTCCGGAAATACTGGCACCCTTTTTTGAAAATGTACTCAAAAAGTAACACACATTTAAAACCACAAATTTATTTTAATTATTAATAGTAAACAAATACATATCAATTCAATTTAATCTTTCATAAATGTAAAGTCATGATGGTTTTTATTTTAATACTAATTAATCCTGTTTATTTTCATTAAAATGACAATAATGCTGGATTTGGTATGTGTGTGTGTGTGTGTGTGTGTGAATACCTCAGTCTTAATGCGGTTGTCTCCGTAGCACAGGTGCTGAATGTAGGCTGCAGCGTTGGCCTGCACCGAGGGGAAGTGATGCTGCAGCATGCGGATGACCTCTGGCAACTCGGGATCTCTCCACGCAAACTCCCTACACACACACACATCACGGTTACTGTTGCTATGCTTAATACCGCATTTTATTCCAGTTGGCATGACTATTATTATTATTATTATTATTATTATTATTCCTCCATTTATAGTGCAATAATATTTAATATTGTGGAACGTCTGTATAACACGCTCGTTCGCTCCCTCACGGCCCGATTACGCAAAATTCACTTTTCAGTCACGTCACGTCTAGACGTCTAGACGTTCAGATGTGTCTCCAGTGTATGTGTACAGACAAGTTTTTTTTTTGTATTGGAAATTTTAACCAATCCAGTTGGATGTTCCCCCCTATTGTGACCTCATATAAGAAGAGCCGCCTCCCCCTGGCTTGTTGCCAAGCTCTGTGGTTCTCTGGAGGGGCGTGGCTTAGCAGTAGCTCTTCTTATGACCCTTGTTTATGAGTTAAAGAAATAGGAAACTATGGGACCTTTAAGTCAATAAGACAAATTGCAGCTTGACATATTACCAAGAAACATCATGAAGAACCGTGATGACAAGTTGACATCATGAAAATGTCACAAGGTTTCAGTTTATAGCTCTCTGACTGTTACTGGAGACTCCTTCCATAAATAGTAATTAAACATCATCTTACTGTAAACTTCACCATATCAACATTGTTTCTGTGGCCATAAAATAGCTTTTATTACAGAAACAGTAACACAGTTAGCGATTAACGTCTCTGCTCTGACGCTGTGGTATACATTGTAATCAGTCCACAATGTTAAATATACAGTAGCTATCAAATCAATAAATCTTATCCCTTGACTTTGTTATCACACAGTTATGACGGTAACCATGACGATATGATTTACCGAGGATCTTTGTGAATGCTGTCTATGGACGGCGACCGCGTGGCGGCGACATTATTGTTGACACCGAGGGCGTGTCTGCTGTAGTTGGACTCCGCCGATCGGTAAAGTGTGGAGCGATAGGTGTCAGTGTGGGAAGGTATGGAGTACGCCCCCCTCTGGTAGCGCAGGGTACTACACTGACTAGTGGTCCTCGGGAGAGTCCCCAACCCTGACACAGGACAGACACAGGAGTGAACACACATGGAGCACATTGACTGATATTTTCATACATGCCTTTCAGGAGTTTCAGTACCAGATGATTCGTCTTTCGTTAACACAATATCACAATATTACAATATTCAAACCTAGCATTTTTTTTTTTTTTTTTACGAATATCATTACACAATGGCACATAATTTTCCAGCACCCACATGGGCAACGTCAGCAAAAATGCTCTCTCACACACACACACACACACACACACACACACACACTTAAAATAATATTAAAAAGTACAGTATCTCATGAGTTGATTCCTATAAAAAAATTCTGATATAATTTTATATATTTTATTAATGCAAAACATATTTATTACTTTCAAAAATGAAAAGAAAAACAGTAAAAATGGAAGATTTCACCTACTGTAAGTTAATGTACAAAATATTAACACCAAATACGCTGCATATTCGCTTTCAAGCATACTTGCACACCACCTGGACGTTCTGTTTCCCTGATGCACAAAGTCACTTTAAATATGTGGATATGTGAATCATTACACTTTCAGGCACATTTGCACGGCCACTGGACATTTACATTTATATTCACTTTCATTCCCACACAAAAATTCCATAAATTCTATATTCTATATTGCATAGCTGTTTTTCTTATTTTTCTATATTTTTCACACATTTTTCTTATATTGTATATTTTGTACTGTACGGTTATTTTATTTTATTTTATTTTATATTTTAGTTAATTTTATTCTTTCTTAGTTAAATTTACCTTCTACTTTCTTTTCATATTTATTTCCTATTCATAGTCTTTTATTTTAAGGTCATGGGCAGTTGTCTAAGCATTTCACTGCATATCGTACTGTGTATGACTGTCTACAGTATGTGACAAATAAAATTTGAATTTGAATTTATATAGTTATTATCTAGTTATTTGTTAATAAAAATATATATAACATCCATGATATATCACATAAAAACAAACATAAAAAAGTCAGTATCTAGTGTTGCTGAATTGAATGTTTTTATGGATAATGTTTTTATCTAGGAATAATAGAGAAGCAACTGGAAGATCGAGCATTTGTAATATATCTGTACGCAAATTTTCTTTATCTATTTGCATTTGAGAAAAATAAAAACTTTTAATTGTCAATAAATATTCCTGTACAGCTACTTGAACCATAAACCTCAAATAAAAAAAATAAAAAAACAGTGAAGGAAACATGTATTTGTAGCAGAATTAGCATGGTCCTTACTTAGCTACTAAACCTACTGCAGCTACGTATCTCTCCACCTCTAGCGATCTGACTTTAGTACCTACAGTAGCTAACCAAAGGTCACTAAGGTAGCTAACGTGTGGCTAGTTTATAATATTTACAGCAAATCTGCTATCAAATGTTAGCTTGCATGTTCTGGCGAGCTAGCTAAAAAGAAATTATTATATATATATATATATATATATATATATATATTATAAATAATATAATTATTATTTACAACACAAACTGGAACTGAGGTTTGTTTTTTAAAATCCATTTGAGTTGGGTTTAGTGCGGTACCGCGCGCTGCATAGCATACCCGTGTTCCTGGAGAGGCAGCCCTGAGAGCCGCGGGTCGGGCTCTGGTACAGCGAGTTCTGGAAGGTTCTGTCGTCGTAGACGGAGGCTCCGTGGTGCTCTGGAGATCGGGTTTCCTGACCCAGCTGGCTGTGTTGGCTGTAGGAGCTCTGCAGGCCTGCGTCAGGTCACCAGATCGATAATTAATAATCAATAATCAGTAGAACATTCTTAAATACAAACACAGCACACTTTCCATTAGAATCTTTCTTCTTGGAGAAACAAACAAGAAAACAATTTATTAGCACTGCATTCTTTACTTACAGTCAATTGTTATAAAATAAAGAATGAAATTAATTACAATTAATATTAACTTTCCTTATTGAGAACCTGAAAGCAGAAAGCCGGCTTGTCATTACAGATTCACTAAGATTCAGTAACTAAACAAATCATTAGAACATCAGACTGAATTCAAGACACCAAAATTAATGCTGGTTCAATGACGAGGAAAAATTATCGTTATTATTATCGTAATATTATTATTATTGGTTGTAGTAGTAGCATCAGTAGCAGTAATTATAGTAGAATAATAAAAAAAAGTATTAAAATACTATGATAGAAAAATAATATTAATAGTGTATTAATGTAATATTTTTTAATTAGTTATTATTAGTCGTTTAATAACAATTACAATACAATTGTTTAGAAAGAATGTTATTAATATTACAAATATAATACAATATAATACATGTAACATGTAACATTTTAATATTAATTTATTATTACAATTATTGGTATATATGACCATGAGTCGTAATGTAATAACAATTATTAAACTACAATGCACAAAAGCTAATATTAACGACCTAATAATATTATTTTTTATTACTAATTATTAGTAGCAATGTAACAAAATTCAATTGTTGACAAAGAATGCTCTTTATCTGAAAAATGTTTTATTGAATAATTAGTAGAAGTAATTTAATAACAATTATTACATTTCAATTATAACAATATAAAATGTATATTATCGTTATTAGTTTTTTTATTAGTGTTATTAGATTGTTATTTACTAATTACAAGTAACAATTATTCAATGATAATGTTAAAAAAGAATATAATTTGTATTTAATTATTGATTAATTGTAGTAATTTAATAATAATTAATTAATAATTAATAATAATTTCAATTATTACATTTTAATTACAAAAATATTAATAGCATATTCATATTATTGTTATTAGTTTTATTTGTTGGTGTTATTAGTATTATTGGTACGTTTACTAATTACAAGCAATAGATTTGTAACAATTGTTAAATTATAATGGTAGAAAAGAATAATGTTAATATTATTACTTTTATTAAATTATTGATTATTAGTAGTAATTTAAAAACAATTATACATATTAGTTTATTATTAATTGCTTTTATTTAATAGTTTTTATTTAATTAATGTATTCATTCATTTATTTATTCTATTATTCAGTCCATCATCACTTCTTGCATCCTGCATGGCTGCCATATTGTTGTTGTTGTTGTTGTTTTTTGTTCTCTCTCAGCTACATGAGTGGAAACAGAAACACTCCCACATGCTGATGGAAACAGGTGAGTGAAGCAGATCTCAGGTATCTCACGCTCTCACACACTGAGCGTCATCATCATCATCATCATCATCATCATCGTTGTTGTGAGCTTAGGACTTTGAGATTAATCAGGAAATCAGCATGAGTTACTATACACACACCTCTACCCCACCCGCCCCCCTGCACACACACACACACTCACACACTACCAAGGAGATATAAATATACCAGGATGACTAATAATAAGTGACGGCATCACCATATGTCTGGAGGAGCGAGGCCTTTCTGTTTATTCACGAGTGTCAAATAGTAATAGTATCTCCGCAATCGTTATCATCATCATCATCATGTAAACTGCACTGTTACTCGTTATTACTTTCAGCTCACCTGTAAGACTGTCTGGTCTGGAAAGGACGATCCTCTCGAAGAAATCGTACGCCCGCGCCCCGAACGAGGAGTGCGTGTTGTCGTACGCCTGCGCCTCGTGCTTGCCCAGCGTCCCGTAGTGCTGCGGCTGCGCCGTCATGCCAGAGCGCAGCAGCGTCGGGGAGCTCATGCCGTCCCTGTGATGCCCGGGATAAGCGGACTGGAGCGGGTCGGCGGACGGAGGGAGCGTGGTGCCAGGGAAGACGCTGGGCAGTGGGCGGGGCTCGGAGATGATGGGCGAACCGTAGGGGCTCCCCAAGGCAGGGCGAGAGGAGGGGGGCGGGGAGTGGGCGTAGACGGGAGAAGAGGCGCGAGAGGGCACTGAACTCACACGCCTCATTACACGGCCACCTGACATCTGCATACACACAACACAAAACATGCTGTTTTTAGAGTCTGATCAACGTGTGTGTGTGTGTGTGTGTGTGTGTGTGTGTGTGTGTGTAAAAATATTTCTCTATTTAGATAAGTCTTCTAATCTGAATAATAAATTGCCTGATGTAGCAAAATCTTAATTTGCATACCGGTTCCTGATTGGCTTTTAAATTTTATGATGCAATAAACTGTTTGTTTAAAAGCAAAAGACCCACGCTTTTCCCACCTGCGCTAGCGACTGTCCCTCTGCCCTGGACCCCAAGGCCAGGCTCGGACTGAAGCTAGGGGCGGAGCTCGTCGACTGGGACCGTCCCTCGGACCTCCTGGGGGTCACTAGGTTGCTATAGTAACCGCTCACTTCCTGGTAGCCGCTGTCAGAATACGAGTTCATCTGTGTCGAGCTGCGCGAGTTTGCCGCCGACCCTGAGAGAAGGCGTAGAGGACACGAAGAGAAGAAAAGGACAAAAAGGAAGGAATAAAGAGTGGAGGATGACTGAATAGAGAAAATATTCTTCAAGGAGTGAAATTCCTGTCGAAAAATATGCACAGTAGGGTCCAATAGATATGGTTCTACTATGAGTAACTGGTTTATTTGATCAGGTTTTAGATGCACAAGATATATTTTTGAAACAGGATTCTTTCATTCTTTACTAATATAAAAAAACTATATTTATTATTATTATTGTTGTTAATTGAAAGCAACAAGAGTTATACAATATTTTCTCAATGCACGTTTATTTTGAGACTATTACAAAAAAAAAAAAATAACACTAATTATCTGCTCGATCATTCCGTGGACACTATGTATATTTCATTTCCATTTGAGGAATTCCAATACGAGTCCTAAGGAAAGATTTATGAAAAGACAAGTACAGGTATCTCCTGATATCCATCATTATCTGTGGTCTGATTGTGAGATAATTCTGATCAACACTCACGTTCATGCAAGGAGATTTGCTCCAGTTCGGGTGAATAGGGTGACCTTTGACCTCTAATCCCGAAAGTTGGTGAAGGGCAGTCATCTGAGGCGTGGAGCTTGGACAGACCTGCTGCTGAGGAGTCTGCGGAGAAAAGGGTTTGAGCGTCAAGGCGAACAATGTGCACATATTATATACGAGCAGAGTAGCACATGTATAATATAATCAGCGTTGGGGGACGTTACCTTTTAAAGTAACGAATTACATTACAAAATTACTGTCTTTATAAAGTAATCAGTTACATTACAGTGTTACTTTCTGATAAAAGTAACTAGTTCGAGTACTTTTACATTAAAAACTCCTTTGTGATTCCTCATGCATGTTGTTTTAGTCAAGACCTTTATAATTATTCTACCATCATCACTCAGC
>JAQQZS010000036.1:35177963-35187448 GCA_030068045.1 Platyallabes tihoni
GTGTTAACACAACAAAAATCTGTCCTGAAGGCATTACATCCTTCAAAACCCACAGCACCGGGTTCACTGAGAAACTGCAGAGGAGAGGAGGAGAGAGGAAGAAAGGAGAGAGAGAGAGAGAGAGAGAGAGAGAGAGAGGAGGACAACGGAGAAGAGAAGAAAAGAGAAAGAAATAGAAGAAGAAATAAGTGGAGAAGAAAGAAGGGAGAGAGAGAGAGATAAGTGGAGGACAAATGAGTTGAAATGAAATGAGAGGAGAAAAGAAAAAATAGACAAAATAGAGAAGAGGAGAAGATGAGACAGGAAGAGAAGAGGAGAGAATGAAGGAGAAGAGAAAAAGTATAAAAGAAAAGAAGAAAAAGAGAGAGAAGGAAATGGGTGAATAGAGGATTGGTGGAGGAGAGAAAGAAAGGAGACTGAGGAGGAGGTCAAAGGAGAAGTAAAATGAGAAGAGAAGAGACGACAAGGAGGCTGAAAATGAGCGGAGAAGAAAGATGGAAAAAGAGAAGGGGAGAAGGAGAGAAAAAAAGGTATAAAAGAGAGAAGAAAAGATTCAAAGTAATTAGAAGTGAAGAGAAGGGGCTGAAGATAAGAGGAAAAGAAAAAAGGGAGTGGGATAAGAGGAGGACAAAGGATAGAAGCGAAGAAGAGGAAGGAATAAACGAAAAGAAAAGAATAAAAAGGGAGAAAAGATTAAAAGAGCTTAGAAGAGAAGAGGAGAGCAGAGGAGGAGGGCAAACGAGACATGAGGAGAGAAGGTGAGAGGAGACGAGAAGAGAAGGAGAGAGACAAGAGGAGAAGAGCTGAGCAAATATGAGATGAGAATAAAAGAAGAGGACATCGCTGTGCAAAAGTTTACACACCCCTCCCTCAGTCTGTCTCAGGCTCATACACTCACACTGCCCTGTGCAAAAGTTTACACACCCTCTCTCACTTTGTTTCACTGCTCACACACTCACACAGTTCTGTGCAAAAGTTTACACACCCCTCCATCACGCTGTCTCACTGCTCACACACTCACACAGTTCTGTGCAAAAGTTTACACACCCCTCCCTCACACTATCTCATTGCTCGCACACTCACATGGCCCTGTGCAAAGGTTTAGACACCCCCTCTCACTCTGTCTCACTGCTCACACACCTCTGTGCAAAAGTTTATACACCTCGTCTCGCTTAGTATCACCACTCACGCAGCTCTGTGCAAAAGTTTACACACCCCGCCCATCATGCTGTTTCACTGCTCACACACGCACACAGCTCTGTGCAAAAGTTTACACACCCCTCCCTTGGTCTGTCTCACCGCGCAGAGAGGCCAGTTTCTCACCAAGAAAACACAAATATTAAATTACAAATGTCAGCATAAATAAACAAATCCTGTGTAAATCAGGGAATCAGGGCCACACACACACACACACACGCACACACACGCACACACACTGCATTCCGCACCTGTGCGGTGAGAAACCAGATCAAACTGCCATGGAGAAGGACACGAGACTGAAGGGTGAAGTGTGTGTGCGTGTGTGTGTGTGCAGCAGCTGCAACAGGAAAAGTATCCGATTCCAGACGATCGTTAAGTGGTTCAGTGTTCAGCAGCTCAATGCAGCTCTCTACATCCTATACAGTAAGTGTGTATCTTACAGGACGCAGTTTTGTCCTTCGGCACAGAACCGTCCTTCTGACTTCAGGACCAGAGGAGATGAATCCCGCAGTATATTTACATCATGACACATATTTAGGACTTGCTGATGAAAGATGAAAAGGCAGGAGGACAGAAAAGGACAGAGGAGATAAGAAAGGAAACTTTAGAAAAGGTAAGTAGAGAAAAGAAGAAAAAACAGAAGAGAAAAACAGTGAGAAGAGGAAAAGAGAGAGATGAGAGGAAAGACAGAAGGATGTAGTTTACTGTGGTTTTTAACTTAAACCGTAAAGAGAAAGACGTGAGAGATGAAAGGAGAGACGCTGGTGAGGGAGTGACAGATACGTGATCAGACGTAAACATAAACAAATAAAAAGTACGATCAATCGTTCGCTAATAAACAAATAAATAAATAACCAAACACAAACAGTTAATGTTGGGAAACTGATGGGGTGTAAAAGGAATAAAACACTTCAGGGACATGCAGTTTTAGGAAAATAATCATGGCGTAGTGGTGGCAGGGTCTCTCCATGCCGCGCTTGATGAATTTCCTCGGAAAGCGTGACACAGGCGTTACAGTCTTATATGGCTATTTGATTCGAGGAAAGAAAGAAAAACAGAACACAGATTCATGTTTATTAGTCAGGAATGTATTTGTAGAGAACATATAGTCAATCCAAATCCCCCAAAAAAGTGTCGTTAAAGCATTTGGGTGCAGAAATAAACCCTGCGCTCAGATCCGGTTCTGATCCCCAGCTGTGCCATCTGCTGTCTACTTCCCGAACTCGCCAAGGATGGAACTGGATATGTTTTAATTGGACGGAGAGAACGACAGACGCAAGCGTTCCTTCTGCTGCGGCCCGAGAGCTTCAATCTGCCGTCTAGTAAACTCTCTCTCTCTCTCTGCATGTGTGTGTGTGTGTGTGTGTAAAGTCACCATAGCAAAGCCCCATCTGCACAGAGGTGTGTGTGTGTGTGTGTGTGTGTGTGTGTGTGTGTGTGTTTGGTGTGTGATGTTTGCATTAGCCTTGGCAGACGGTGGCGTTGGTGTTGTCACGCAGCACAGGAAGGAGTCAGTACCGTAAAGAACGTCAGCGTTTTTTTTTCATTCCTCTCTGCACGCTTTGCATAATACTGACATCCTTATGCAGAATTTTATAAATGTCAGTTCATTTAATCTGACTGTTCCTGAGTGAATACAGAGCTTGTGAACAAGGCCCACAGTCACACGGCGTCATCACATCGCACTGATATCGATCTTCATACTAACGATGTCATAACATAGGAACGCACTAAGCGTGTAGAGTAACGCTACTGAACGAGAGCACTTCAGTTCAGCGAGCACTGAGCACTCACACACACACACACACACACACACACATGCAAACGGCCTGCACATGTCTGAGTAAAGGTGAAGGTGAAGGTGAAAAACCACTTTAGTGACGTCACTCCTGCCAAACCTTTTGAAATACAGTACTGTACAAAAGTGCACTACTTTTTTAATATTAAATTTAATTTCATTATTTGATGCAAAGTAAATTAAATGAAAGAAACAGCAGCAAATGTTTGAAGTGTGCCTAAAGATAAAATCTAAACATTCGGTTGTTTACAGGACGCAACAACCTCCGCAGCGACCTCATTTCCCCTCTCGTCTATTCCAGCCAATCAGCATTACTGAAGGTGGGTTTTTTTTTTTTGGATGATTGAGTGATTAATAGGTCACTGTGCGGCTTAACAAACAAATAAACATTCAGGAAAACTTTTACTTAAGACTACTTAAAAAAAAAGACAAGAAAGTCCGGTTCTTTGGAAGCACAATATGATAAAAAAAAAAGAGTCAATGGGCGTCAAGACTTTTGCATAGTTCTCCATGTTCTTACTGATCCATTTCTGATTCATGTGAAGATCCGAACCAATTCAACTTGGAATTCTTACACTCACGCAGGAATGAAAAACATCATTTTTCAAGATGGCCGCCGAGCAGACGGAGGACAGACGAACTCTGGTGAACTTAACGTGCGGATAATGTACTTAAAAATAAAAACTAAATTCTGGCTAAATTCTGACAGGACTGGAAGCGGATGTCCGAGGTGAAGACGCTACACGTGCTTAACTTTAGAGGAGCAGAAACGCTCAGGCTGAGCAGAAAAATCCAAAATTAAGGGAGCGCTAATTTTAGCACGGCACACGCCTGACATTTTACATAATACTTTCCAACACAGGAATAAATAGCTCGCGATATGGAGGTGGCGGATCGCAGCTCGTCGAGAGATACGCTTCTGTTATGGAGTGTTTTATTTTCTGCTTCAATTTATTTATTTATTTTTATTTTTGCCCTCACACCTTCATGAGAAATGGAGAAATGTTCACGAAACACACTAATGGACTGATTGTTTTTTTTTTTTCATGTTGAACAACGTCTTCTGCTCAAACAATTTCAGGCTCGGTGATGTAAAAACATGACGAGGTAAAGTCTTCACGTCATAATCCGACACGCGTCTTTGTTACCTGACACAGAATCTGGACAAAATTCAAGCCCTTAAAGCTTAGAGCATTTTAGACATTATTTGTTTTGTTGTTATTTGTTTTTTTGTTTTTTTTCATAATCCCATATAGGGCTCAGGACTGTGCAGTATAGCGTGACGTTTCCCTATTGTCAGCACAGAATATAGGCAATATGTTGAACTGAATTTTAGTTCACTTTAACCAACTAGACAAACATGACTGAACAAAATAAATAATAAATAGGTCACATAAGCAAAGAATTAGCACAGATCACACGATCACATGTTTTTATAGTTGTTTTCGTTTGTAATTTTAACCAATTAACAATAACAATAATAATAATAAAATGCTCATTTTGAGACTTCAACATTTTTGCGACGTCATTCACATATTCCGATAGCGGTAAAATGTACATGTTATAAAATTTGTTGTTGTCATTTATCCGAGCTTGGGACCGGCACTGAGTCCACTGGCTGGGGGGGTGGGCACTGGCTGAGAATCGAACCCGGGCCTTCCGCATGGCAGGCGAAACACCTACCACTGAGCCACCAGTTATAAAAGTAATGATAACTTTATGCCTGACATATCTGAAAACCCAAATACAATGGTACTTCGGCATACAAACTTCTCGCCTTAAGAACTGAAATTTTGCAAGAAATTTGCCTAAGCACGTGAAGCATCTTCGGCCTACAAGCGATCGAACCGAGCCAAACCTAATGCCGGCCAAATCATGTACGTCCGGGAGTCGTTCAAAACTTGTTTGCGTCAGTGGAAAGTCAAGCGATGGGAGTTTACTTTTTTTTTTGGTGGGTTTTTTTGCATTTTGTGCAAGATTTAGTGAAGACATAGCCGCATGGGTCCCAAGAATGTTAGCAAGAAGAAAAGGGAGCCGCTTTCAGTTTAGTTTTTAAAGCAGCCGGTGCCGAGAGGAATCAGAAATTAAGGTTATGTGAGGTTTAATGTCTATTTAGTTCATAGTTTACTTGATTTGAATGCTTTTTTTTAATGTTTTGATTGTTTTTATATGTAGAAATATGATTATAGTGTTGGAAATTGGTAATATTGGTAACATTTTTGGGCGGCTGGAACGGATTATCTTCATTTACATTATTTCCGATGGGAAAATGTGTTTCACAATGCGAAATTTTCAACTGACGTACTCGTCTCTGGAACAGATTAAATCTGTACGCCGAGGTAACGCTGTACTCAGTTTGAAGTCTGAAGCGTCCCTATATATATATATATATATATATATATATATAAAATTATTATTATTATTTATTTATTTATTTATTTTAATTCCTCGTTGCCCTGTGCTGTGTTGCTGGTCTTGATCATTGCATCAGTGCCACTTGGGTTTTAAGGGTTTAAACAGGACTTTATTTATTTATTTATCTATTTATGTTTTCACATGAAGGTCAACCTAATCTCCCGGACCCATCCTCGTCCAGGTGAAAAGCGCCGGGCTGCCCGCAGGAGGAGCGGCGGCGGCGGCGGCGATGGATGGGACCGGGCGAGCTGCAGGATGCTGAGCTGCAGGATGCTGAGCTGCAGGATGCGGGTCGATGCCAATCATCCTCGCATCCGACTCGGGATCGATCCTAATAAGGATCAGGTGTTCCCTGTTCTCTCTCTCTGGTCTCAATCCACACACACACACACACACACACACACATACACACACGTGTGTGTATGTGTGTGTGTGTGTTTGGTGAGAGATTAGTAAGAACAAGAGCAAGAGCAAGACCATGTTCTTCATCAAAATCATCATCATCATCATAATTCTCAGCATCATCATCAGAAGAGGAATGAATGGAAGGTTGAGGATGATGATGATGATGGAGCAGGATGGAGATGTGGACCTCAGCTTGGTGTCATGTGTGAAGCATCTTTGTGGAACAAAATGGTTCAGGCACGTCCATGCACACACACACACACACACACACACAGACAGAGAGAGGATGCGCGTCGTGATTGAAATGGGAAATGAGTGACGGCGCAAAAGGAGGAAAAGCGCATCGGTGCCGCAATTCCTGTCTTTTTCTTTTCTTTTTTTTTTTTTTTTTCCAGGATTTTCCATCCAGCCGCAGTGACATGCCAGTGAGTGTTGGCTGACACACACACACACACACACACACACACACTCCTGCCCCTCACCTCCTCAGTGCGCGCTGACCCTCTCCATTTCCCGCCGCCGCCGCCGCTCGGGATTAAAGACGCGGATCCGGATCCTGAGCGATGATGGAGGCCGAGCTCGCGGCGCTTCACGCGCTTCACGCGCTCCGTCCTGCGCGCTCTCCGCCGGTAGGAGCCGCGTGACGTAGGCGCGCCGAGGAGATGCTGGTTGTGGAAGGCCATCGGGGCCGGAAGCCGCTCAGAGCGGCGCGAGAACATTATGGAAGCACAAAACGGTCCGAACGCCGGAAGCTCCGTCGAGTCAAACACCGCGCCCGTCCATATCAGCCCGCCACCAGGGGGCGCCGTGAACAGGAGAAAGGTAAACGCTGCGGTAGCTCTGCACGCGAATTTATCCTTATTGAGAAGCGCAATTTTTTCCCCAGAGGAAATAACGTAGAGGCAGATAATCCGATAATCCAGCCACTTCTAATTCACGACACTATACAGCGGTACCACGGTCACACCGCCGCGTGAATTTTGCCTTAAGAACTCAAATCGTGCAACAAATTTGCCTCGGCATACGAAGCTTTTTTGTCGTACGAACCGAGCCGAGCCGAACGCCGGCTAAGTCTCGCGGCCGTTTTTACATTTTGTGTAAGATTTAGTGAACATGACGTACTGTAGCACCTCGGGTCCCGAGAATGTTATAGCAAGAAGAAAACGGAGCCGCTTTCAGTTTAGGTTTTAAAGCAGCCGGTGCCGAAAGGAATCATGAAGTAAGGTTAAGTGAGGTTTAATGTGTATAATTATTTCATGCTGTATGTATGTTATTACTTTTCTAAAGGTTTTGATTGTTTTTAGATGCAAAATATGATTACAGTGATTACAGTGGAACCTTGGATTACGAGCATAATTCGTTCCAGAAGTGAGATAATTCATTCCAAAACACTTGTAAACCAAATCGAATTTTCCAATAAGCAATAATGGAAACTGGAATTATTTGTTCCACAGCCCAAAAAAAAATAAATACATAAAAATAATTAATACAAAATATAAAGTAAAACTAAAACAAATTAACCTCATTTTACCTTAAAATAAAAAAGTAAAAATTAATCCCGACTGATAAGTGTTTCCATTTGTGTGCGCAGGCGCTGTGTGTGTGTGTGTGAATCTAAAGTAAGCTCCCCCTCTCCCCCTTCTAATCTTACACAGTTACTCTTCCTCCACTCTTTTCACACACACGCGAGCACACAACGGAAACACTGTTTTATCGGAAAAATAAACAAGAAATCTCTCTAATGACTCTCGATTGAGCAACACACTAACGGAATCACTGCTGTAAAGTAAAAATAAAACAAATTAACCTGCACTTTACCTCTGAAAAGGATCTCGACTAAGACCCAGCAGGGGAGCCGATTACCCACAATTCCGCAGCGCAAGAGAGAGAAAAACTGTTGGCTCAGTTGTGATCACGTGATGCTCGGCATCAAAACAAGAAGCGCATGCGTGATACATGATACTTGGTACAAGAGTTGTTCGTTTTTCAAGTAAAAATTTATTTAAAATCTTTGCTCGACTTCCAGAACACTCGCAAACCGCGATACTCGTAATCTGAGGTTTCACTGTATTGGTAATATTTTTGGGTGGCTGGAACGGATTATCTGCTTTTACATTATTTCCTATGGGACAATGCATTTCACAATACAGAAATTTGCCTCAAGAACAAATTAAATTCGTATGCTGAGGTACTGATGTAAATATATTTGCATATACAATCAAAGATTTAGAAAAGACTTGTAAATACAATGTAAAATATGGAATAAATAGACATAAAACATCACTTAACCTTAATTTATTAATCGGCTGCTTTGAAAAACAAACTGAAAGCGGCTCCATTTTCTTCTTGCTATCATCCTTGATAATATTCTTGTAAACCCGGTTTCCTTGACCCGCCACTCACACGAACAAGTTTTGAACGGCTTTCGGACGTACGCGCAACTTAGCATTTTGATTCGGTTCGTTTGATCGTATGCTGAAAATGTTTCATATGGCGAGGGGTAATTTCTTGTGAAATCTTAGTTCTTAAGGCGAAAGTTAATGAGACGGTGCGTTCGTATGCCGGGGTACCGCTGTAAGTAAGATTCCATGTGCACGTCTCTATGGATTTTCTGTCATGTTAAGTATTTTCTCCATGATTTGTTTGCTCTTCTCACTGAGACAGAAATGTTTGGAACAGGCACAGATGGTCTAATCTTGTGTACAGCCTTGAATCACCAGCCTAGGAGGAGGAGGAGGTTTCGAGAAAGAAAAAATGCTTAAAAAATGACATCTCGGTGTGAGTGAAGCTTCAATAAAACATTCTTTTCATAAATTTGTGCCTGCTTGTGTTTTTATTAAGAAGATAACAAGACTATTACTTCGTGATTCAAATTTAAAACCTGTCACCATGGGCAGCGGGTTGCTTTTGCATGGAAGAGAAGAATAAAACACAACACAATAACATCTACAGTGCTGAGAGTGCTGTCTCTCAATAAGCCGTTTATTTAAGCAACATTTTTTCCCCAAGCTTCTGAATTGATAGAGATCACAAAGAGGATTATGGGTAAACAGTGGCTATTAGACTGTGGTGTAGTGGTAGTGGGTTGCACTGTGTTCTTGCACCTCCAGGGTCCAAGTTCAATTCCCGCCTCGGGGTCTGTGTCCAGGGAGTTTGCATGTTCTCCCTGTGCTTGGTGGGTTTCCTCTGGATACTCTGGTTTCCTCCCACAGGCCAAAGACAGGCAGATTAGGCTATTTCACTTACCCGTAGTGTGTCCACCTGCAACGGATTGGCACCATGTCCAGGGTGTACCTGTAAAGTCCCCTGGAATAGGCTCCAGGCTTCCTGTGACAAGATAAGCGGTATAGAAAGTGAAATAATTAATTACCTTATTTTATAACATAAGAAAACGCTGGTCAGATGAATTCCACTTCGCTGAGGTGTATTTCTTCTTACACACTAGGTGGAAGTAGCAGTGGACAGAATTTGGTAACTTGTGCCTCGAACCATGCTTACTTAATACAGGTTGTCCCCGACTTACAAACAAGTTCTGTTCCGGGAGCACGTTCGTAAGTCGGATTTGTTCTTAAGTTTAATTCAAGTTTAAATCTGAATTTGAATTTTAGACTTTTTAAATTCATATTTTAAGAGCATGTATGAACATGATAGTGTTAGAACATGAAGT
>JAQQZS010000036.1:35232905-35246360 GCA_030068045.1 Platyallabes tihoni
GCTTTGCACATCTCCCTTGTTCTTAAAAATCGGCACCAATACACTTCTCCTCCATTCTTCTGGAATCCTCTCACTCTCCAAGATCTTGTTAAACAAACTTGTTAACACCATTTTTACTTAATGCTTCTTATCTCCTGATCCTTGCTTTTTTTCTTTTTTTTTTAAATATGCTACACATTTATATTTTTATCAGATAAAAAGAAACATATTTGCTAAATACAATTTCATGACCTTTTATGTCTGTAGTGTCGGTTACTTTTTTGAATTCAAATCTTTCAACGATCTTAACTGTCATTCAGATGAAACTTGGCCAGTTTAGACTTGGCCAATCGAAAAAGTTTATTATTCTACTTAAATGCAAAATTGTTAAGAGATTGCAATATGAATTTGACATGGTTACGAACACTACAGATTTTTTCCTTTTCAAGCGTTTACCAAAAAACTACAAGTCGTGCAGTGGTGGCTCAGAGGGCTAAGGCGCTGATTTACCGACCGGAAGATCAGCGGTTTGAACCCCAGCTCCACTTAACTTAACTATTTAAGCAATAAAGTTTACAGGCCATACGCTTTTAGAAGCTTACACAAATTTTTGTATCAATACTAAAAAAAAAAAAAAGAAGAATTTGCATTTTAAATTATTATTGTTTGAAGCGAGACAATATCACGGTGATACCACATATAAAATCATCTCTCAAAAACACGGCTGCAGTTAGCAACCTGAAATTTTTAGGGGAAGCGAGATCGGTCACATCCATGTTTGTATAAACTTCAGAAGTACAGTAACTCTTTTAGCACACACGTTTAAATTCAAATCTAATTTATATTCAAATCTTACACATACAGTACACAACCATATACAGTATGATACGCAGTGAAGGAAGGCATAAATGCTCATTGGGAAGAAAAACAAATATAAAATATAATATAATATAAAATCTACTATCTTTTGTTACAATAAAATAAAATAGAATAAAATAAGGTGTAGAAATATGTAAACAATATAAAAAACATAAGACCGTAAAAAGAGTAAGAACTGTATAAGAAAACTGTATTAAGTATGGAATGTGCAAAGTGCGGGCATTATGAAATAGGTATGTAGAAAAAAAAGTAAATGTAATATATTTACGGAAAAATCACTCTGCTGACAAATGTAAATATTATTGCTTCCCATAAACATCCTGTATATACAGTACTGTACTCTATAAAAGTCTTGACCCCCAATCAATTCTATATAATGTGTTTCCCAGGAGACAGGTTTCCTAAAAAATATTTTAAAATCTAGTCTTAAGGAATAGCTCTCCAGGCTTCTTGAAGACTTTTTTGTCTCTCATATAATTTCAGTCCTGTCCGTGTACCTGAGGGGTTTCAGATAAATGTTTTTTGTTTGTTAAGCCACACAGTGACCTATGAATCATTCAAGCATAAAAAAATCATCTAACTTAAGGCATGAAACCAGTGAGAAATACTGCAGATGATGACAGATGATCAGGTTTAGGATTAGGATTAGTATACTGATGATGCTGAATGCTGAGTGGTTGGAACATATGAGAGGGGAAATGAGGTTGCTGCTCAGGTTGTTACTAGATATTTTTGAATTTTTAAATTGTATCTTTATACACTTTGCAGCCTGACAAAGTAAAACATTTGTTGTTGTTTTTTAATTAATTGGATCTACATCATTTCATTTAATATAAAGACAATTGAGGGGGCCAAGATTTTTGCACGGTACACTGGAGACTCCTTACATAAGTATACAAAGTAAAAAAAAAAAATTTAACTGGCTTACATGAAGCGTTCCCTTAAGAGTCCCTGTGAACGAGCTGTTACTGTATAAACACATTAATATCACAGTATAAACCTGTGATTTAGAAAAATTAATTAATGCTTTCCAACCAATCAGAACGCAGAGCTCAGTAATAGAATAACATGTAATAAGCTTTTAAGTGCTGTAATATACGAATGCATGAAGAGTGAGGGATGCAAGAAATGGTCTAGCTCGCTACAATACGTGTGTTTATCGAGTTGCTACGGCAACCCTGACTCGTGTTCTTTCATGACCACAATTAGGGTGCTTAAAAATAGGCTGAAATACAGGATGCAACTGTACATGAAAAAGAGGAAGAAAAAAAAAAACAGTGGTGGTCTTACCTGACTCAGAGCTTAGCATTAATAATTGTACTCATGTCTTTGGTCATTTAATGATAGTAAGAATTAAAAAAAAAAAAAAACAGGCAACTGCTTTTTAAATACTCAGAAATAAAAGAAAATACAGATAATAAGGTATTAACGTAATTTAATGTTGGATTGAATATGAACTTGAAGTTTCTGGTTAAGCGTGTGCCAAAATTTTTTTAATGTTTAAATTTTAACATTTTTAATGCTTGTGATATTCATAATTGACGATGATATTCAAGAATTATTAGATTATAAGAATTAAACACTTATAAGAAACAAAAATTATCAGGCAATATACAAAAATAAAATCGACTCAGAACAAAGTTTAAATAAAGTTTAAAAAGTTGATAATTATTTTATTAATTTAATATTAAATATAATAATAATAATAATAAGATAGAATTTGATCTAGCTCTATTTTTATATGAAATATTAACAAAATGCATCCTATTAATACATGAATGTAATTTGAATCATTAGGCTGCCTGTAGTTTCTTTCTTTCTTTCTTTCTTTTTTTTTAAACAAAAACTTATTTTTTCACATCCTAAACTGTTATTCAAATGTATACCCTGTGAAAGACAGATTATTTTATTTCCTTCTAAATAAATAAATAAATAAAATACAAATAATAAAAAATATACAATAAATTTTTCTATATGCATTCGTTTGTTAATATATCATTTGTGTGTGTGTGTGTGTGTGTGTGTGTGTGCGCGCGCGCGTGTGTCCTTCTTCTAATTGGTCTTCAGGGGAAGGTGAGCAGGTTAGCGAGGATGTTAATGCCTGCCTTAACGTTAACGCGGTGTCTCGCTGGGAATTGTCTGTTCCTCGAGGATTCCGGAACGTTCCTCATCTCCTGTCCTGATGAACTGCAGCTCCGCTCCTAATGTCATGACTTTAACTAAGTGCACCCCTTGCCACAGTAATGCTGTGTTCACTGCACATGACTACTGTATACACACACACACAGAACAAATATCCCACCTGCGCTCATATTGCGTTTTTTACACGGAACTACGGTACAGTACGCAGAAGAGACGCTGTTTCTCCAAAGAAGCCCGGCGGTTATTAATAAACTCTGGAGGGCTGTTAAAGCAGGGATGAGAGATCTATTAGCGAGTGCTTGTTTATGGATCGAGGATCAAAGAGGGTCTGGACCATGTTTTTTTTTTCTTCTGAAAGCAGTGATTGAGAATTGAGGTTATTAAAGGGCACCATAATGGGCCGAAAAGGAAAAATCGGCAAAAACACAAACATTAAGATGCACACCCAGAGCACCTGGGGGTTAATCATCGCATAAAAACATGAGTTTGACTAGAGTTTGAGGGCAAGGTGGAAAATATAATGTCTTAGAAAAGCAAAAAAACAGTACAACTACAACAGCAATATGGCAATTATTAAAATTATTAATGTACATCATCACTGACGTCATCATCATTTTAAAATTAAACTTGCGTAAAGTTCTTGTCATGTTACAAACAAACCACATGCCTCCGTCCTGGAAAACCCATCAACAGGTACGAGGCACTGACACTGGAGACTCCTTACTGACACACTTCAATAAGTCAAAGTTCACGCAAGGATTTATGTATTTCCAGGTGGTGTCAAAAAGTTTCAAGACTAGTTTTGTAACACGCCAGCAGATGGCAGCACAAGGACGCACACACAGTCACATGGAGCACCGACCTTCATAAGTCAGCGTGCCAAAAAACATGGTCCTGTGTACATCAGGAGCTGTGCGACTGTAACTGATAGCGACATAACGCTCATTCTCCATCTCAGACTCTAGTCTCACCGGTCTCCTGTTTAAAAAAAAAAAAAAAAAGCAATTAAACCATGCTAATGTCCGTATTCCCTGGACAAGACGGACTCTGGGCAATTACGGTGTTAATCAGGACCCTGGGTAATAAAGTTTTTCTCTTTCCAATGGGAAAAAAAAAAAAGAATCCTGGCGTACAGGACGAGAGCGAGATGAGGCCGAGTGAGACGTATGAGAGGACACGGCTCAGTGTCCGGGGATCGTTTCACCTTGGACCAGTCAGTGCAAAGACATTTAAGGATGTGAAAGCACGTGTGTGTGTGTGTGTGTGTGTGTGTGTGTGTGTGTGTGTGTGTGTGTGTACAGTAAATCTGTCAAATTTCTGAATTCTGAATGGACCCTATAAACCACACACCTGTTGGCTCAAAAGTCTGTATCCATCTGTGTTTTTATTACATTATATGGAATTTAATATTTGTCTTTCTTTTTTTGTAAAACCCAACATGGCTTTGAAACTAACATCAGAAGATGAAGCAGAACCAGACACTGTTTTGTTTTACCATAGACCAGTTTACATTTTTAATGGAGGTTTACTTTAATTCTGTCCAGACTTACTGGGATAGTAACCTGTTAACAGCTTACACAATAACCTCTTATAACATTTTATACACCTCTTATAAACTCTTATACTCCTCTTATAACATTTTATACACCTCTTATAAACTCTTATACTCCTCTTATAACATTTTATACACCTCTTATAAACTCTTATACTCCTCTTATAACATTTTATACACCTCTTATAAACTTGTATACGTCTCTTACTGTATAACCTCTTGTTCTTATAACATTTTGTTCCCCTCTTATAACCTTTTTATAACCCATGGTATAACCTCTCATAACTATTATTTCTCTCTATACCTCAGTTATAACCTCCTATACTTCTCTTATAACCTCTTATAACCTTTTATACCCCTCTTATACCTCTCTTATAACCTTTTATGTCTCTTATAATCTCATGTACTCCTCGTATAACCTTATAATGTCTCTTATAACCTCTTACCCCTCTCTCTTTGTACCCCTTTTATAACCTCTTATAACATTTTGTACCCCTTGTATAACCTCTTACAGCATATTATATCCCTATTAGAACCTCCTAAACCTCTCTTATAACCTCAAATTCCTCTCTTTTATTTCTCTTATACCCCTCTTATAACATCTTATAGTTCTCTTATAACATTCTACACACCTCCTATAACCTCTTTTAATGCCTCTCTTACAATATAAGGCCAATAACATGAAAACTACTGAATGCAAACGAATGTCATTTTGTAAACTGGAGACGGAGCATAGAGCTTACATTCTGTGAGTCTGTGTGTGTGTGACTGTGTGTGTGTGTGTGTGTGTCACCAGTGTCTCTTTTTTCCCCACTCCCTAACGAGATGTCCATTTTTAATCAATGCCATGAGAATCTTCATTCTGGCCAAATCAGTTAAGTGAGTGTCATAAAGCAGAAAGAGCTGGACGCTATCATTATTATTATTATTATTATTATTATTATTATTATCAGTATTGTTATTATTATTATTATTATTATTATTATTATTGTCGTTATTATTAATATTAATATTTCTATTATTATTAGGCTTGTGAGTGCGTTTCTTCGGGGCCTGGCGTTCCCTGCTGACTCCGGCTAATTCTAATTAAGGCTAATTAAAAGCTCGTTTATGAGAAGGCCTGTGATAGTTATGCAAACATCCCCGGTTGGCTGCGGCTCGCATGATAATGACCCTCTGTCCCGCCTGTTAAATTAAGACCTGCTCCTTAGCAATTAGGAGCACCTGACACACCAGTGCCCTCTGCAAGCGTGCAGTCTGTGTGTGTGTGTGTGTGTGTGTGTGTGTGTGTTTAAACAGAAGGACTGGGATTGGGATTTTTATTCAACCTTCCACAATTACCCACAGGAACTCCTAATGACCCCGAGTGTACGGAATCCGCTCTGCCTCATTGTTAAC
Organism: Platyallabes tihoni; assembly: GCA_030068045.1. Classification (NCBI taxonomy): domain Eukaryota; kingdom Metazoa; phylum Chordata; class Actinopteri; order Siluriformes; family Clariidae; genus Platyallabes; species Platyallabes tihoni. Next base: position 35,238,856 of record JAQQZS010000036.1, read on the forward strand.
GTCTCAACTCTTAGCGATTTACGGTCGTCTGCTCAAACGTAGCGCAGTTTTCATCCGTGCAAATTATGATTCAGTATTACAAAATTTGTGATATTTTATGGTTCTACAGCTAAAGGGGGAAAAAAAAATCCACAACAACGATGATTTACAACAACGACTTTATAATGAAGTTCTTTGAAATTCTAGTTATTAGCTTCCTACATTACCCAAAATGCAGTGCTGACTGTTACCTATTACCAGTGGAATTTAACCCCCGCTTTATCTTCGTCTAAAGACAGCGATGCGGCAGCGTTTAGTTCTCCAGTCTGACTGAATGTGCACGGCTTCTTTTGAGACTTTGAGATTTACAGAATCTCTTCGCCTCCTTTTGTTTTTGGATATTACGGTGCAAAAACATTCAGGGTTCAGTTTTTCCTTTAATAAACCATTATATAACACCAAACAAAGCCATTAAAATCTCTCCACACACTGTACATTACATTAGTTAATTCTTGGACTTTCATTTTCTAAGGCTTTGTTCCTCCCACAAGTCTCACACACACACACATCAGCCCCACGGCTATTCCAGTCCCGCCGACGTCATGGTCTCAGAGCTGGCCTTGTTGACTCAGGCAACTTCCGGCGCAGACATTATTATTCTCACTCACCGCTCCTTTCACTCAGCATGACTAAAGGCATTATACCCGGCTAATAATAATAGTAATGATGATGATGATGATGATGACGACGGTGATGATGATGGTAATGAAGATAACGCAAAGTAAACAGGAGTCTAACACTTGCAAGAAATACGACCGCTCACAATAGTGGCGCCGAGTTCCACGGCTCTTTCCTCAAGACGCTAATAAAACAGTTCTAGGACTATTAATGGCAGGAGGGAGGGTTAGCGCTCCAGCGCTCAATAATATACACGGAGTAAATCTTAAGGATCTGATTTTATACGTCTGTCAGATAACAGAAGGCTTTTTCTCTATAATAATAATAATAATAATAATAATAATAACAATAATAATAACAACAACAATAATAATAATGCATATGCAGGAATCCCCTCCCAAAAAAAGAAAAAAAAAAAACTTGCAAGAATATTATTACTCTAGAAAAGCGTTATAAATTGCCAAAGAAAACATTAAAAGTTAAAGTTGAATGTAAAAATCTACAGTTAAAGATTTATTTAAAAAATTTGAAAAATTGTGCTTAAACAAAAAAAAAACCTTTGATTTCACACAAGTTCTCCTTGAATAAACTAAAATGTTATTTAAATTATTTAATTAAGTTTTTATTTAAATATGCATTATTTAAATAGTATTATATTGTATTATAAGAGTATTATATATTCCAGTATATACTACTCTTTATATAAATAAATAAACTATATGACTTATGTAAGTCAGTATATTTAAAATGTAATTTATTTATTTTAAGTGCACCTTATTTCAAAGTTTACTATAACTTTAGGTCAGAACTGTTTTACAATTAAACACACCCTCACACTTCTCACGCTCTTCCTCCACGATCAAGCTTTTTGTAGATGATGGTTGTTGTTGTTGTTCTGTTTTTGTTTTTATGTTCGTGCAGAGTGTGTGTGTGTGTGTGTGTGTGTGTGCGTGCTTCCTCCTCTCCCCCTCTCGCTCTCGGCCGGTTGTGGTTCACATAACGCTGTTTTCTCCCTGGTGCTTTTTCCCCCCCAAATATCAAACGGCTGAAAGAACCCAAGAGAAGGAGCTGCCTTTGTTGGGGACAAAAACAAAACGACAACAAAAAAATGAAACATGGGTTCTCACTATCTGACTCTGCAGGAGCGGAGAAGATCTCCAGTCATCATTTTAAGGACGAGGTCGACCGGGGGACACTTTGTAAGGCTAAATGACATCGTAGCCTTATACAGTGCATTCGTATATTTTTAGTGTTTGAAATATCCGAATCATGGTTTTGAATGTTAAGTTAACCCTGTCACTACGCCTTAGGAATGCTGGAAAACACCACAATAAACCCAAAAACCCCAGGGTGACTCAAATACACCAAACACAGCCATTTCTCAAACATGATGCCCAGAGGAACTTTCTGGAAAGCTCGCTTCTAATAAGGCGACTCCCTTTCAAAACAGCATGTACAGTACAGTACATTCACACTCCCAGCCTGAAGTGACTCCATTGTGATTTTTTTTACCCCCGATGTGACACAGATCTCATTTTTAATCTGACGTTTTTCAGGTCGGATCCGAGTCACTTACGAATGCGGTCCTCGTTCGGAGACATGGCTGATACAGCACGTGAATGAGAACGGCCGGATGGGAATTCATGGGACTTTCTGCGCTTAGAGCATGTAGAGAGCGCTCGCTGATGTCATCCATCAGTATGTGATAGCAGCGCTAGCGAACAGCTGCCCGAACAGCTACGGTGAGACGTCTGGTTTTCTTCCTTCTTCTGGACGTCAACAAATACACCCGACTAACTGCTCGCCGTCCTCCAGAGAAAAACCCCAAGCGTGTTTTCGTGTTTTAACCCAGATGGCGCGAGCAAAGACATATCGATGTGAGCGTACAAATCCAATCTGACAAAAGAATAAGAATTGAACAGCAACAACATGGCTTGTAATGTGAATCTCGGCTTTCAAACAGTATTTGATCTGTCAGTAGATCATATATAAGAGTCGTCTGAGAATACTGTACCGGATTTATTTTAGGTTTCCAGTTTGCATCATTTCAGAAAGATCAAAAACAAATCAGTCGGATCAGAATCTACTGTACGCTACAGCTTAGACATATCGTGCGACTAAATGAGATCAGTGAGGTTGCGTTCTATTGTTATGTGATTTTCTGAGAACGTTTATTTCAGTGACGTTGTACAAATGGTTGCGACTCGATGGCTTGCGACACAAACACTTTCTTTCTGGGTTTCGTCTCAGTCCCTGGGAGTAATGTTTAAACAGAGAGCTCCTCACCAGCAGTGGCGGCCGGTCAATAAGGGGCGCCGCCCCCTTAAAGTTAGGCAGAGAAGAATGCTACTTTAACATGTAATTATTTAACATAATAATTATTTATTTTAATATTGAAATAAAGTAATTTAGTCACAATATACAGCAGTATTTCTTAATATAATTTATGTATATTAAAATAAATCTAAACTGTATTACGTTCGTGTTTGTGTACTCGGGGCGCCGGACAAACGAGTGTCTATGTACTGTAGGCGCGTAAATTTTTGAAAAGCATGTGATTTGAGGCTGATCTCTAATTGGATTTTTTCAAATCATCTTTGGTGTGCAGCTCTGTGCAGCTCCCGCCCACTTAACAAATCAATATTGTTTTTAAATATTTGGGCTCGTGTGATTGGACCGTTCTCAACGAGTCTTATTAAAAGGTCAGCAGATTGTTAGTTAATGTATTGAATAGTGATCGACATGGAAGCAGCTACATACTGTACGAGAGAATATTCTGTCATTTCTTTGCTAAAATAACCCTTCGCAAGGTGATCGGACGAAGAAAGAAAAACAGTTAAAGAGCTTGAGGACCAGATCGACCTGATCTTCTAATTAAGCAGCAGTCAAGTGATCGCGGCCGAGCTTACACTCGGTGCTTTTCCAGCACTTCTTATGGCTATTTACAGGTAATTATTAAAAGTTACATTTTTATTTTGCTTGTGCCCTCCCCCCCAAATTTTTTTGCACCAGTCGCCACTGCTCACAACCCTGCGCTGTTGCTGCTAAACATCAGGCTGACCTATCAAACACCGTTACACGACCCATAGTTACGCGAGCATTCCCCCCCCCCCGTGCTTGCTCGCTCTCCATACATGTTCTGGGAGCTGGTCTGACTTTAGGCCAGCTCAGCTGTAATGTATGACCAGATGTCCACCGCTTTGATCCCCACTGCACTTACACGCTCCCTAATCCCTTCTTGACACCTGCTGTAGCTGGAGAACACATCTCCGTACGTCCGCCAGCTCCGTAACTCCTTATTCCTGGAAATTAATGTCTCTTGGCGGTTGTTGGATCCGGCGTACGAAGACATGTCCAGAAAACAGTGGAAATTAGGAGCTGAGGACGGCGGAGCTGTCACTCAAACCTCCTGATGACCTTTACTCAAGATTCGACTCTTCTACTTTTAACAGCGGCACAAGAAAGAGCTCTAATTGGGATCTAATCTATTTTTTTCCCCGGCTCAGGTAGTGACAGGTTTGTCAGCGCTCAGACCCTGGGAGTGCTACCCGCTCCGAGCTAACCTCGTCCTCACAAGCTGCCATATGCTGTACTTGTGCCGTTACTGAGCAGATAGAGCTTTTTGTAGAACTTTATGTTTCAGTGCAGAACTCTCAGCACATTCTGGGGGACAAACTTTCTTTTCAGGAACTTAATTTTTGAGAAAGTCTTATCTTTTTGAATAAAAGCAGTTTCCAAAAAAAAAAAAAAGGTACAAATATAGGTAGCTAATTAAGGTTCTATGTATTGAGCCAAACTTAACACCGTGTCCAGATTTAAGCGTTTAAAACTAAAAAAGAAGGCTATTTTATTTATTATTTTGAAAAATCCAGTCTAGGGCTCGTTAGGGGCCCGTTTTACATCCCAGAATTTGATCTCAAACTGGTACGACCTTGAGGTTGCCGGGAGTCCTAGGGAGTTCTTTAGAAAGTTTATCACAGCTTAGTGCAGTTCAAAAGAAATCGCAGCTGTTGAAAAAAATTATAAAATGCTAGAAACTTTGAACTGTAGTCACTTAAACACATCATCGCAAAAATATAAGTATCACGTGGTATCGTGTCACATGGCGTCATATCGTGTTGTAGCGTATCATATTGTATCATGTTGTATCGTATCTTATCCACAGCAGCACTGAGTGAGAGTAAGTTGTTCATATGTGGATCGTTGCGGTTCTTCAGGACTTCGTACATAATTCATGCATCTTTGACATGAATAGTGACTGAGAATATGAACCATTTATAACCAGCGTCCTGTTTCTTCAGGAGGAAAACCGAGACAGCAGGAAGTTGCAAAAAATGTATGTTTTTTGTAAGTGTTAGGTTAAGGCCTATTAAAAAAAAAAAAAAACCAGCACAGAATGACAGGTCATGACACCACAACATGATGGCATTGGAGAGCGCTGGAGTTACTGTCTAACACCTTTCTCTGAAATCTCCCAATAGTGTTAGACTAGGTCAAGATCTGGTGACTTTCCGCGAGTCAATGGGTCCTGTAAATGTGGGTGGGGTCATAATAAAAATGGCCACGCCCATCAGGGGAGAACTGTTTCTTAGGATTCAATAAAAGTATCTTTAGGATGAAGTAAAGTGAGAAGAACTGCATCGCATGATCACTGGAATGTGCTTTCTCATACAATATCCTCTATAACTTTAGACAGGAAAAACACTATTGTATCATATAGCATTGCAGCGTATCACATTGTGTCATGTCATATATTGTATCGTATCATTGCATTGTATCGTAACACATTGTATCGTATATTATCTTATTATATTGCATCCAATACCTATTGTATTTTATCATATCACACGGTATCATATATTAGCATATTATATTGTATCATACCACCTGTATCATGCTACATGATATTGTATCATACTATATTGTATGTTATCACATAGTATTGTAACATATTGTATCGTATTGTATCGTATTTTATCATATTATATTGCATCCAATACCTATTGTATTTTATCATATCACATCGTATCGTATATGAGCATATTATATTGTATCACCTGTTATCGTATCATATCATATTGTAACATATCCTATATTACCATATTATATTGTTTGGTATAGTATCATCTTGTATCCTATTACATGATATGGTATCATATTAGATCGTATCATATTGTATCATATTGTATCATATCACCTGGTATTGTATCGTACTATATTGTACCGTATCACATAGTATCGTATTTTATATTATATTGTATCCAATCCCTTTAATATTGTATCATATCATATGGTATCATATCGCATCATAGTGTATCATATCATTGTACCGTATCACATTGTATCATATCATATCATATCATATTGTATTATATCACATGGCATCATATCGTATTGTATCGTATCACATGGTATCGTATTGTATCATATTGTATCATATATATCCAATCATATCATACTGCAACATATCACATAGTATTGTATTATAACATATTATATGGTATTACATTGTATTGCGTCACATTGTCATGTATCATATTGCATGACAATTATATCGTTTGGTATCATATTGTCTCATGTTGTATCGTATTGTAGCTCTGTGTGAGACCCAGGATCACTTGTTACTTCTAAACTCCTGTTGCAGTTCCACATCCCTGACTTCCTGACCTCCAGTGCCTCCAGTTCCAGCAAAGGCTCACGCTGAGGTTATTATGCTTATTATAATCGTGCAATCTTGGCGGATTGCCACGGCTAGTCTTACATCTGCTCAGACGAGGCCGAGGATTAGCGGCAGCTCTGCGGCTGCGCTGCTGGTTTAATTGCATTGTCCTGGGAGCTGATCGCGCCGCCGCGGCCTTCCTTATCCCTCGCTGTGGAGCGGTTCGTCCCAGGGATTATTGGACAGGCAGATAAAGGGACACCTTGCTGCTGAAGCATGGACATATGGGCCACGTATCTGTGCTTCTCATCAATCGGGAAGAAAATAAGGGTGTAATAGATTTCGACTGCGGATTTAAAGCCAATTAGTTTAGACTAGAGAAGAACTGTATATGCAGAAGAGGGAAGGCAGGAAGAGCGAAGGAGATGAACTAAAGAAGAAACCCAAAATGATGCAACCAGATATGTTTAATTGAGTTTACTTGTGTTAATTCTGGATTCTCTTTCAAGAATGAAGGGAGTGAAATATCATCCGCATACGACACACACAATCAGTCAACACTGTCATACTGTACGCTGAACGCTGGCACCAAAGAACATCACAGAAGTTATTGTATGAACAGTAACAGTAATAACATAGACAAAGGAATTAAAACAGTAAAATATATAATTGTGCAATCATCATCAGTGTCTTCTTGCTAGAAAACAAGGCACCTTAAATGTCATTATTACATAATGTGTATAAACGCTAAAGATAGCACAAACTAAAGATTGCGGTAGTACACGGTATGTAGCTTCTTAAACATATATACTAATTCTAATAATTATTATAACACTAATAATGATAATAATAATAATAATAATAATCATGCAACTAGCAACAAGCTGTAATGATTCAAGACTACAAAAAGTTATTTTCTTTTTGGTTGATTGACACTGGTCTGAAAACATTGTGCGTATTCAGGCGAAGAAAACAAAAAAAATACAAATATTATCTAAGATCTTAATAAAGCAATGCAAAAAAATTTAATAAAAGCACAAATGAGTAATACATTCTAGTGCTATTGGCACAAGACCGTGCTAGGGAGCGATTACAGTGTCCAAGCACTAAAATTATTCAATTCAATTCAATTCAATTTTATTTATATAGCGCTTATAACAATGGTCATTGTCTCAAAGCAGCTTCACAA
>JAQQZS010000036.1:35263480-35280551 GCA_030068045.1 Platyallabes tihoni
AACGTTAAGAGAGAGGTTAAGGTACAACTTAAGAACTACTTAGCGATAAGAAGCTTTCGAGAAACCGGGCCCAGAATGCTAAGTGAGGTGATTGGAAAGCACTACAAAGCGTGGAGCTTGTGTAATGACATCACAACATGCATGACTCCACCTCCCCAAAGCTTCCTTTTAAATGTGGAAAAAGAAGAAAGTCACAGACGCCTGTGTGTTTAATCTACACCATCAGTCTGACAGAGTGCGAGTTCCTGAGATGAGATTTAACTCACCAGCTATTTTTTTTTTGTGATCCAGCGACGTTCTGCGAGAGATATTGAATTATGAAACAAATGGTTATGTAAATAAATGGCAAAAAGCACAATGAAAGAACATCTCACGTGTAGTTCAAGTAACGCTGATTATTTTTTTAACTTCAGACAGGCTGGACAGGGAGCAACTTTTTTTTAATATCTCCTATAATATAAATGATATCATATAATGTACAAAAGGTACAAAAGGAATAAAACACTTCTGTTCAAATTTTATTTATTTTTTTAAATATGAATTTTTTTTACACTAAGCACTGGGTCACTCAAGCCTTCGTTGATTAGTTTTCTATCCTGGCACCACCAGCACCGAGTGTTTTTCTTTCTTTAATGCTGTGTTTAAAACATAGAAAGCGGAACTCGATAGAGCGTCACGTTGTGTTTCTTTTTTTTCTTTTAAAGCACCAGGAGCGAGGACTACGCTGTCGATGGTACCAGAGGGCTGCGTTACTCACAGAACCATGTCTAATGCTAACATGCTCACGGCGACTCCAGCAGACAATAAAGTAATAGCGCAACCGAGGAGCCCCTTTAAAGGGCAAATTTTCGAATGAATTACGAGCGCCGATGAGACCGGCGCGCTCCGTTAGACATCCCGTGAACCTTTAGTGCTGTTAGTGACTGCACGAGATATACAGTACAGCAGGGGGAAAAGACGTCGTTAAGAACGCCGCGTCCGCGATGAGCGCTACGGAACTAGCTACGCGACAAATACAAATACAAATTCACCGCGTTCTACAATATTATGATCGACAGGAACCTTAAAGACCCAAGATGTTCGTTGACGGTTTAATTCACGACAGAATAAAAAAAAGTTTAACGGATCAGATAAAAAAAATTTTTTTTAATCCATCCCAGAGAAAAGAATGACGTCTAACAGATTAGCAAAGGTCTCTGTGGATAAAAGTGAAGTTTTGTCAAAGAACAAAAAGAATAGATGACGGAGAGATCTTATGAAAAAAAAAAAAAGCAAGAAGGGAAAAAGAAGAAGAAGAAGAGGACTGAAGAAGCAGGTATGAAGGAAAGGAAGAAAGATTGAAAGCGAGAGAGATAGAGGGAAGGGGGTGAGGGAGAAATAGAGGGAGGCAAATAGTCTCAGGCAGAGCCGCGATCTCCAGCCGAGAAGGTCAGATTCGGAAATGTCACGGCCGTGATTGTTCCAGATTGAATAATTGGAAAGAAAAGCCAGCTGACAACTCGGAGGAAGAAGAAGGAGGGTTGGGGAAGAGGGGATGTGTGTGTGTGTGTGGGGGGGGGGGTTAAAATGAATAAAACGCATCTCTAAACTGTCATTAGAGTGGCCCTGTTTCAGAACACCGCTCTCTCTCTCTCTCTCTCTCTCAGACGAGGCTTAGCGCCGACCGAACCGCGCCGAGAGTCTCCTCGGCCTAAACTGCCTCCGCCCGGCGACATGATGTGACGGATCCCTGCTCAGATAGCCGCCGCATTCCTTGTGCAAAATATGCCGTCTTTACGCTCGCGTGTATCATCCCGGCCCAAATCCGGCCTGACAGGAGGAAGCCCCTCGCAGGCAGCCAGAGTGAGCAGCGTGCCTTTATTTACCTCGCCAAGGAGGAGACCTTGAATAAAAAGGACGGGCTTGAGACACGCCGACTATCCGGGAGCGCACACGCACACACACACACACACACACACACAGAAAGGAGACCAGTGGCATTTCCTCCAGCTGAGATCAGTATTATGACACACCACAGAAAAACAACATCCTTACTGGTTAACCTTAAAATCCCCCAAAAATGCACAAAACTATTTTTTTTTTTCATTTCTGATTTACATGGAAAGCTTCCTAATTTGTGTTTCTTTAAAAAGATTAACTCGCTTTAATATTTTCTGTTTGAAGTCACTGATAATCTTAAAATTCATACCAGCTGACCAATCAGAATCCAGGCATACTTTGCTGTGTATAGACGACATGATTCCTCACCGTCGTAGTAGACGATGGCTCCGACCAGCTTGTCCTTCTTCAGCATGGGGAAAAGCTCCAGGGCTCTGCTCTTGCTCAGGATGTAACTGCTCTTCAGACACTGACTCCCAGCCACCAGGTCGTACATCTTTATCCCGGCCCAGTAATACGGCAGCTGCCACCACCTAGGAGCACGAACAGGGACTTCACACAAAGACGACTACAAACATGGACAGCGCCTTCGACTCGCACCACTTACTCTCGCCTCTTCCTACAAAAATTAGAAAAAAAGACTTGCCAAAAAAATTAGGTAGTCTGCTGTAGGGGAGCTCATATCACATGTGTCATACTGAAATTACATTCATCGTGCAGTTATAGGGAAATACAAGGGAGCAAAACCTGCCTTTATTTCTCTATATAACCCCCTGCTCCACTAATGCACTTATCTCAGACTTACGCTAGTGCTTGGATACCATTAATGTAAGAAAGCTTTCTCAGTTTCTGATTCATGTCTGAAACGCTGGCCTCCCAGGAACTCCTTTAACGGCTGAAACATGTGGAATTCACTCGGAATGTGGAAATCGGGACTGTACCGGGGGACGTGGCAATAACTCCCAGCCGAGTCTCTGTAACGTGGCCTTCTTTAACACGTTTACGCCGTTCAGATGTTTTAGTGCGAATTAGAGTCTCAGCACCGTACTGTGCTCGTATGTAAATGTCAATCGCTGGTGAAATTTCATTCAACAGAAATGTCATCACAAATCCCGGTTTGATTTGAACGCTCCTTGTAATAATGCAAGATAAACCAAATTTTAAAAAGTCAAAGAAACATACTTTTCTCCCAATCTTCCTAATTAATGCTGATCCTACCCCTATATCAGATTCGAGATCCATAAAAAAAAAAAAAAAAAAAAAAAGTACTTCAAGTTCTTATCCGTAAATTTCATTTTCTGTCCGGTCCCGCGAGACCTCGCGACACGCTTGCTACAGATTTTGCGATGTCTGACAGGAATGTGATGTGATCATGAGGTCGTGGTGTTCTATAAGCTCTCGACATCACTCGCGCTCGTTTAAATATCAGAGCCAGGCCTAAATGCCAGGAGTAATTAGAGACAGTGATGGCGGCGAGTCCGGGCTCGAGTCTGAACTCTGTGGGACTCGGTGATGGAAGTCTGAAGACTGTGAAAGATTCCTCGGTAACTCAGTGAACTTATCGCTTTGTATTAAAAAGGTGACGCTCATAAGCCTACACAACACCTTTATAAACCCGTCCTGACGACCTACGTACACATTTAGAAAGATTTCAGTAATGACTTTCATTACATACATCTCATTTGATTTCAATAATGTGCAGTGTGTCGGAAATGACTATGTCAAGTGACATAGGGTTTTGCTAACACAGGATTATAACACTTGCACCAGAATGGAATAATACAATAGGAAGCACACAAATGTGACATTAATAACTAAACTCAATCTCAACTGGGAAGCTAATGTTACATAATGTACATAACATAGCTATAAGTCTTCATAACAGTCTTTTGAACTGGTAAATTTAACTCTCATTTTTTTAAAAAGCTAAATATGTACACAATCATTAAAGCAACAAGATACTGCTATTTATACAAATCTAAAAAAAAAAAAAACGGCTTGAGAAAATATAACCTACAGTACATAGCTCTGTTATAACTCTTTACAAATGTGTAAGGAAGAGTCACAGCGCACCACAACGTCATCAACATTCTACATTTCACTGTTAGCTGAGGTGTAAAGGTAACATCATATCCAAATGAATTAAACACAGTCTTTATGATGCGCATGTCAAGTGTTTAGGCAAGAAAAGTTTTAATTAATGTTTTGTCAAGTGTCATAAAGTGTACGTAGTCCTAATGTCAAAACCTTTACAATGCAGCAGGGTAAAATTCTTTTCACTAAATCTGATATGGCAAGCTACACTTGTGGCAGTTATGACTCTGACATCAGGACTGAAATTGGGCTGTCATGAAGTGCTAATGTATGTCAATGTATAAGTGTCATAGCACACCCCTATGTCAACAAAATTCGTAATGACTTAGCTTGGGTGTAATGTCGATGTGACATCCACGCCAAGTTAAATCAGTCTCTCTGACACTGATGCCAGTGCTTAAAAAATTGACATAATGGTCATGTCATGAAGTGCCTATGTAGACCTAATGTTGAAGCCTATGTATTTACTATTTAAACAGAAGTTGTTTATATAGACATATCACCTTTATGTCAACATGTCACACCACCACTATTATGGCTCTTATGTTAAACTTCAACGTTAGCTGTTACGAAATGCTTATGCAAATCAGTCTATAAAGTGTTATTACACTCTGTGTTATTACACTACCTTGTCTTACCAAAATTCTTAATTTTTTGGCTCAGATGTAATGTGAAGAAAAGCAGATACCTGCTGGAATTTATAAATGTTTGTATAGATGTATCACAAGTGTCATGAAGTAATGTTATGAATTAATCATGTAGTGCTAATGTCATTACCTTCATAGCATAATGTACTGTATATTGCCATGTAAAGTGTCAAAACGCACCACTACTTCTTAGTTAGTTATCACAGGGACTATCAACTAGACATACAAACTACATAAGGAAACATCTGTTGGATGATGAATGTCGGAATAAGCATTAATTTTTTTTTTTTAGCATTTATTAAAAGTTTGTGTAGGTGTAGGTCAAGTGTTATGAAGTGCTTATGTAGTGCCAATGAATATCACTAATCAAAACAAGAAAGACACATGTATATGTATATGTTAAAAAGAAGACACATGTATATCAGGGTTAAGTCCAACTTACACGCAAACACAGGTATATGGGGAGGGGGGTAACGTATGTCATGCTATAAGGTGTTATAACACAACCCTATGTCAGCTATGGCACTTTGATATCCAAATGAAAGAAAGCAGACTTTATAATGCAGATGCTTTTTAGAATGTTTTTTTTTTCATGTGTACAGTATGCAAAGTGTCATAAAGTGCTTACGTAGCCTTACGAACACTGTTCGTAAGGCAAGTGTTGGCTGAGTATACACATTAAACAATACAATGCGTGCGTGAGTAGACGAGTGTACTGTCGGTCTTACTTGTAGACAGGGAGCATGATGGGTAGCGGAGCGGACAGGTGAGGAGCGATCTCCAGAAGGTTAGCGCGCTCATGGAGAGCCTCTTTCACCATCATGTACTGAATTCAAAGGAAAAAAAGGCTCAGATAGATAGAATTTTTAAATAAACTGACTGTAAACCGGTTCTGTCCAGATTTATTAAAAATAGAATAATAATTATAGCACTTTTATTCATAGTCTTTTATTCAAAAGTCTCCGCAATGTACAGTATTTACAAGCTGATTTCCATTTTGACAAAGAAGGGAATAATATTTTTATATAAAATTAGAAAAGGGAAATTTAAACTTCAATGGTTGATAAGGGGAAAAAAATCTGTCAACCTTGAATAATTAAAACTGAACTTTAACATTTGTATGAGCCTAAATATGAACAACTTTTGTGTGTAACTATTTTTTTTTGTCTTCTTTTATTGACTTTGAAAACCTAACTTTTCTTCACGTACCGCTGACTTTCTTACTTTTCCGCTCCATACTTTCCGAAATAGACACTCGAAATGTCACAGTCCTCGATCGTGCCTCATCGCAATCGCTTTTCCTAACACGTAGGTAAACTGTAAAAAGGTAAAAAATAAAAAAAATTTTAAAAAACCTGAGAACCTTCACCTGTTCATAATCCAGCTTCATGATGGCCTTCTGCAGATAGCGCACTCCTCCGTGGATCAGCTTGGTGCTCCTGCTGCTGGTGCCTGATGAGAAATCGCTCCTCTCCACCAGGGCCGTCTTAAGATCTGAGCGAGGACAGGTACGACGATGAGGAGGAGGAAGAGGAGGAGGCGGAGGAGGAAGAGGGAAAAGGAGGGAGGAAACAGATTAAGTGGTGCACTGGCATTTCGAGCTCCCACGGCTCCAAATATTTAGACTGTGCTCGGTGTCATTTTCATACGGATCTCCCTACTGTCTGTAATATGGATGAGGACGCAAAGATCAGAGCATGCATATTGCATTCGGCTCTATATTGCTTTCTGAGGAGGCCGAGGCGACAACAGGGGGACATTTTTATTCATTATCACTCAAAAAAAAAAAAAAAAAAAACAGGCGAGATGAAGCATGGTGTTTTAGTAAAACGTTTAAACCTTAATTTAAATATCAGGCCGAAATTTAGAGAAAACTGAAGGATGACTCATTAAAAAAAACATGATATTTGAAACAAATCCTGCAAATTAAAGTTAAACAACCAAAGTCTAAAGAACAAAGCCATCAATGATAATAAAGTAATAATAATTATTTCTAATATAAATCTGTAACCTAACAGCCTAACCTTACAAATACAAAATGTACTTTATGTTCCATTTATACACACTAAGCAAATTTGATTTTGCTTTTAAAAAAAAACAACAACTTTTTGTTCTTCTTTTTTTGTATTTTTTATTGTCATTTTTGTGTTTTGATGTTTTTAACACTTCCTCTTATTATTATTGTTATTATTATTATTATTGATTATGAAACTCACAAGATTTAAATATATTTTCAATTATTCATATTAAATGATTAAGTTTTATTATTATTATTGTTAATAATAATAATAATAATAATAATGGATTATTAGACTAATCATGGATGCCCTCTCAAGGTTTAAAAATAATTTAATAATATGTATATTTAGTTATTGCTGATATAGTTATCAATTTTGTTTACATTTTATCATTTTAATTATTTAAAAAAAAATTGAGAACATCATGATTAATTTAATAATCTATTATTATTATTATTATTATTATATTAATCATGATGTTCTCAGAATGTTTAAAAAGAATTAAAATGATAAAAATGCAACAAAAAAAAAATCACTTATTTTTCTGTTTCATAACTGAACTTTATCTTAATTTTTGATGGCCAATTTAATACACACCTTTTATTTTATACGTCATAATGAAAGATATTAAATGCTAATAAATAAGTTCCATGAGTTAAAAATAACAGCATTTTTTAGTTTCCCAAAAAGAGCATTTCTGAAGTCTCCATGAACCAGGTTGACCAGGTTCATCATGCAATAAAATCGTTCTCACTTCGTGTCACTGCGTCTAAAGCGCATCCTGATCCCGTAGCTCCGCCACCCACCACCAGCACGTCGAATTCGGGCGTGTTCTGGAGCGAGGCAATCTGTTCCTCACGTGTCGGCAGCCTGTCCTCAAACGGCATCTTGAGCTGCCCTTCAGCCTCCACGTACGCCAGCCGAGCCTGGTCACGATCAAACAACATATTAGCGAACAACCGTGGACTGACTGACATGGTGGAGAATTAAAAAGAATTAAAAGTTTTCTGCATGCAAAAACGTTAATTATTTAATAATCTTTTCTTCTCATAACAAGACAAAGAGATTGAAGAAGAAGTAAAAGTTAAACAGGTTAAGGTTTTGGATAGTTAGCATATTAAGCTGATCACTCAGAGTGAAATGGAAAACAATAGGATCCCAAAAATATTATCTAAAAAAATTAACACAAACCTTTGAGAAAGAAAACTGAAATCATCTACATCATCTCTACTGGACACCGTGTACGACTGTAAATGTCTATGAAAATAGCGAAAAGTAAAACTTTAGCCTTTTTTTTTTCACTATTAATTATTAACCTTTGCCAATCACCTCATGGCTAATAATGAGTTAGCATCATTTCCATTACATTAGTCAAAAACTCTACTTAATTTACTACTGTACAGTAGCTAACGGTACTAGTTTGTAACAAAAAAAAATAATAATAATAAATAAATAAAATAGTTATCCTAGTACTACTTTGCTTTCGTACTGTTTTAGTCAATATAACAGTTAGCTAGCTTGAAATTGACACTGTGTGCCAAATTAGTCAATATACTACAAGCCAACTTGCTAGTGAATTTGAATCATTTAACATTTAACCTAATGTAAACTAGTTCTATCGTTACTCAGGCTGCTAATTTAGTCAATACGATAACTAGTCGATTATTAGCTAGTCTGCTAGCAAATCTGGCTGCTAGTTTAGTCTATATAATAGTTAGCTAACTATATTCAATATAATGAAAAAGTAATAATAACTAATAAAAAATAAATATAATGTTAGCTAGGTTGCTAGTGGATTTGACTGTTAATTAAGTTCATTTAAAAGTTAACCTAATATAAGCTAGTTTGATGGTGACTTTTTTTTTCTTTTGACTAGTATAATAAATATACTTGTTTGCTGGTGATTTTGGCTATTAATTTACTAACTTTAGTCACTGTGATAGTTAGCATAGTGCTAGCTAGCTAGAGAGTTACTTTGCTAATTTAGTTAATATAATGTTAGCTAATTTACTAGTGACTTTAAATGGCAATTTAGTCAATAAAATAGTTAGCCTAATGGTAGCAAGCTTTAGTCAGTATAATAGTTAGCCTAGTATTAGCTATCTTGCAAGCAACCTTGGTTAATCATTTTCTTGCTAGTGACCTTGGCTAGTCTTTGTTTGTTTGTTTTTTTCAAAGTAAAAGTCACAGGTAGTGTACGAAGCCTAGCTAATAATAACACAAGCTATTGTTTTAGACAGTATACTTGTTAGCTAGCATGCTAGCAATCCTGGCTACTAGTTTAGTCAGATTAATGATTATCATGATGTAGTTTGCGCATTTTATAGTTTGTGCATTATCTCTTATTAGCTAGACAGGTTGCTGATTCATTAGTTGATTAGCTCACTTGTATTTCTACAGTATAAACAACCAGGCAGTCGGTAGCTAGCCTGCTAGTCAACCTGGCTAAAGCTGGGTCACACCTTATAATAACCTAATGATAACTAGCTTGCTTGTTAGATCTAGTCAAATTTAAGAATGTAAGAATTTTATAATATAATATAATATAATATAATATAATATAATATAATATAATATAATATAATAAGGGTATTGTGTGGAAAATATTTTTTAAAAATTCTCCCCACAAACAGTAGACTGATTTCTAAATCTCTCGCTTTCGTTTTCTCGCTCACACACCCATAAAAGACTTAAGTAAGTTCTCTCAAAGTCAATATTTTTTTAAGAAGATGGAAGTGTGTGTTTGTCTCATTGTGTCCTCAGTTAAAAAAACAAAACAAAAAAAAAAACTTGAAAAAAATTCAAATTAAGTGAAGACCCGACACGGGAAAGCGAGATATTGAGCGATATTTAGTCGTAATGGAACGTTTTTATTCATTTTGTCGTTAGCGCTTCGGTCTAAATGATTACATCAATCTTTCCCCCGAAAGCCTGCGGGGTGCATTTGACTTGCAAATGACCAAATGAAGCCAGACATTTGCAATTTAGACCGTAACAGCATGTAAAAACAAGATTCAATAATTAGTGTCTGTTTCCAAGGACGGACATTTTATTTAAAACATCCACAGACAATTAAGCGAGAGGCTGTCCTGCAATCACGCCCGCGAGCGCACGGAGGAGACGGCGGATTTCATGCAAATACGCAATCGGCCACCGCCGAGCGACTCTTAGCCAGATAGCCAGCTAGCGTGGCAGCGCCCTTGCCATAGAGGAGACAAACACACACACTTACACATTCTAAATTAACATTACAATCTCAAAGATTAGTCTCTGACACATGCATGATTGCAGATTAATTTTTAAAAATCAAACTCTTTTTTTCCCCCCCATTCTCGTCTTTCCTTCAGCTTACCCATTGAGGCTGCGTAGTTGAGGTAAGGCAGGAGGCAGATGAGCGAATAAACAGATGAACAATAATAAACATCAGGAGACAGAACAGAAGTTTGTATTACTGGGAAGTTGTGAAAGTGAACACTGCTGTATAACTCTTTTAAAAGACTTCAACACCCACACATATGGATGGGCGGTGCCGTGGTTAACCGCTCGTCCATGATTCAACGATCTGATTCAACAGTCTCGAAACATTTTATATTAATGCTAAAGTTCATGTCTGTGGATCAAACGATTAAATAAATTAATATACAAATAATAAACAAATAAACACTGTGATCCCATATAAATAGAAACAGAAATGCTTGCCATGTTAAATGAATAAATAAACAAAAAGATATAATGTTAGATAAATTTAAGAAGTTATATAAAGAAAAAAAGAATGGTATAAAGGAAGGAGGAAAAAGGAAAGAAAGAAATAAAAAAGAAAGAAAGAAAGGCAGTAATCGTTTTAAACAAATAAAAACATCTAGTCATAGAAGGACATGAAAGTTATACAGAAAGAAAGATGGAAAAGAAGGAAGAAAGAAAAGCAAGTTATCAAGTAAAAATGTATGAATAAATACAGAGAAAAGCATAAAAAGAAAGAAAGAAAAAAGTTCTCATGTCAAATTAATTAATTTAAGTTGAAATTTAAGGTATAAAGTTAAAGGTTTAAAATTTAAGGTAGAAAGAAAGAAATTAAAGATGGCAAGAAAAAATGTTGAATTAATACATAAATATAGTCACTTAAAGAAAGAAGAAAGTAAAAAAGGAGGTAATGAACAAAGGTGGTTATCATGCTAGTCATGAACAAATATAGTCAAAGAAAGAAAGAAAGAAAGAAAGAGAAATGTATGACGGTGGGCAGAGCACTGACTCTTAAGATAAGAAGTGATGATTGATGAAATACCAGGAAGGTAACTGTAGGTGTAACTGTAGGTGTCAATGAGGTAAACGAGTAAATCATGAAATCTTCTTTATTACTAACCACGAAAAAACTCCAGAACTGTGTGCACTGAGACTACTACACTTTTTGTTCTCCAGACTCCATCAGTGACCTTCATTAACACCGTGACACACAGCTCTGCTTTCGGAGCGAGAGATTCTCAAGCCTTACAGAGTCAGGAGTCAGGTCTAAAGTTACTGAGGACTTGACTGGATTGCAAGTCACATGACCTGTGGTGAAAAACGCAGACGGCTGGTGCTGCATGTGGACGGAGCGTCAGTCTTTCACTGAGGTTTGAGTTTGACCAACGGCTGATGGACACGGTGACCCAGAAGTAATCACGGTACTTGCCTACTCTCAGTTCCCTTCAGAAAGGGATGTGACGAGAGCCACGCTCGCCACGGAGGCACGCAAACGCTCTCCCCGTGCCACACCGAGATGATTCCGTAAGCTCACACACAACATGAAACACTTCTGTTTGTGAAAGCTGACACTGTTCTTTCGTGCATCAGCGCTCACGTTTAGCCGCACGGCAACCACATCAGGCAGCTCCCTGGCAACTGAATGCATGAGAGGCAGTAATTCTTTCATTCATTCCCCCTGGAGTCTGAACACAGAGGGATAACACACAAAAACGCTTTGCGGCGGATTTGAATAGCTGATGAGAGAGTAAATCAGGACCCCCGTTGGTCTTCAAGAGTGTGTGCTAGCACTGTTTTTTCCCCCCCTTCGTTTGTTTCCGAAGGCCTTGTTGATTATCTTAATCTACTTGACCTTAAGTTATTTAGCGCAGCATCCAGACGAGATGAGACTCTGCACCCCCTAGGGCTCTTGCCAGTCTAAACACAGGTACATTGTGATGAGCGCTGCGGTCCCTGGTGGCGTGAATGGGGATGAAATTGGTCGTGATTTCACATTCAAGTGAGAGAACGACTTGTTTGGTGTTCTTTTAAGTACTGTCTTCCATCAGAAAAATACGAGCGGATGATAAGACCACGGTGTTAAGAGCGAGGTACTGAGAATATCAGACGCCTGTCTCATTCTCCAAGCATCTCTAATGCCTTTCTTCTGTGTTTTTTAATGTATTAGTTAATTACTATACCTCAGCGCTATTTAATGCTGTGCTCTGATTGGACAGCAGGTCAGCAGCTCTGACTCCAGTTCATTCTACTGCCTTAACACTTGGACGTGCGCAGACTTACTAGATTACTGTAAATATGCATAACTCTGAAGTTTATATAGGTTTATAACAGTGAAGTTTTTTTATGGTATAATATCATGCTTATGGAGACTTATGGAGTCTCCAATGTGTTGTTTTGTGAAATTAATAAATAAAAGTAGTCATGGAAATGAATTAAAGGTGTAAAGGTATAAAAAAAAAATAAAAGAAAGTACGAAAGAAAGAAAACAAATAAAGCTAGTTATATAAATAAAAAAGTAAATACATACAGTTTAGAAGAAAGAAGGAGCAACAGAAGAAAAGAAAAAAATGGAAAGAAAGAAGGAAGAAAAAAAGAAAAGGAAAAAAAGCTAGTTACCATATCTTATGAATTAATTAATATACTCATATTAATTATAGTCAAAAACACCTATTAAAAAGAAAGAAAGAAAGAAAAATATTCATGTCAAAAAATAAATCTAGTCAAATAAATAAATAAATAACAGATATACAGAAAAAGGGAAAAGGGAATGTAAAGAGAAATAAAGAGAACAAAGGCAGTTATCATGCTAGTCATGAACAAATATAGTCAAAGAATGAAAGAAAGAAAGAAAGAGAAATGTATGACGGTGGGCAGAGCACTGACTCTTAAGACAAGAAGTGATGGTTGATGAAATACCAGGAAGAGAGAGGAAAGAATAAAAACAATAAAAAGTTAGTATAATATAAGAAAGAAAGAAAAAAAAAGAAAGAAAGAAAAAAGAAAGACAGATCATAATAAACAAACAAACAAACCCAATCATAAAGAACGTTTCAGTGAATAATGAGATGAATGTTGTGCTTGTGGTACTGTAGGTCCAGTGACTGTTTGTGTGTGTTTGGTATCAGGTGCTCTGGATCCGTGCACTCGTTGTGGAAGGAGTCTCCAGTGTCAGAGCTTTGCAACAGTTAAAAGAGAGAGGAGTTTTGCAGTTTTTCTATAAGCTTATTTTTTCGCTCTTTCAACAGGAAGAAATACAAAGGAAGCCCGAGTGCTGGATCTACTGTTCATAGTGCTGTCACATGTGAGAACAGGACTTTCCGTTATTTTTTAACATGAAATAATGAATGAATAGTGTTTGGTTGTAAATAAATAACGCTGGTCTTCAGTTTATTCAGAGTTACTGGATTTCAGGGTTTTATGTGTACAAATGTTACAGACGTGCACAAAAGCAACACATTCCTAGGTTAAGATCAGACATGTAGTATAAGGAGCTGCCCGGAGATTCAGCCACTCCACCTCCTCCTTCTTCTCCACCTACTCCTCCTCTTCCTGCTCATCTTCTTGCTGATTCTCTCAAGCACAAACTGAACAAGACTCCAGAATCTGACCAACAGTTTGGTCCAAACCGACAACAAAAATCTGCTTTCATACTTACTTGGTACACAAAATGTCAGAAAGCTGATGTTACAGCAACACTGTCACACCTGGATGATAAACACTCACCTGTGTCCTCCTGTATTCCAGGAACTGTGACAGGCCAAAGACTGTAGCGATGGCTCCGCCCCCTATCAGGGTCCCTTTCACTGCCTTCCGAAACGCCATTGGTCCCTGGATAGAGTCAATCAAATATCACATTAAAGGATCAGGATTTCTTTTACATTTTTATAAATTATAAAACAAGAAAAGAAAGAAAGTCCATCAAATATCACGTTAGAAATTCACAATTTCTTTTACATTTGTATAATGTATAAAATTAAAGAAAAAAGAAAGACAGAAAAATAAGAAAGTAAGAAAGAAAGAAGGAAAGGAAAAATAAGAATGGAAAGAAAGAAAAAAAAGAAAGTCTATCAAATATAACGTTAGAGGTTCATGATTTCTTTTACATTTTTATAACTTGTAAAATCAAAGAAAAAAATAAGAAAGAATAAGAATGGAAAGAAAGAAAGAAAGTCAATCAAATATCATCTTAGAGAACCATGATTTCTTTTACATTTTTATAATATAAAATAAATGAAAGAAAGAAAGAAACAAATAAAGAATGTGGTCGAATCAGGTAAGAGCCCGAACATGTCTAAATGGCTTGGATCGATGTCAGGACTGCACAGGAGATGTGGCAATAACTCCCAGCCGAGTTAATGTGCAAGTGGTGTTGGTGAATGAGTGTGTGTACAGTTCACACACACAGATGCGTCTCTTCCTCTTCTGTCAATTTTCAGGGATCAGATGGACCCACTCGCTGAATGTTCACGGGAACGACTGCAGAGAGCTCAGAGCCGCCTCGGCTGGGATCATCATTCACAGATGTACGGCCTTCTTTAAAACATTTGCACCGTTCTGATGTTTTACTGCGGCTAAGAGTCTCATCACCGTACTGTGATCGAAGTCTTCTGTACATGTTAATTGCTTTTATGCTTTCATTAACCAGAAATTTCACCCCAAGTCCCGGCTTGACTTGAACACACTTTGAGTACTCTTGGACTTATATCTAATTATCAAATCATGGTTTATCTGTGCAGTATTTATGGACACATATACTGTGTACTGTATAAAGCGTCTCTGAGGATCTTTAACCAGTTTCATATGACACACATTAGACTACGTACAGTATGAAACCTGTGCTTCCAACCTCTAGTTTATATTTGTCTCCTTCACCAAAAAGTCTTCTGTCCCATCTGTGATTTAGAGGAGACCTCGACATGACCCAACGTTAGAAATAGAAAACGTCTGACCGTTCAGCTGCCGCTGGGACATTCTCACGCATATGCTGAGAGTGTGTGTGTGTGTGTGTGTGTGTGTGTGTGTGTGTGTGTGTGTTTGTAGGTGTGGGAGTGTGAGCGTGGGTGTGATCATTTTTTATAACCACCCTTTATCATGCGTACAGGGCATGGCTGAGACATGGCGAGCATAAACATTACATCATGTGACCCTCATTATTGCAGAGGACTAGTTCTAGTTCACATGGACTAACAGTCAAACGTTTTCGACCATGTGGAGCTTTTTATTTTATTATTATAAGTATTAAGTGCATTATTTATCACCTGACTTTAAGCAAAGTTTTTTGCTGTAATGAGGGTTAAACCAATTTATACTCAATTCAGTAAAATAAAAAAAAATCCACACTTATGTTTCATGGATCCTTGGCATAACAATGTGAATATCATGCTATATTATGTCACAATACATATAATTATAATCTAGGTTTATTAAGGTAATTGTTAATGATCATTAAGGTTTATCGTCCATTTCTTTTTATTATTTCTGTAACTTTTCACTGAGGTACGTACATGATATCTACTCTGCAAGGGAACCACCAGGGACCTCCGGATACGATATTATCACGATACCGACGTGCTGATTCAAATTTATATTGCGTTTTTGTATTAAAGTATCTCGATTCTTTAAATGTCCTGATTATATATATTTTCTCTTTCAGATTTTATACAAAATTAGCAAATAATTTTACTCGTACGACACAGGAACATGCTGTGCTGCGTTAATAGTTTAAAGAGCACCACCTGTAGGATTATAGCGGAAAGGCAATATTTTACCACTTTGAAAGCCAAGGTATGTAATATTATGATAAATATTTTAAAAAATTAAAAAATTGAAATACATTAACTGTGACACAAAAGAATCATGATACATCGATTCTTTTTGCCCCATCTTTTGCCCCATATGGTGGGTTTAATGCTGAAATAAATGCATTAAAGTGAAGAAAACAACAACAAAAAAAGATAAGGGGTACAATGATAATGGTGCAATTTAGTTCCCTTTATTCTGACAGTTTGTGTGTATTATTATTAGTAAGGCATCAATTAAGGCATTAAGGATGCTATTAGAAACGTGTTATTTTTTATTTTTATTTTATTGACCATGTCAAAAGTTTTGGCACCCCTGACTTGAACGATAACCAAATACACTGTTTGTTTATTTTTTGTTTTTTTTTTTATTGACCAATGTTAAAAGTTTTGGCACCCCTGACTCAAAGGATAAATAAATACAGTGTTTAAATATTTATTTTGTGGTTTATTTTTGTTCATGTCAAAAGTTTTGGCACCCCTGACTTGAAGGATAGAGCACACTTCAGGGATAAAAACAATCTTCATGTATTAATGCAATTTATCTTCGCGCTTGGGCAAAGCTGAAAGGGGAACCTCCCCTGGGAGTGATATTACTGTAAGTGCAAGAACCCTCAGCATGAGGCATGTGCTTTAAAGAGCAAGGCTTTGCTTTGATTTAGAACAGAGTAGGATTCTAACTCATTGTGGCTCTTTATAAACTCATTATAACAAACTATAAGGCGTGACAAGAGCTCATAGTGATGGACAAAACATGATAGTGTAACGTTATATCCTGTCTCTCTCTCTCTCTATTCCTCTCTTCTCTTTTTATCTGTCTTTCTATCTATCTGTGTGTGTGTCTCTCTCTCTCTCTCTGCTGTGACACTGTATCCAAAAACCTTTTTCTAACAATACAAACAAAAGAATAAAAGAACACACGGTGTACTTACTATTAGGCGAGAAGCTGAAGCACACACAGACACACACACTCACAGACAGACACACTACTGAAGGCTACAGATAAACGTTTCTCTCTTCCTCATCCAGGAAGTAGTGCGCGAGCACGCTTTGAGTTTGACAGGCACCAGGATGAACCAATCAGATTACGAGATCCTCGGACTTGGTCCAATCAGCTCCGTTCAGTTCAGAAGCACTTTATCGGCACGAACGGTGAAAAAAAAGAATTACAATGTTGCTAAACCAGTTACAGGCCAATCGCTTGAAAGGAAATGAGAAGGGGGCGGGGACTTCTGACGCACTACTGTAGAGAATGCAGGATTGAGAAACGCAGGATTTTATAAAGCGATAAAGAAAAAATAACACACACACACATTCTACAGGTTAGAGGATGTGGCGGAGGTTCTGAAGATAAGAGAAGGGAGAAAATGAAAAATAACATATTTTAATAAATACT
>JAQQZS010000036.1:35280644-35293819 GCA_030068045.1 Platyallabes tihoni
GGCTTTTTTTTTTTTTTTTTATCAAATCTCTACTCAACAGGAAGTCAGTTATAATAATAATAATAATAATAATAATAATTATTATTATTATTATTATTATTATAAGAATAAGTATATTATTAATATATTATGTCATAATGGTATTGGTACAGTATGTCCCCTGCAAAAGCATGTGCCCACTGTGATTATGGTGTGCCTGGGTGGCGATAGCGCAGGTTCTTGGGCCCGATCATCGTTGCTTTGCAACTATATTTAGGACTTAGATAATTCAAACTTATTTTGTTTAAAAACTAGTTATATTTTGAGTGTATTCGTTTTGGTGGCGTAGAGGTTAGCACGACAGTTTGATGGTAGGTTTTTTCCAGGTGCTCCAGTTTCCTCCCACAGACCAAAGATATAGGATAAAGCAGTATAGACGATGATGAGTGAGTGAGTGTATTAATTTTGTTACTGAAATAAGTCTTGTCACCCCTCCCGACCCACCCAATATCTTCATCTGTATTACTAAAACAGAAATACTGTGTGTTTGTGGGTGTTGGGCCACCTGTTAGTTCCATTACAGACGTGTCACAGGTATTTTTCACTGATGTGACAGTAGGCAGCTAACTTTTTTCATCTTCGACTTTTGTTTCATACTGTGAGTGTGTCACAGGCGTCCTCACCGAATGTACTGGCAGTGGTAGTCAGTGGCATCAGTGTTTTACGCCTCACTCAGCAATGAACACAGCAGGCGTTCACACTCGGAGGACAGCGCTATCCGCTCCCTACGCTTGCGTGAGCTCACAGATGCCCCTGATTGGCTGTAGAGCCGTGAATAATGTGGGAGCTCTAAGTACCTCTCATCGCTCCCCTCTGAGAGAGGTTGGCCAATCACCTCCGGCTCCGAGAGGTTACAGCATCACCTGGGAATCGAACCAGCGATCTCCAAATGATAGGGCGAGTACTTTACCACTGCGCCACTCGGAGGCCCACAGCAGGCGTGTTTGAGGCAGAAGTAAGGTGCAGCCAAAACACAGGGTCAATTGTAGGACACAGCCACGGGTCCCCTCTAGTTGTTGTTGTTGTTAGTCTTTCGGCTCTCTCTTTTTTTTAGGCTGCTTTCGGCGGCAAGGGGTCGCCACAGCGGAATATCCAGTGCGCACAACAACTTGGCACAGGTTTTACACCGGATGCCCTTCCTGATGCAACTCTCCCATTTTATCCGGGCTTGGGACCGGCACTGCATCCAGTGGCTGGGGAGTTTGGGCACCGGCTGGGAATCGAACACAGGCCTTCCGCATGCGCGGGTCCCCTCTAGTATTAAATGAAATTAAGGGATGTAGATTAAATGAAAGAAATGTGAACAAATGTTTTACTGTAAAGTGTCTAAAGATACAATAAAAATCTTTTTTTTCTGTTCCAACCATTCAGCCTTCAGCATCACCAGTAAACCAATCACCGGCCTCATCATCTGCACCTGTTTCTCACTGGTTCATGCCTTAAATTTAATGTTTTTTTTTTGAATGAATGAATGAATGAATGAATAAATATACTTATGGTATTGGTTTAATTATAGGTGTATATATAAATAAATAAATGATGTAGGTAGATAGAGTAGAGAGATGGATGGATGGGTGGATGGATAGTGGTTCCTAAAGTCGCATTAATACAGTAAATCTAAATAAATTTTAAAAAGATGGAAATAAATACAACTTATATTATTTTATTTATTTTCCTTATGGGTGTATAAAAATACTGTAGATAGATAGATAGATAGATAGATAGATAGATAGATAGATGGACAGACTCACAGACAGACAGACAGACAAACTTATGGAAGAACAAAATCCCATGTAAAACCCGAACTTTTTTGAATCATGCTCATGTGTTTTTTTATTCTGTGAATTAAATGTGTGGAATCATTTGTGGAAGTAAGGGAAAACACAACCCTGCATATGTGTCAAATATATAAATTGACTGTTTGGGCTACAGAAATAGGCTTTATAAATGACTTTTAATGCATTTTCCTGATATTACTAATGTCATTCCGCATTTCTGACATCCAGAGAAACAGGTGTGACACCAGTGACGTTGCATTGTTGATGTCTTTTCCTTCCTCAGGTGTCTTTTTGCTCCAGAGTCAAATACCAGGTTCAGTTGAGCTCCTGAGCTCAGCATGGTTCATGGGGTATCTCCTGCTGACGCTGGCGCTGACGCAGTCCACCACAGGCTGAACAAAGTCACCTCTGTCAGCTCGGGATTCCCTCTGCACAATGGACAGCCTTCAGCCCGACACTGTGCCTGGGCTCGGATTAAACAACACGCCCAATTACCGAAACTTCCCCTAAAATGTGATTAAAGAGGCAAGTGACAATCACGTCATTATTACGTTTCTAGTGCAACCTACTTCTGTTCTAAACAATAAGCCGCGGGAAGGCCTAACCGCGCACACACACACACACACACACACACTCCAATTTTACATTGTACTCTAGAAAAGGAACTGGTCATCTGACACACACACAAGAAGATCCTGTTTTAACTTGATACCCCTGCAAGTGAACTGTATTTCTGAAACTGTTGGGTTTGTGCGTTGTGTGTGTTCAGCATATGAACCTGGAAAACATGACTGTCTGTGGAGTTTCCTCAACGCACACACATTAAGTAATCTTGGAAAAAAGTAAATCTGTTTTATCTTTCCAGTCTATGCTGTGCTTGGAATCATGACCAATGTGTGAAATTTGTTGGATTCCTTTCCAGTCAAACTCTCCAGGAAAATTTATTTTATTTTCATTATTATTTTTCACATTTTTATTATACTTTTAATGTATTTCTTACAGCCAGAAAGTAATTTAAACATTGCGTTAAAGTTCAATGCATATTTTCCAAAATATATCAACTACTGCTTAGAAAATGTGTTCACTTTACAGTAGTGACAGTATATGGTAGAGTTTTGTAACTTTTTCTTCAGACCCAATAAATCAGAATTGTTTCTTGCTAAATACAGTACAACATACTAGAGATGTTTATTCGTTTATTCATTAGATGTGTCAGGATCATGTTGGATTCCGAATTTATCCCAGATGGCAATACATCCTAAACAACGTGCAAGTGTATACATTTACCCCAAGAGGCAACTCACCTTTGCTGATTCACCTCAGATGTTTTTTGGCAGGTTGGAGGAAACCAGAGAACCTATAAGGAACCAACACAGAGGATAAACCAAGTTCAGGATCGACCCTGGGACCTTGGAGCTGGTGAAGCAGTAACACTATGCCCATGCACCACCATTCCAAAGCAACTACTGTACTCCTACTCGTTCTACTTCAACTACTACTACAACACCTTAAAATAAAAACAAAAGACAAAAGGTCTTAAAGCCACTTGTTAGACCTGTCTGAAAAGTGCAAGTGAAATCTGATATACAGGTTTTTAAGGAATGTCTAACTACACCTTTACATTCACATTTAGTAAAACTTGACACCTGCTTTCATTTTGATTTGTTTATTTGTTTCCCCTTTGTATTTTATCATAATTATTAAGTCGCATATACATGATTAAACAATGCATGTTTTTAATGAACTGACACATTAACGGCAGTTCGTTGCACAACTTCTTATCTTCCACCTTAACACGCACTGTTTAATTAATACAAAGGGAGCATTTGTTAATCCTGTAACTCCAGAGTAAATTTCTGATCACATGTTCAAACTGCACGTTTTGTCACTACTCTGTTTTGTTCACTTTCATGTGAAATATGGAGACAAAATATCAGCTTTGATGATTTTTTTTTTTTAAATAAGGATTTAAAGTCACACTATGCAGCTAGTAGTAGAAGTTACCAATTATAATACTTTCCCTGTTCACTGCCAGCAAGAGCACCTTTCATTGTACCACTTTTTTTTTTTATCAGCCATCCATACAACCACTGTCTGTACCGCTTGGACACGAATCTCAGGGCACAAACGTGCACACACCCACTTATACACTACATATCCATCCATACAGTAGATAGATTGAACCTCTGAAGTCCATCTAGGGACAGTGGAGGCCAATGATAACTGTGGTATTTATTCCCACAACCATGGTCAACATTCACACATGCATTGGCAATTTTGGGAACAGCCTAATCTGCTTGTCTTTGGACTGTGGGAGGAAACTGGAGTACCTGGACACGCAAACATGCACACTCACAGACCCTGAGATGGGAATCGAACCTAGACCCCACTAAGCCACAGTCATCAATGCAATCAATGCTTCGACTGGATGGATGGACTTTAGGAGGAAACTGGAATACCCATTGAGAAAGTGCAAACTTCACACACAAACAGACCGCAGGCGAGATTCGATGCCAAAGAAGAAAAAGAGAAAAAAAAAATCCATTATAAATTTTATCTCGGATTATAAGAATGGTATAATTGGAACGTGTTCCAGTTTGCAGAAAAGAGCCCTAACTAGTGCGTCAGAGAAGCGCAGACTCCTCTGACCTGCTTTAAGATCCGAGCCCTTTTTTTCTCTCTCACTCTGAACAAGTGCGCTAAAAAACACAAGCGGCTTTCTGTCCTCAGGATCGCAGCGCGTCAGGGGTTGACGCCGATGACGTCTGCCTCGTTGGCACGTGGGCTGCGGCGTTCCGAGCCCATAAACAAAGGCACGTTGCGCCGGAGCGCCAGTTGCGTTAACGCCAGTTGCGTTAACGCCGGGAATCGAGCACGCGACCGGGGGAACAACACCGCTCTCATCATTATTATTATTATTATTATTATTATAGTTATTATTATTATTGTAAAGGTCTAGTCGAGATGGACACAACGCTGAGAAGATTTAGAAACAGAAACTGAGGTAAGGAATAAACTTTTAAAATTATTGGATTATAAATTGCGCTCTCTCTTTCTCTCCATCTCTTTTTCCTCTCTCACTTGTACCACTTTGAGAAAACATTACAGCGCTCTTTTCTCTCTCTCTCTCTCTCTCTCTCTCTCTCTCTCTCTCTCTCTGTAGGAAAGTTAAAATAAATTGGAGACGCTCCGGTGCAGCCAGTGAACTGCATAGATTTCACTCAAACCCAGATCATCAGGTGTGTAAACTGGAATAAGTCTGAAAAAAAAAAAATAATAATAACGTGTGCACACACAAACACACATTCTACGTATATCTTTAAAAGTGTGCGTGCGTGTGTGTGTGTATGTGTGTGTGGTTTTATGCGTGTGTGTGTGTGTGTGTGGCTATGACGCGTAAAGCGCCATGGAGAACCCTCCTCCTGTCCTGAGCATGTATATAGTGTCCACCACCACCACCACCACCCAGTTCAAGAGCAGGACAAGAGCCACGCTCCTCTCCAGGACCAAGTCTTATTTTTTATTTTGTTTGTCTGGAGATTGTGTTGATATTTTTTTCTTCTTCTTCTTCCTTTTCTCGCTCTTCCTCAGAGATGCCCTGCGTGCAGGCTCAGTATGGCACGTCCCCTCCTGGTGCCAGTCCTGCGTGTCAGAGCTACGGCTACAGCGAGTACAGCTGCGATTTCCTCACGCCCGAGTTCGTCAAGTTCAGCATGGACCTGACGAACGCGGAGCTCGCCGCCGCGTCCACGTCGCTGCCCAGCTTCAGCACGTTCTCCGACTCAGCCGGCGGCGGTGGCGGTGGCGGCGGGGCAGCGAGCTACGAGGCCAAGCCTCCATGCGTGTACCAGCTTCCCCACTGCGCCGATCATCTCCAGGTCAAGTCTGAGGAAGGGGCTTCGGCGGTTACGCACGTTGGTTACGCGCACCAGAGCCAGCAGCAGCAGCAGCAGCAGCACGCAGAGGACCTCGCCGCGCCGTACTACAGTAAACCGGGCCACTCGGCGGGCTTCGCTCCGGCCTGGGACGACGCGTCGTCTTTGCACGCCTTCCACCCGGGCTACCTGATGGAGCAGCAGCGCAAGAGCGCCGTGACGCGCTTCTTCTCGACGTTCAAGCCGGCCGCGTCGAGCCCGCAGGTCTCCGCGTGTCACATGCGCTTCGACGGCGCCGCGCAGCACGGGTTCGTGCCGCTCAGAAAGCAGCAGCAGCAGCACCAGCCTCACCAGCAACACCACCAGCAACACCACCACCACCACAGCCTGGGATTCCCGCATCACCACAGCCTGCACATCAGTCACGGCCGCGTCCTGATGGAGAGCCCCGTGGCCTCATCTTCGGCTTCTCCGTCTGCCACGCGTGGCGCCGCGCACGGGGAGGGTCTGTGCGCGGTCTGCGGCGACAACGCGGCGTGTCAGCACTACGGAGTGCGCACGTGTGAAGGCTGCAAGGGGTTCTTCAAGGTATCTCTAGCCTTTCTTTTCTCAGTCCGCACTACGCAAAGGCTCCCAAACTAGACCTTTATTATTCTTTCTTCTGGAAAAGGTGTATCCAGATTTATCTTAATGAAAGATTGCGGGAATTTAATGTATCCTCTTAAGCGTAATCCAAAATGAAAGGGGGGGGGGAAAGAGTTTAACACTCGTTGTTCTGTCACTCATAAATGTATGTGCACTTCAAAATAAGTAAAGGTACGAGATGAAGCCTTAAACCCAGTACACAGAATTAGAATCAGAATCGGGTTGTATTCTCCAAGCATGTTAAAAAACACACACAAGAATTTTGATTCCGACTGTTTGTGGCTCTCAAGATACAGACCAACATAAACACACTGATCATTTGTTATATAGCCAAGACACTATACTCAGTAGGTACACAAATTTCAATAATTGTACAGATTGAATGAAAAGAATGTGAGTATGTAACAGATGTACATAAAGTGAAATCATCAGAAGGTCCACATACTTGTGATTAAATTATAGTCATAGATTTTAGATTTTTCTCTACTTGACAAAAATCGTAGAAAACAATGATTGAATTTATATATATATATAATTAAAACATTTAAAAATCGGTGTACATTTTGCTTGTAATTTAATTGGATAACTTTACGAAAATTTAGTGCACAAAGGGTACTAAACTGAGGGTACAACCTTTCCTTGTCCCTTGGGTGGTACCCTTATCTTATGTATATTTTAATATCTATCGGTTGAGATAAGCATTGTTCCTTTAAAATATAAAATGATGTCACTGGATTTTAAAAGTTAATGGTAGACATATACTAGTTCAGGTAAAATATTGCGGGTTCAGTTTAATAGGCTTTATTCTGAGACTGTTTAATATGAACAAGAAAAATTACAGCTTAATACAGAATCAGATCATTTGTACATTAAAGAAAGTATCCAATTTCCAAAATTTTCTCAATTCATACTTCTGAAATTTCGCCTTAGATTTAATTCACTCAAGACACCATCATGTCACAAGCTCTTCATCAGTCCCTTCATGAGGTTACTAATGCTAGAAGGAAACATCTAGATGTCTTAAATAGGAATTACATGTTTCCGTAATGGGGTGGGGTGGGGCATTGAGGGTTAAAGGAGGGGTGGGGGGGGGAAGGGGGGAGTGAAGGGAGAGTGAAATTCCCAGCCGTCTCTTTCGCTCTCTGTGCCATGATGGGATAATTGCACTAATCTGACAAGAGAGGTCAAAGAGTCAGTGCCGTGGGACCCCCGATTTATGTCTCTCCACGGTTCCGTATTTACCCAGCGTGTGCCCCGTCCTGCTCCTGAATCTATTAGGCAGCTTTGCGTCGAGCGCAAACTCGAGAGCCTCTTGTTCAGTGATGAAACTGTGTTATGTCAGTTATGAGTTCTCACTAATTGGTGTTGTCCTTCCATAGCGCACGGTGCAGAAAAACGCCAAATATGTGTGTCTGGCGAACAAAAACTGCCCTGTCGACAAGCGGAGGAGGAACAGGTGCCAGTACTGCCGCTTTCAGAAGTGCCTCGTGGTCGGGATGGTAAAAGAAGGTACGAGATGAAACTGTTCTGCATTATCTCGACATAATCCTTCTGTTACGTGTTTGTGCTTGTGTGTGTGTGTATATAAAATTTAAGTAAATCTCTGGTTTTTGTCTCATAATATTTTTTTTCTAGTCGTAAGAACAGACAGTCTAAAAGGTCGACGAGGACGTCTCCCATCCAAACCCAAAGGCCCACAGGACGTCCCCACCTCCTTATCACCTGCCAGTCTCCTGAGCGCTCTGGTGAGGGCACACATGGACTCCAACCCCTCTGTAGGCCGCCTGGATTATTCCAAAGTGAGTCACTGTCGAGGACATTTATTGTTTGTGGATTTCTTTGTTGCTTTGGTTGTTCATTGACAGAATGACTTGCTTGCTAGTTTCAGCCCAACCCAGATTACCACAGCGCCGGAGACGAGACCCTTCACATCCAGCAGTTTTACGATCTCCTCATGGGCTCCATGAGCATCATCCGCGGCTGGGCAGAGAAGATGCCTGGTTTCACAGAGCTCCCGAAATGCGACCAGGAGCTGCTGTTCGACTCCGCGTTCCTGGAGCTTTTCACCTTGCGCTTGGCTTACAGGTTTGTTATTATTTGTTTTTTTAACTTGCGTAAGATCTTTGCTCGTCTCTCCAACATCTCAAGCTCAAACTGATTCCATGTAACATGTTTCTCCTCCAATCTTTCCATCCAGATCCAACCTGATGGAGGACAAGCTGGTTTTCTGCAGCGGTGTCGTCCTGCACAGGCTGCAATGCGTGCGAGCTTTCGGCGAGTGGATCGACTCAATTGCAGAGTTCTCCTCCAGCCTCCAGAACATGCGTATAGACGTCCCGGCGTTCTGCTGCATGGCTGCTCTTACAATAATCACAGGTGACTTTATTTACACCACCTTTTTTCATTCACCTTTGTTCATTATGTCATATTAATGCTTTTTAAAATTCTACAGAGCGGCACGGCCTCAAAGAGCCTAAAAAGACAGAGGAGCTTCAGAGCAAGATTTTAACCTGCCTGAAGGATCACGTGGCCTGCAGCGGCCATCTGTCAAAACTGCTGGCCAAGTTGCCCGAGCTGCGCACACTGTGCACGCAAGGACTTCAGCGCATCTTTTACCTGAAGCTCGAAGACTTGGTTCCGACGCCCGCCATCATCGAGAAGCTCTTTCGTGACACGTTACCCTTCTGAACACATGGAACTTTTTTCAGAGTTTTATACGTTATTATTCGAAGCAAACGAGATTTTCTTCCACGCTCCATGGACTAAAAGCGTCAGACACGACAGCGCAAGAGCTAAGAGCAGATCTAAGGTGTTGTTTTTTGTCGGAGAAAAGAAATCATCCTGTTAATCATTTATTTACACCTTAAACTCAAAGACACCACCATCATCATTACTCCATAACTGCATACCTTTCATTATACCTGTAGCTTCACTGTACTCCATAATGTGCTTTATAACGGAATAATAAGCTCGGATTTGGGATTTTAAGGGGTTGTTAAATAAAAAGTATCTGTAATACAATAATGCAGTTCAAACATAATATCTAAGCTATTGTTATGCATCTATGCATTATTTAAGGAGCGAGAGAGAGAGAGAGAGAGAGTGAGTGTAACAGACTCGTTTTGGATATTGCAACAAATATGATTAATGTGACACAATGAAATAGTGATGATAATTAAATTAAAAATAAAATGAAATCAAGAATTAATGTAGAGGTCACAAACACTTTGGTTTAGGATTCTTCTGATATAATGAATACAGAGCTTCTTGTTTACTTGTTTTGGTAAAATATTGTTACAAATGTTTTTTTTTTATTATTTTTTTTATGTGATGCAAAACCACTTTTGTTCTCACGAGAGTATAATCCTGTCTGTTCAGTAAATGAACGCAGCTTTTGCGGCCCCGATTTGAGGCATTTGGGGCGTTTTAGAGATTAAAGCAAGTCACATCACAGCATGAAGTAGGCAAACTTAATTTACAAACATTTGATAAAATCTATTGGATGCCATCCGCCTCATCGTGTCTCTCAGAAACTCTGATTTTGACGAGAATAATATTTTAAAAAGCGCGTCTAATAATTAAACGCGTCATTTGCGTCATTCCGCTTGAAAATAAAGCAAAAAGAAGAAAGAAAAGAAATGTAAGAAAGGAAGACAGCACTCTCTAATAAGCACTGAGTCGGTTTTAAAAGTGGACCACGGACATGTTTGCTGTGTTGCTGAGTTAACAGTGTATAAAGCTTTTGTCATTTGCACCGCATCACCTTGTTGTTTTTACTCTCGGACACGGCGAGCTCTGAAACCACTCTTCATTTCATATTGAAATAATTCGTAAATATCGTAAATAATATTTTTTAAAGACTATTATAATAAACATCTCATTTTCTGTCCATCATTAACATCATGCCGAGACGTTTTTTTTTTCCCTTGTTTACTTGTTTTTACACATTTCCCTTAGTCAAAAATGATTTCTGCTGTGTGTATATTTAGCATGAAGGAAGCCGGTATGATTATCCATCCCTCGTGCTTTGCTAAATAAACTTGTGGATTAATAACATGACTTTTTTTTGTTAAAGTATGTGTAATTTCATACTATTTACTCTCGAGAGATTCGTGCAAAATTAAATTCGATTTACTTTCATATGTCATAACCAGGTGCTTTATATCTGTAGTTATTCTATATCCATTTGTGTTAACATTAAAAAACAAACATTTATTAATTCATGAAATATTACAGATTGAATTAGAAATTATTTTGGACTAAACTTGTATTTTATTTTACTTTATTTTACTTCATATTAAATAAGAATGCTACATATACTATGACAATAAATTTAAAATGGCAAAAATTCCTATTATATAATATTTAATAGTAGGCTATTTGGGCGGGTTTGTTTACTTATTTATTTATTTGATCGTTTATTTAGACAAATAAGCTCTACAGTATTTAGTTTTTGGGCTAGGTTTTTAGTTCGATTTTAATAAATAAGAAATCAAACATATAACACAGTAAACACAAAACAAACATTTTAATATAAAATATGACAACTTTTTTCCAGACAAAACAAAAAAACCACCCTTCATGTGCTTGGGCCCTGTACGTTTTATTACATTTAATGCTTGAAATTAATATCGTGTATAAAAGTTTATAGATACAGAGATTTATGGATTATAGATACAGATTTCTTTAATTTCAGAAATTCACTTTCACGAAGTCAAGAATGAAATTCCTTTAATTTCAGAAATCAAAAGTTGAATCTGTATTAAGGTCCAAATTTTTTAACTCCACGAGGGTGTGTTTCATTTTAGACAGATGATAAAGTGATGTTGATCCTGATGCGCACGCATTCTCTCTCTCTCTCTCACACACACACACACACACACACACGCACACCCAGCCCAGTCCACGAGAGCGGCTGTGAAAGTGCAGCTTGCTCTTTTGTAAAGGTCACAGAGCACAGCGAGCCTGTTACTGAACAGCTGAAACAACAACACACACTCGGGATGCTGGTGTGTGTGTGTGTGTGTGTGTGTGTGTGTTACAGAAGCATCAAATTAGAGGTCGGGACACTGCATACACACACCTACAGCAGTGTAATGACCCTACTGTACAGAGAGAGAGAGAGACAGAGAGAGAGAGAGAGACAGACAGACAGACAGACAGACAGCCCACGTAACTACAGTACTGTCAGGAAAGTCGTTTTCTCTCGGATTTGATTTTCTGTAAAACAGTCACAGGTTACGGTAGAGTTGCTCAGCACATCAATGAATCTATAAATGATATCAGTAAATCAGTACTCTGCTCTGCGCCGTGACTGTATGACGTCACTCGTCATATTAATCAACGTGGGAAAATGATTACGTCTGATAAATTTTCTCTCTCTGTCTGTTTTTTCCTCCCAGTGTCTCTCTCTCTCTCTCTCTCTCTCTCTCGTTTGTCTTTATTTTCCTCTGTTTCTTTTCCCCTCTTTCACTGTCTTTCTCTTCTTCTTATTCTGTCTGACTGACTGGCCCTCTCCTCGTCTTATTGGGTCTTTCTTTCTTTCTTTCTGTCTGTCTTACTTTTCATTTTTCACAGTCTGAGTTTTGTTTGTTTCTCTTTCTTTCGTTCTTTCGTTCTTTCTTTCTTTCTTTCTTTCTTTCTTTCTTACTTACTTTCTTTCTTTCTTTCTGTTCACTTTTTCTTCCTCTCACCCTGTCTGTTTCTTTAGATAGACAGTCTGAGTTTTGTTTGTTTCTCTCTATCTGTCTGCTTCTCTCTCTCTCTCTCTCTCTCTCTCTCTCTCTCTCTCTCTCTCTCTCAGGTGTCAGTACTCTATGCATGTATGTGACATCTCCTCCTCTCCTCCTCCACACTTTGGGAATTATGAATATTGATTAATCTTCAGGTAGAAGGCTTTATAAAAATGATCACATCTGCGTGTGGGATTGATGCGGCACTGGATCGATGCGCTTCCTGTTCCTCTGCGCTTTCGGCTGTCAGCGGCGCTGCAATGCAAAAACCAGGAGGTCGATATTATCTGAGATCTGTCACATTTATTATAATTATGAAGGAGGGAATAGT
The DNA here is from genome assembly GCA_030068045.1 of Platyallabes tihoni. NCBI lineage: Eukaryota > Metazoa > Chordata > Actinopteri > Siluriformes > Clariidae > Platyallabes > Platyallabes tihoni. Next base: position 35,293,045 of record JAQQZS010000036.1, read on the forward strand.
GGGGGAGGAGCGGCTCTGTGTGTGTGTGTGTGTGTGTGTGTGTTAGTGGCAATGGGTAAAACAATAACACAATCTTTTCATTATTTTGCTTAAACATTTACATTTATGCAAATGAGAATGCATATGATTAAATATATGCAAATGAATATTAGTAATAAAACCAAACATCTAGTATTTATATGATATTAGAATTAAAATGTTCATGTAAGACACCACAAGCACTGTTATAATTAATATTTTAATATTTCATAATATAAATCCAACAATTTACATGTATAAATGCAAACAAGCCTATATCTAATAATATAGCATATATTTGCATACTAGAACAAGCTAGAATATTATTATTTTATTGTTTTAACAAAAATATAAAATAAGCCAGCAGTAAAAATTTTCATTAATGCTTGAAATCATCTTGAAACTCGGATTTTTGGTTCAGATGATAGTAAGATTTTTTTTTTTATAGAATACTTGTCCTTTAAAATAAGTGAAACAAGCAATGAAAATTAAACAAAACAATTATTTTCTGTTTTCAAGGTTAATAAAATAAGCTGAAGTATTAATCACAATGACACATGCATTAAAGTACAGATCATGACACAAGTTTTGTAGCGAGATATGACCTGACACAATGTGGTGTATGGCATCCTTCCTGATAAGTGACATAATGCCTTCAAATTCAAATCAAATTCAAATTAAAATTTTATTTGTCACATACAGTCATACACAGTACGAAATGCAGTGAAATGCTTATACGACCGCCAGTGACCTTAAA
>JAQQZS010000036.1:35320917-35331082 GCA_030068045.1 Platyallabes tihoni
CACCGAAGCCCCCCCCCCCCCCCCCCCCCCCACGCACCGGGACAGCAAATCGCAGCACCAGCGTCCGCCGAGTGCAGACTCCGCTAGTTTGATTTGACAGACTCATGGACAGTAAAGAGGAGTGTATGTGTGTGTACATATCAGACACACACACACACACACACACACACACACAGATACACACACTCAATGGCATAGCAAGTGAGTAGCTTCTGGAAGTTTCTGCTTCTGCATCGCAACATCAGCCAGCTGAAACACAACCATGGCTGAAACTCTTAAATGTAACCATAGCATGGCTCTGATCAAACTGTGTGTGTGTGTGTGTGTGTGTGTGTGTGTCCGAGCCGTTTTCTTGTGAAACAAGATGTCAGATCTGCATCAGCTGGACTACAAAGAGTTTAGACGTATATATAGAGGTGTATATACTTTTACACATTTACAGACTATGGATCCCCCACACACGCCAGTCACTGTGTACAGACGGCCACGCCCTGCTGTAGAGATGAAAGGTAAATATTTAAAACTCAAGCCTGTCGAATGGCCATTACAGAAATCGCCTTTTATGGAATGTACGTTACGTTTCATTTTAATATAAAAGAAGAAAGAGTTTAAAATACGTCATAAATAATAATTTTTATCCTGTCATGGTTGAATACTGTTTTTTGTTGTTGTTGTTCCTGTTCATCTTATGTGAAAAATAAGGAAAATAACGCAAAAAAGATGAGGTGCAAAAGTTTGTGTCCCCTCAGGAAACTCGCAAGAAGGCAAGTTTGTGCATGAATGGTATCAGATTTGCATCTTTTTTTTTATTATTTAATGTAATCTAAATATTCTCTAATTACGTTCACCCAAATTTCTTTTAGTCAGTAATTTTTACCAGAAGAAAACCTCGATTTTGTTTTGTTTCTTACACAAAAAAAAAAAGAATATTTTCACTTGTCTTATCATTTTTCTTTTTTTCTAGTTTTATTAGATAGAATAGAGAGAGATTATTTTAATGTATCAAAGAATAATTTATAATATTCACCTGAAAAATAAAAAAAGTTTAGGTTTGGTTCTTAAAAAAAGATGTGTATTTTTTAATTGTACCAAGATTCATCATGATATGTCTTTTATACAAGATTTTTGTAGCTACAGCATCGTCCACAATTATTGCCACCCCTGATATGTTCTTAGGGTTCTAATAAGTAAATTTTTTATTGCAGGAGCATAATCTCACACTGAAAATTGTAGAGAAATCTAACCTTTAACTCGGGGGAATTTTTAAAAAATGCAAAAAAAAAATCTATGACAATTTTTTTTTTAAATCACCTGTTCCACAATTATTGGCACCCCTAACAATTCCGATAAAACAAATGTTTGTTTTACTGTAGTTAATAAAGTTGATCAGAGCATCTAGAAACTTTTAATTAATAATTCATGACTTCCTGTTTCCCTGTGGTATAAATATGGCGTGACACAGAGGCCTAATTTTTCTTATTCACCCTTCAACTTGGGAAAGACAAGAGAACACCGCATTCAAGTAAGGCAGATGTGTGTCGACCTTCATAAGTTGGGCAATGCCCACAAGAGAATAGCCATCAAAATCTGATGGCCTCTGTCAGAAAGCTGAAGATGGTTCGTCATTGGGTCTTTTAGCAGGATGTGGCAAAATCTACACAGAAATGGTTCGGCAGACACAAAATTAAGCTCCTCTCATGGCCATCTCAGTCTCCAGACCTCAACAAAATTGAAAACCTGTGGGGTGAGCTGAAGACGAGAGTGCATAAGAGAGGACCCAGGACTCTGGATGATCTAGAAAGATTGTGCAAAGAGGAATGGCCAAAGATGTATTCTCCAATCTTGTGAAATGTTATAGGAGGAGATTAAGTGCTGTCTTGTTGGCTAAAGGGGGAATGTATGAACATCAGGGGTGCCAATAATTGTGGCACACATGATTTCATGTAAAAAAAATTCCTAATGTGGGATTTTTTTCCCCCACTGAATAATTGTACTTCAATTAAACGTTGGATTTTTCTTTTTTCACATTGTGCTTCTACACTGTTTAAATAAAGAAATAATTTATTGGAAACCTAAGAACACAAAGCCATAGCTTTCAATTAAATTTATTTAAATATTTTAAAGCAATGTCTTTCAACTGAAACGAACAAGCATATGAAAGTTCTTTATTGAAGTGGCATTTTACAATTAATACACTTTAACGTTAACTTTATGTACAAAAACAAGAGAAGTGCTACAAAATATATAGTTAGATACATTACATACAAATGTTAAATTGACATTTAGGCATATTAAAAAATATCTCTGGAAATAATTCAGAATATTACCTATTTAAATTACATCACAATTCTGGATTTAGATGGAAAAGCATTTGTGTGGACTGTTTTGCTTTTTAAAATATATATTTCTTAAGTGAGTTTGAGTGACATCGCTCACCATCCTCCCACAAAACGGACTCCGAATCTCCACCAGTCCAACACACTTCCTCTGGACTTGTTCTTAAGCCGCTACCTAAAAACCATCCTTGCTCTGCAGAGAATTTAAAAGTCTGAGATTAATTCTTTCTCCACAGGATTAGGGATGTTCAACGTATGTGAGAGAGAGAGATCAGATCTTCGTCTGTTTTTGTTCGTCCTCACTGGGTTTCTCATCCATGGTGGCCATTTTCATCTCCATCTGCTGCTTCTTCTCCTTGTTATCGGGATTCTTTTCTAAAATATCGGCCTCGATCTTGTCTGGGTCGATGTAGGTGTAGAAGTAAGCCATGATGGAGAAGATGATGCACACGCACGCCAAGAGCGACGCGAACAGGATGTATTCAGCCCACTGTGGGTCAAACACACAAGTAACCATAAGTGATAAGATACTTATCTTCCAGCCAATCAGAATTTAGTATTTGTAAATACCAGATGTTAGGACAGTTCAGATGTTTGAAATTCTTTATGAAATTTATATAAAATTATTATCGTATCAATGCTTATTGATCATTATGTCAAGCTTGTGAGTGAGGGTTTAAGTAAACTTTATTGTTTGATTATATAAAGAAATTTATTACATTTATGATAATTCTTCCTTTTATCATTTACAAAAAAATAGTATTATTTTGTATTGTTATTATTTTCCTGTATAAACACTAAAACCTAATTCTCTTAAGGGTGAGAGAAACATGACCATAGTAGTAGTAATTATTCATGTTTTTTATTTTTTTATAAAATCATAATTAATTTAAATATTTTTCCAACATCTGGAACCACCTTTTTTTATTCTATTATTATTATTATTATTATTAATTCTTAATTAACATAAAATTGAACAAAAATGCTGTAATTAAATTTATACAAATTTACAAGAACTTTTTTTTTGTTATGAACATAAAAAAAATATACATGACATAATTTGAAAAACTTTGATAGACATTGTTATAATATTGATGAGGTACCTGGTCAGGAAGTTGTCCGACTTCAGCTACAATCAGCACGATAATGTTCCCCATGGCGGTGGTCAACAACCAGCCTGCTTGAAGGACCGCCTTCATGTTCTTAGGCGCCTGAGTGGTATCAGATCAAATCCAAGTTAAACACACCGGTGTTCAAAGCACTGTGGTGAAGCGGAACTCTGGAATTTTTATGTGACCGTACCTGTGAGTACGAGAACTCGAGCCCTGTGACGGAGAACACCACCTCTCCACAGGTCATGAGGAAGTACTGTGGGATCTGCCAGGCCATGTGGATGGTGTTGGGGCTGATGTCTTCGATCTGCTGGATGGTGTTTCCACACTGTACACGACACGAACACATCAAGTTGTCACATGGACAGCATGCTGTCTGGTATTTAATATTATAAAGCTGTTAATGTTACTAAAATCTCGCACAAATTTTTATTTTCTTTGTAACAGACTTGTTAGTTTTACTGCTGGGTTGCCAGGTCTCAAAACATTCGCCGTCACCGAAAGGCTTAAATGCAACCTTTACTAAACAATTGTGCATTAAAACTTTTAAGTGATGTATTTATTTTAAACAGTAAATGGTTTATGATTCTGATTTCATGCAGTGCATGTACAGTACATGTATACAGTAATAGACCTTTTATGTGTAAAAAAAAAAAAAATCCAGAGAGTGATGCAAATTCAGTGTCCTAATTTTTAGATATTTTTTTAGATATTCTTTTTTTTTTGGTATGTTTGTTTTTTAAGTTTTGGTATCTTTTTGTTTGAGCAAACCTGTATTCGATCCTTCAACCCACAGACCGGACAACCTGGCAACTCTGTGACCTAATGAAGCGAATTTAAAACTTTTAGCTGTTCACTCACGTCAGGACCGAAGTTAAAGGTGCTCGGTATGATCAGCGTGTAGGAGCTTCCGAACCCCAGACTCATGGAGTACTCGCACTGTTCCTCGTTGCTCGATATGATAAAGGTGGATCTGTAATCAGAAAATTGCACAGCTGAAACTCTGACACGGAGGAATAAGGAATAAAACACTTCGTGTTGTGCTTTCATAAGAAAATAATTAGTGGTGCTGTGAAGAGGTTAAGTGAGGTCGAGCTGAAGGTACTCACTTGCCCTCAGGAAGTAGAGTGTAGTTGGAGAACTCGAACTGACCGATTTCTCCGATGTATTTAGATTGTGCCGTCACGTTGAGCACCCTTCTGTTGCCATTTACTAATCTATTACCGATAAATAATAATTACAATTAAAAAATCTAGTAAACATTCAATGAAAAATTTCCTACATTTTCAGAAATCCAATTCTTTAGATTTACATCACAAATTATTTCATTAAAACATTTGTAACCATTTGTAAACTAGCAACACACTGACCTGATAGCGTTGTTGCCTTGTTCAGGTTTGGTTGTTATATCTTCTTCCTGATGACATAGCAAGAAAATAAAATTATTAGATAAACTCAATCACAATTCCAAAAATATTTATTTCTCATTTAATAAACACTTTTAACCCTTAATTGGGCAAAGGATCACACCTTAAAAGTGCAAGCATCAGTAGCTTAAGAAAATACATGTATTTGTAGAAAATAAGTATTTTTATATATTTTTTTTATGTTTAAATAAATATGCTTTTAACTTTATCTTTTTTAACCATACATGGTAACTTCACTGACCCTGCTTTATATGTATATATGACAAAAGTTTAATTTTTTTATCTTGAATTTCCAAGTAAAGGGTTAAAAGAGTGATAAATTAGCATTGATATTTATATTTATATATTTACATAATAAATTCCAGAAATCATATACTGTAAAAAAAAATTTTTTAAGTAATTAAACTACAGATGTTTGTATAGCTAATAATAAATTGTACTATTCTATTTGACTTTTATCCATTTTTTTTTTACTTTTTTATATTTATGATCTTTATTTAAAAAGCTAAAAGTTCACAAGGTTTTATAACTAATTTATAAGTAAATTGCAATTCCAACAAAGTTGTTACAACAAAAATACCTTTTGCACTTTTATATTGTTTTTAATATCAATATTTTATAATGTATTTAATATTTTTTAATAAAAAAAAACAGTATGTTACTAAATAATGTCCATGTACATTTTATTCTGAATATAAGTTTCTATTAGAATTATTGTTATTAGTTCTTTAATTCTGTTACTGGTCTATCATATTTATTTATTTTCAAATATTTATTTATCTAATGTTTATTAGATGTAATGTTCATAACAAATAGTTTGCATGCTATAAAGTATTTCATTATAAATATTACATAAAAATACTATAATTCCAAGTTGAGTGGTGTTGCTTTTAAAAACTTGATGTAGAACTTATTTTTTAGAATCAAATATTTATTAAGGACCTATTTTCCTTTTTGTGACCACACAAAAACAAAAACAAATATTCAAAAGATTCTTTATAGCAACCATAAATAAATATTTTAAGCGTCATGATTCATTGTGTAAGTCACTCATTTATTTACACACATCACCTCTCTTTCCTTGCCTGTTAGATCTTATTAAACAGAGTAATATAGTTTAAAGTATCACTCACTCTTAATCACTCACTCATCGTCTTTGCTGCTTTATCCTTAAAGCCTAAGTATGTGCATGCTACTATTAACATAAATAATAATCTGTGAAGTATATCTATGGATGTAAGTCACACTTACCCGTTCCCCAACAGGTCCAGTTGAGTTGACTATGTATGTTTGGCGCTCTCCTTTCACCAGAGAAAGTGGGCCGTAAGGGTGGCCTGCGACTGATATGTTCACAGTGTCTGTGTTCAACGTCACGTAGCCATACGCCTGCAAAGATGGAGCAAATGTTTTTCCTCAGTTCTTCCATTTTCTACTGTACACATATTGTACATTTGACTTAAACTGTTTCTCTAAAAGTTTGTTGGTGGGTTTATCCATCTTTACTAGTCAGCTAGCTACAGTAACATTAACTTGCCTGATTTAAAGTAATTTCCTCATTTCATAATCTTTGATGCAATCTACAGTAGATAAAGATTCGGCCAGGACTTTTACAGTATTTTCCGAAATACAAACATTAAGAACTTGTTAAACATGAAGAAAAATGCTAATGTTAGATAGCAGGATGGCTTATTCAAGGCAGGGTGCTTACTCTAAATACTATTGTTAGGGTTTAAGTAAGCCATCGTCATTTATTGATATGAGAAAAAAATTCTGTCAGAATTTCTCTTAAGCTAGTTAATGTTATGGTTGCTAGCTACCTAGTTTTTGGCAGGTAATCGTGATCATTTTTTGAATATAAACTGAAAGTCCTGTCCGAAACTCTGTCAGGCTAGTTAATGCTAGCTAGCTGACTAGTGTTAGCATGGACATCCTGTCCATTTATGAGTATAAAATTATAATCCTGTCAGAAATACTGTAAGCAAGATAAAAAAGCTAGCTAAAAATCATTAATGTTAGCTAGCTGCCTAGTGTTAGCATGGACATCATGATCATTTTTAAATATAAATTGAAAAGTCCTGTCAGAAATTCTCAGGCTTGTTAATGTTAGTTATTCCAGTGTTATCATGGACATCATAATCATTTATGAATTTAAAGTAAAAATCCTGTCAGAAAATCTCTTAAGCTAGTTAATGTTAAATGGCTACCTAGTGTTAGCATGGACATCATGATCATTTATGAATATCAACTGAAAATCCTGTCAGAAACTCTGTCAGACAAGTTAATGTTAGCTAGCTAGCTACCTAGTTTTAGCATGGACATTTTCTCCATTTATGAATATGAAATAAAAATCCTAGTTGATGTTAGCTAGCTACCTAGAAGCTAAACTACAGTTGTTAGTTATTTAGCAAATCAGTGTTAGCACTGAGATGTTGATTAACATGATTTTAGGGTAGTTGCTGTGGTGACCCCTTGCTTGGAGCAGCCGAAAGACCAACAACGACAACAGCTATAAATACATCAAAGTTTATAAACATTTTTAAATATGTACTCTTTTTTGGGGTGGGTTTGTGGCTGGTGTTTTAATTATTTCTAGTGTCTACAGTTAGACACATGGATTACATGCATCATTAGCTATTATGAGGTGAAGCTGATACCTGGAGACCCTGGATTTGCTGTTGTTCTCCATCCAGAGATATACTCAGTGGTGTGCTCTCCAGATTCAAGATCTTCACCTGAGCTTCATTGGGCGAGGGGAATTTAGGAAGTGTTTGCTGTAAAATACAAGAGAATGCAGATGTCAAAATAATAGTATATTATTATACTGTATATTGTAAAAAAAAAAAAAAAAAAAAACTCCACTTTGGAGGTTGATGGAACAAAACCTAAGTGCACCTCTGCGTTAGTCTTGATCTCCCTAATACATAATATGAATTTAGTGAAATGGCAAATTTTACTTTTACATTTTTCAGTGAGTAGGCCACAGAAAAATTCAACATTATCAGATTTTCACAAAATTCACACCATAAGTTAGGGTTGTAAAGATTAACACAGGGGTGCACTTAGTTTCATCCTCTCACACTGCAAAGCTGAGATCTGAGCCTCACAATTATCCATTTTTTAAATTTTTTTTTAAGTACACGTGTTTGTATTTGAATCTACTGTATCATCCTCTCATTTGCTAAACCACAACTGTACTATATTTTTCCATATTTTAACTAATAATATACTGTACTATACTATGTTATACTGTAGTAAATCTCTGCTTTGGTATGTGAAAGGGTAGAAACTACAAGTAAGTGAACCTCCCCCAAAAAAGACTAACATATATAAAGTTAAAGAATATGTATATAAAACCATAATATATAGTTAAAGGCACATTGATTTAAACATACAAATGTCCAAAAATACTTATTTTATAGTTTTTTTTACTGATACACTTACATCGATCTGAATCTGCAGCAGAGCCGCAGCCACGAATGCTAATGCCGCCAGGAACATACCCACAGTGATCTTCTTCAAAGGCCTATCCCAGTCACAACAAGAATTCGCAATTACAAACAGATCTATCTATCATTTTCATCTTCTTGTTGTAAGTACAGTAAGATTCTCCTTTAAACACTCACGTGAAGTTCAGGCCACATTTCTTTATCAGAGGATAGACAGCATTGTCCACAATGGGGACCATCGCCAGGATCAGGATGGGGTTGACAGTCTGCAGGAAATGAGGTCATGAGGAGTTTAAGTACACCGTCGCCATTAGATTCGTTTAAAATGTTCATGTTGGAAAATCTGCAAAAATATATTTACCTGCATCTGATCTGGCTGCACGGTGAAAAAACCCTGAGGAGAAGAAGCAAAAATGTTGTAAGGTTCAGGTTTTAATTGCATCACCACTTATATGATAGTCACTCTTTTAAAGCATACATTATTTATAATTAGTCCAGAAAGCAAACAAAAAAATGTAGATATCATTCATTAGGTGCGACTTACGAAGTGGCCATTCATGGTGGTGGCCTGCAGAGTCCAGCGAGAGCCCTGCACAAAGAAGACACATTTATTAAAACATGAACTAAAACTATAAAATGTGTGTGTGTGTGTGTGTGTGTGAGTGGTGTGTGAGCCCCTACCTGCTGGTCGAACAGAGCCCAGAACATAGGCAGTGGGATGTAGAGGAAGAGAACCTTTAGCACCATCTTCACCTGAGCGATCAGCAGTCTCTGGAGATAAAAACAGGTGAAAAAAAATAAAGGAATAAATTAAAAGTGAGCTTTAGTTTTGGTTCAGGACATTAATTAGCAACTAATTTTTTCGGACACAGTATTTTTTTTTAATTTTTTTTTTTATATCTCATTTTCAATAAAGATTTATTCAACTAATATTTTACTTCAAAGAATCACAATAATTGTACAATCAGTGTCATGACTGAATGTTTACGCAATGATTAGAATGTTAATTTTGGTAAAACAATCTGCATGACAAAAACTCCTTCCTAAATTAATGTGTTAAAAAATAAACAGTAAGTTATTTTAATGTCTTCAAAATGATAAGCCTTAAAGTTGTCATGTGTCCTTATAAAATCGCAGAACATCCTCAAAAACAAAAACAAGCCATTTTAATCGTTTATCATAACATTGAATGTATATTTCTTAACAACAGGCCCCAGTATACTGTAGGGCACTTCCAAATGGTTTAGATGTCACTTCACTTTTTATGAATAAAAAAAAAAACATATAAAATGCTTATTAGCATTATACTTAAGCATAGTTAAAATTCTTAAGTATGTCTTGGGGGGTTAGATACACATTATATCATGTGGTTGGATACAAAGTCATTGTAAAGGCATACTATTTATACACACAGTGTTTGACCTGTGTGAGGATGGCATGCCTCAACCGAATGGTCGAGATGGCTCAATCAGGCTAAAAATGTTCTTTACCAAAAGGTTGAGCAGAAGATTAGCTCCTGTAATCATAATATTGATGAAAGGTCCTCACAGCTATAGAGAAACTTGTGCATGTGTTCGTGAGATACATACTTCATATTTTTCTTCAGCCCAGTCCATCCAGTGCTCTCTCTTGGGGTAGCAGCTGCTGCGGTGCTTAAAGCGATTGCTAATCGCAAACTGGGATAGAAAGGTGATAGACTTAGCATTGTTATAGATCAATTAAAGTAGCCTTCGCCTTTAGAAACCTTCATTTCTTAACAAAGGTGTTTTTTTTTTTAATTGAAAAAAGAAAACCCTGTCCAGGGTGTACCCCGCCTAGTGCCCGAAGTCTCCTGGGATAGGCTC
>JAQQZS010000036.1:35339036-35351413 GCA_030068045.1 Platyallabes tihoni
CAGCAACACACACAAACACACACACACACACACACACACACACATAAACACACACACACACACACACACACACACACACACACATCAACACACACACACACACACATCAACACACACACACATCAACACACACACACACACATAGACACACATCAACACACACATACCAAGACACACACACATACCAACACACACACACACACATACCAACACACACACACATCAACACACACACACACACATCAACACACACACACACATACCAACACACACACACACACACACACATACATACCAACACACACACATCAACACACACACATCAACACACACATACACACACACACACATACACAAACACATCAACACACACACACACACATACCAACACACACGTGTGTGTATGTTGATGTGTATGTGTGTGTGTGTGTGTGTGTGTATGTGTGTGTTGATGTGTGTGTGTTGTTGTGTGTGTGTTGGTATGTATGTGTGTGTGTGTGTGTGTGTGTGTGTGTGTGTTGATGTGTGTGTGTTGATGTGTGTGTGTGTGTATGTGTGTGTGTGTGTGTGTGTGTGTGTGTGTTTGTACCTGAAGACCTCCTTAAGCTGTTTGACTTTGTTATCTGGGTATTTTTTGGCGCAGGCATCGTCGAGGAACGCTCTCGCGTAAGCAAGCGGCCCTGCGTTTACCTAAAGAGAGAAACATCACCGCGCTGTGTTCACTAAGGAGTTATGGAAGTGTGTGTGTGTGTGTGTGTGTGTGTACATGTGTGTGTGTGTTTGTGCGCGTGTGTGTGTATAAAACACACCTGCACACTGATGCTGCCCTGCAGTTTGAGCTGTAGACGGATCATGTCCACCTCAGCGGCTGCACACAGAGTTCGCAGCTCCGTCACCTTCACGCTCATCTCGTCTATGGCCACTTCGATAGGACTGAGATCTGTGTGGTGCTGATACATCACCGCTATCCGCTTCTTCACGTACGGGAAACACTGAGTGGCTGAGAGAGAGAGAGAGAGAGAGAGAGAAGCAGAAGATGATAGAAAGACAGGAGGAGAAGAAAAGAGACAGTTGAGTAGAGAGAGAAGAAGACCCAAGACAACATGAAAGCAAGTGACAGAGGAGGAGAGAGAAAAAGAGCAAGAGAGAAAGAGGAAGAAGTGAAGAGAGAGAATGGGAGATGTAGAGAAAGAGAGAAAAGAGGAAAGAGAATGACACAAGAGGAAGACGAGGAGAGAGACAAGATGAGGGAAAGAAAGAAGAAAAGGAAAGAGAGAATGAGAGAGAGAGAGAGAGAGAGAGAGAGAGAGAGAGAGAGAGAGAGGGGCAAGATGGAAATTAGAGACAGAAGAATAGACATAACGGAGGGAAACGAAAGATGGAAGGAGACAGAAAGAGTGAGAGAGTGGGAAAGCGACAGAAGGGGAAAAAGAGAGAGAGAGAAAGGGGAATTAAAGACAAAAAGAGACCAAAAGAGATGAGAGTGAGAGAGAAACAATATAAAAGAGTAATATATATATATATATATATATATATATATATACAGTATATACAGGTGAAACTCGAAAAATTAGAATATCGTGCAAAAGTTCATTTATTTCAGTAATGCAACTTAAAAGGTGAAACTAACATATGAGATAGACATGCAAAGCAAGATAGTTCAAGCCGTGATTTGTCCTAATTGAGATGATTATGGCTTACAGCTCATGAAAACCCCAAATCCACAATCTCAGAAAATTGTGAAAAGGTTCAATATTCGAGGCTCAATGTGTCGCACTCTAATCAGCTAATTAAGCCATAATTAGCTAATTAAGCCAAAACAAACCTGCACAGGGTTCCTGAGCCTTTAAATGGTCTCTCAGTCTGGTTCAGTAAGAAGCACAATCATGGGAAAAACTGCTGACCTGACAGTTGTGCAGAAAACCATCATTGATATCCTCCATAAGGAGGGAAAGCCTCAAAAGGTACTGTAATTGCAAAAGAAGTTGGATGTTATAAGTGCTGTATCAAAGCACATTAATATACAGTTATGTGGAAGGGAAAAGTGTGGAAGAAAAAGTTCCACACGCAGCAGGGATGACCACAGCATGGAGAGGATTGTCAGGAAAAGGCCATTCAGAAATGTTGGGGACGTTCACAAGGAGTGAACTGAGGCTGGAGTCAGTGCATCAAGAGCCACCACACACAGACGGATCCTGGACATGGGCTTCAAACGTCGTATTCCTCTTGTCAAGCCGCTCCTCAACAACAAACAACGTCAGAAGCGTCTTACCTGGGCTAAAGAAAAAAAAGAACTGATCTGTTGCTCAGTGGTCCAAAGTCCTCTTTTCTGATTAGAGCAAATTTTGCATCTCATTTGGAAACAAAAGACCCAGAGTCTAGAGGAAGAATGGAGAGACCAACACTGTAAGATGTTGAAGTCCAGTGTGAAGTTTCCACAGTCTGTGTTGATTTGGGGAGCCATGTCATCTGCTGGTGTTGGTCCACTGTGCTTCATTAAGTCCAGGGTCAATGCAGTTGTCTACCAGGAGATTTTGGAGCACTTCATGCTTCCTTGTGCAGACGAGCTTTATGGGGATGCTGATTTCATTTTCCAGCAGGACTTGGCACCTGCCCACACTGTCAAAAACACCAAAACCTGGTTCAATGACCATGGGATTACTGTGCTTGATCGGCCAGGAAACCCGCCTGACCTGAACCCCATAGAGAATCTATGGGACACTGCAAAGAGGAAGATGAGAGACATGAGACCGAACAATGCAGAAGGCCGCTATTGAAGCATCCTGGTCTTCCATAACACCTCAGCAGTGCCACAGGCTGGTAGCTTCTATGCCATGCCGCATCGAGGCAGTAATTACTGCAAAAGGGGTCCAAACTAAATACTGAGTACATATGCACACTTATTACTTTTCATATGTTATATGTACAATCCTTGTTTTATTGATTGCATGTAATATTCAAATTTTCTGAGATTGTGGATTTGGGGTTTTCATGAGCCGTAAGCCATAATCATCTCAGGTATGACAAATCATGGCTTGAACTATCTTGCTTTGAATGTAATGAGTTTATCTCATATATCAGTTTCACCTTTTAAGTTGCATTAGTGAAATAAATGAACTTTTGCACGATATTCAAATTTTTTCGAGTTTCACCTGTATATACGTATTGAGAGAAATATGGGAGAAATGTGGGCAAGAAATAAAACTTCAAAATTTCCTCTGATTTGTTTAAGGTCGTGAACTTATCTGGTGACATTATTAACTGAGCCCGTTTGTTGTTTTGTGGGCGGGGCAAAAATTCTAAACTTTTTTTTTTGTCATTTCAAAACAAATGACAATCGGAATTTCTTGAGATAATAAATCATAATGTGGAGATACAGTAAGTCTGTAAGTTTACAGGTCAGAATTTAGAAATCATAAGGAATGTTTAGATAATAAATCAGGATATTAAGGTCCAGTTAAAACATCTGCAGTAAAAACCTCATAAAATCTGAGTCTCTCACGTCTGCGTCATCGAAAACTTCAGACAAAACTACATCATGTGCTGCTTATCATATTAGACTGCACCACTTCCTGTTAGCACTGTACGTTTCAGCTGTGTGTGTGTGTGTGTGTGTGTGTGTGTGTGTGTGCACGCGTGTATACAGTACAGTATATTACGTCTGCATGATTGCTATTTGTAAACTGTTGCCTTTAAAGCAAACAGTATTTGTGAAGCCGTGTGTGTGTGTGTGTGTGGTGTTCGGGAAGCATGATAACTGATCTGAGCTTCATGCCTCTCCTTAATGAATGTTGTCTGAACGTCCATGCTACAGTACATGCTACATGTCTGTTCGCCCACAATCGCGGTGCGGTAATCAGATGGAGATAAGCCCTGTTGGACGTGCTGTCACGTTGTACAAAAACCTGGAGCCTTTGATTAAGGGTGTTGATTAGTTATCAGAACGTGTGATAACCGGCCGAAAGTTCAGGGACGCTGAGAAGGCAATCGACGAATCTGGCTTAGCTAGGCATTATACAGAGCGTAAGACTAGACGCAACTACATCAGACGGATGTTTGGAAACTATGACTTTTATAATGAACTGTTATGCGTTAAAGGGCAACGTGTTGTGCTTTATAACAGTTTGGAGCATCTTCAGCAAAAAGTCATAACATGATGAGTTTCTGTCTTCTGTTGCTTGTTCATAGGTTCATTAGACTCGAAATTGCCTTTAGTTGTGTACGAGTGTGTGAATGCGAGTGCGTCATGTCCATGGTGTGTTCTCAGCCTCTACCTCGATCATATCCAAGCACCAGTGAATCTCTGGGATAAGTGCATTAGTGTAGCAGGGGATTATATAGAGAAATAAAGGGAGTTTTTATGCTCAGAACTGTGTCCTGTTACTCACTGGTGAGGACGGTCCTGCGCTTGCACTGCTCGTCAATGCCGCCGTGTCTCTTGCCGGACTCGGTGAACGGTGTCTCGAAGACGAACCTGCGGATGTTGTGGTTCTTCTCGAAGTCGGTGCGTCTCTCCTCCAGCTCCTTGTCCTCCAGGTACGGGGTCACGTGTGTCACCTGGATGTAGGCAAACTTGGCCTCTAGGTCTTTAGGATTGACCTTGAAAAACAGGGGGAAACACAAAACATGCTTACACTACATACACTATATCCACGACTACAGAGTCAGCCAAAAAATAAAAAAATGTATACACATTTCAGGAAAAGAAAAATAGTATGATGTATAATATGTTAATATAATATTAATAATATTAGCATATTATTATCATAATATATATATATATATATATATATATATATATATATACAGTATATATATATATATATATATATGTATAATAAAATATAATAAAATTTTATAGCAAAAAATACACCCCTAGTATGTTCTTTTGTGTAATAGTTGCTTTTCATTAATTAAAAAGAAATGAAAATGTATAAATATAAATATAAATAATTGTGGAAATGTTATTATTCCCAATAAACTTTGAATAGAATAAAAATGTTAATATTGTCTAATCCCTTGTATTACTCAACACAGTCTCCATCACGAGCCGTGCGTTTGCGCCTTCGGCGAACCCAGCTCTCAAATCATCTTAGATGGTCATTACAGAGATGACATCATTGACAAGAGCAAAATACACAGATGGATTAAGAAGTTTAAAGCAGAGGAAACCAGCACTGAAGACAACCTCGCAATTGGAAAACCATCAACCTGTCTGTTTTTTTAAAATATTTGGGTTAATCCACCCCAATTAATAAACAGTGTTTGACTGATGGTACTTAGTTAGTAACCTAGTAACCCTAGTAACCTCCAGCTCCTTGTCCTCCAGGTACGGGGTCACGTGTGTCACCTGGATGTAGGCAAACTTGGCCTCCAGGTCTGGATCTATTCAATGACAGAAACTTCAAAGCACGTTTTGTAAGTCGACTCTGGATAAGACCGCCTACCAAATGTCTAAATATAAATTTAAATTAACTACATCAAAGAGGATTTTCAAGCAGGATTCGAGATTTATATTCAACATTCAACAATGGTGCACATGCCTGGCTTGCTGATGGAGACAATGTTGAGTCGCACCTTTGTATAGAGGACTAGAGAGTTACTCTACCAACGCATTACTGTCAGTACAGCCCTTGTGCTTTATAGCTTCTCTGCTTTATTATAAAAATAATGCATATATTATATCATATTATGATGCATATGTTATATGCATTCTTTTGCTCATGAACATCAAGAAAGAGGAGAAAAGAGGGCCTGAGTGAGGAATCATCTATTTTTTCGGCTGATATAATGTACAGTAAACGAGGGCAGAAACTAACTTTTGTCATCATGCTGTTATGATCTAATTTAATATCATTTTGATGATTACTTTCATAGACCATGTGACATGTGGTTGAGGTGTCCATGAAAATGACTATGGATTTGGCTTAAAGTATAAAAAGTAAAACTGCTTAAGCTCTTTGTACCTCTGCTTTTTGTTTGCTTTTAAAAATAAATTAATTAATATAAAATTAATCTTAATGTGATTTTATATCTCAAACTTGCGTATGTATGCTTGGCAGCTGCTGATCGTTTCCCATTTTTTGGGGGATCTGCAGACACTCAGGTACCTGTATTTACAGTACAGACGTCCTTACCTTGCCTGAGTCCTGGATCATTTTGACGTTCTCTTGGCCGAACTTGTCCGAGTAGAGCTTCAGCAGGCGTTGCGAGATCTCAGACAGAGGCGTGAACTTGGGTTCCTTATAGATATACTCCTTCCCATCTTCATCCTCGAAGAAACCCTAAACGCGACAGATTTACTCGGGTTGTTTTTTTCCTGTCACTCTGGAGGTCTATTAGAGCCGTGATACACCAAGTCAATGCTGTGTAACTTCATCAGACCGGCAGGATGAGCTAGTGCCAATAGTTTGGGACACACCTACTGTAAAGGTCTATATGCATCTTGTCAAACATCCAGTGCATGTTTTAAATGAAAACGCTGCAGGGAAGAGATTTTTTTCCCCATAGAACTGCCTAGTACAGCTAGTGTGAGTGCAGATTAAGGGCTGACTTGGTGTTTCAGAGCTTTTGCACATCAACATCAGAGCAGAACCAATAAGCCCACGAATGGAAATGCCGAAAGCTCATTAAGCTTTAAACCTGATTAACAAAAAAGAACAACAACAACAACATTTGATATTGTGAGCCATCACATTAAATCAATTAAGTTGCATTTCAGGTGATTTGATTTCGGGTACAATAAGCTCCATTTTGATAACAAGTTTATTGATTTTGCTGAGTAACCAGCTTGGATAGTGTTCATTAAAGGGCTTTAAAACAATGTTTAGGATTGTTTGAATTGTTTACTTGTTAGAAACTTTCTCGATTCTGTTGAAGGATCAGGAAGGTCAGGGATTTATCGACCGAATTTTGCCAAAATTGAAATTACACCACACATTCCACTTACTGCCAGAGCACAAAACTCACCCGTGCACCTTTAATACCTGACTCCATGTGACGGCTCACAGCTTTCTGTTTATCAGCTCAAGCTTCAAAGTTTAAGATTCCAGCTGCACCTCGCCCAGGATTACACTGTATCAAAATGTATAAATGAATCCTTTTAGTCCACTGATAAATATTTCCTTTGATCCTGATGGACCGTTACTTTAGGCGTACTCTAGTGTACACAAATAGTTCTTGAAGGCTTTAGAATAAAAAAGAACGCTTTGGAATTTCGAAAAGTCTGAAACAAACAAACTAAAAAGGAAACATACAGAACATCTTAACTATTTGATGTTTAAGGTTAAATGCCTTGTACAAAAGTTCAGATTTTCCCTGACATTTATTTAGCGTATGTTATGACGAGGTGACAGAGGATGTGATGATAGTGAATGATATGGGAGTTTTTTTAAACGCATTTTTAATCTTCTGTTTTACTCTCCAGTCCAGCAGGTGGTGCTACTGTCCCCGACTGCGAATAAACGCAAAGAAAAAAGAACTGTGATAATCTCGCAAAACAAGCGTGGTTTCGTAGTACTTTAAAGAATAGAAGATGCAGGTGGTGTGTATTTCCTGCACAAGCTGTTTTAAGGTGTTTGCCAATTTTAGACGATCTAACATTTGTACGTTTGCCTAAATCGATTTTAAAAAGTATGAATCGATAATGAATCAAAAACTTTTGAGAAATCCAACTTTCCACTCAAGCTGTTTATTATCAAGATTGATTATCTTGTTTGAGAAGATAAATGTTATCTTGTTTGAAAATGGCTGACATTAGAGCTGCACGAAAAAAACATCGTGATGTCATTTGTGTGACGCGTCGTGAGAAGCCACGCTATCGGTTCCTGTTCATTTTAATTTGCTCCTCCCTTTTAGGTTTAATATTAATCTCTCCAACCTATAACCTTAACCTTCATCTTAAACCTTTTATGTTTTTTCAATCTAACACTTGTTGGTTTCCCAGTACCACAGGTTTCTCGTCGCGTTCCCGGAAATGCGTCTGGTTTATGGTTCCGCTGCGCGCTGTGGGTCGTTCCGACCTCGCGCTTCTGTCTCTCCGCATCACATTACGCCCCATCGCAAGCTTTCAGGAGCACTAATGGCGATTAAAGAGAGCACTTCCACTCTACACGGACCCTCTCTGGAGTCAGCAGCTGAGTGGTTTCAGGGGTCATAAACCGTAAAGTGTTGATTCTAAAGTGGCGGCCGGACTTTTTAACCGCCAGCGTGAGAGAGTTTCCGTTTTTAAAGCAAGCGATGCAAACGAGCGAGCGAGCGAGCATCAGAAGCGCAGTACGATGATGAGCTGTGGATCATGTCAGAACAAACAGAAGCTTTTGTTTTATATATATATATGATGTTGCTGAGAAGGTGAGCAGGGAGGCCAGAGATTAGCTACTGTTAGCAAAAACAACACTAAATGTGAGCCACACACACACACAGAGGCAGTTCTGCAGCACCACTTACCGCAGCCTTTAGGAAAGAAAAGAGAAAGCAAAGAAGATCTGATTAACCCCAAAAACAAACCCCCAATTTTTTTTTCAAATAATTTACAAGCTGTTATCCAAGTGCTTGAGTTTTATTTCACTTTACATGTGCAGAATTAAAGTTTGCTAATTAATGCAACATCAACTATGATTGAAAACCAAGATCCCAAATAAACATGCTCTCTTTTACCTTTTTAATCAGTGCTGGATTAAAAAATTTTTAAACGTCGTACCTGCCCGAAAAAAGCCACTCTGAAGAAGGTTCCCAGCAGCCTTTTCCCAGAATGCATCACTTCGATGACTTTGGTGTACGCCCGGTGTAACATGTCGTACAGGTGAGCCAGTTTCTGCATAAACACAAGACAGAAGTACACAACTGCTTTTTCTAGTGCACTATTGTTTGGGCAACTGTTCCTTTCTAACATTCATCTAAAGTCTGGAAGGAGTCTCCAGTTCAAGAGCTTTTTTATGGATTGCGCTGGTTTTGAAAAATAATACACTTCCAGGTGATAACTGTAACTCACCAGAGGATTAAGCTGCTGACCAAACTGCAGTACGAGTGTTTGAATGTGTGTGTGTGTGTGTGTGTGCGTCTACCTCAAAGTCCCTCCGCTGCTCGTATATAGGGATGATGAGTTTGTAGATGTCTGAGATCAGCTCGTATCGTTCTGCTTTCCACAAACCCTCAGCACACTCCTCCAACAGCTCCATCAGCACCTCCTGGAAGTCAACACACACACACACACACAAACATCCAGACCACTCAGCACCGCGCCGTGACGAACAAAACACACAGATCACACAAGAGCTAAAAGTTTGTACACCCCTCCTAACCTCACGGTCGTTCCTGATTTGTATTTCTCTCTACAGTGTAATACGACAATGTATGTATATATATATATATATATAGAAAGGGGTCGCATAGACAAATAGAAATAGCACAGGTACGCATAATCAGGCATGGTTTTCCATGGTTGTTTTCGGTTGTTTCTATGACCTAAATAATAGTAATTAAAAAAAATGCTAGTTTGGAGAGTTCTACATTTCTTCATTTATAAAATAATCATAACTTTGGTTCTACCTCACATCTCTGAAAACCCAAATACACAGTTTGATGTCTGAAACCTCTGACATCTGTCTGAAAATTCGTTTTTTTATGCAAATTTTATAATTTGGCTTAAATCAATCTGGGTTCTGTGCAAATGCAGGGCAAATCATGGACATTTTATATTAGCGGGATTAGCGTGTTAGCATGGGGTGCGATGATAAAATGACTGGAAGGAAAAAACTGCGTACGTACTGTAAGGAGAGCTATGTATGCAAACGCAACCATGACATCTGGGAGATCTGATATTTAATAAAAATGTATAAAAATCTAATTATCCTATTGTAAAAAAAAAAAAAATTATGATCTGAATTGCATAACGCACCTTTAAACTGAGATTTAATCTAGAACTTGGTGTTAATTTGAAGCCTCTGAAAGTTTCCTAATGATTGTGATGTCAGAGTTCTGATCATGTGACGCTGATGAGCAGGAAGTGCAGGTTCGAGAATAAAACCTTCTAAATGAATGCAAACTTTTTTTCCCTTTCTTTCCCTGAAAGCAGTTGTGAGGAGGTTTACACTGTGGGATAAGATAAGCTCACATCCAGGTGCTGCGTAATCGAGATCGAGAAACCACAACGACCGCATTTCTCCTCCTCTTCCTCCTCCCCCCACCCCCTTCTTCGTCACCAACGCCCAGTAAGTTGAAGCCCTTTAACGCTGGCGCTGATAAGATAAGAAACCTCAGGCACGTTTTCTACAGCGTGGTCGAGGATTAAACGGCCGAGTCATTAATTAATCTCCTCTTGACATCGCTTCAGAGGACAGGGTTCCATTACGGGGCCGCGGGCCGCGCCCGACCTCGTTAAAGTGCACGTCCTGCATTCCCACGTCCTCCAGCATGGCCGCCTCCTCGCCGATGTTGGGGGTGATGACGCTGAACGCCGAGCAGCCCTGATGGAACATTTCTGACATGAAAAAGGCAGAATAAACGTGTATTAGGAGACACGTGCAGGATTTAAAAAAAAAAAAAAAAAGACAAAAATGTCCAAAGCGTGTTGTAAAAAGTATATCAGTGTGTGTGTGTGTGTGTTTGTGTGTGTGTGTGTGTTAGATCTGCTATCAGCTCCATGTAAATCTTATCAGTTAGAATTCACTGAATTCTAAATTGATGTCTGGAGACGACCCTTGTACTTGAGAAAATCTGTGTGTGTGTGTGTGTGTGTGTGTGTGTGTGTGTGTGTGAGAGAGAGCAGGAGAGAGCGTGCGAGAGAGAGAGAGAGAGAGAGAGAGAGAGAGAGGAATGTACGTACACTCACTTTCACAATTATTGCCATCATTCTCAGAAATTATTGGACATTAATTAAAATCTGATCATATTTTTCAACTTATTCAATAATTGTGGAAAAGAAATTATTCGAGCGAGAGAGAAAGAGATTGACGTTTTAATAAATAATCAACAGGCACACATCATACAGTATATAGTTTATTGGCATTATATAATAACCTGCAGATTCATATTTAATAATGAGCCATTAAATAACTCATATGATTTACTGTCACTATTTTATGACCAGATAAATATCTCCAGTCATTCCGATTCATAAAAGTCTGCAACTTATCAGTGTTCCAGCTGTTTATGACCAGCACCTGACCGAGAGGAGAGACCTATGAAGAATGTACCATGTAAAACGGTTTGTGTGTGTGTGTGTGTGTGTGTGTGTGTGTGTGTGTGCAGTATGTGTGTGTGAGGTCTCAAGAATGGTCAGAGCAGGTTGAAAAAACACTTCCAGTTAGACCTCGTTTTCATTATAAATATAAACTACTGTATATAAATAAAACTGAAAATAGTAGAGCTTGATTTTAAAGACTCTTTTTTTTAATTGAAAAGTGGAATATCTTTTAAATAATAAAAATAGTAGATTTAAGAAAATAAAATGCATCTAAAATGTGACTTGCAGCAGTTCAGGGATTAAAATGGTGACTGGTATAAACACAGAACGCTCACCTTTCCTCCACAGGTATTCGGCCACCAACGCCGCTACGTGCACGTAGCACATCGCCGCCTGCAGGCAGGATCATATAAGATGTTATAAGGATGATATGAGACAGAAACAAACAAATGAATAAGCGGTTATCATCGGTGCACAGAATGATGTGAGCAGTGATTAAGTGGTACAGTAAGTACAGTATACAAGAGGAAGAAGAAGAAGAAGAAGGCTTTGTTGCTATTATACTGTACAGTGTACAACACAATTATTAGTGCAACTTCTAAACCTATGGTACCAGAAAGATATCGGACCCGAAACCAGTCTCAGGAAATTTTCTGTCTGTATGTCTGCCTGTATGTCTGTCCAGCTGATTTTGTCACAGCATCACGCAAAACTGTCTGGACGGAATTTAATGAAACTTTACCAGTCCTTAGGTTTTTGCGCCACGAATTAAATCAAAATGTTGAGGAGAACAATGGAGGTTATGAGCAGTTTTGTGCCAGGTTACGTCACACCATCTAGTGTTTTTTTTTTTTTTTTTTTTTACATACTAATATCTTTTAAATAATAAAAATATCTTTTGTACTGTATGGAAAAAATTCTGCGCTTTTTCCCCTGGAGGTGGGCGGGCTATACACATCACTCAACAGATCAATGCCATAGTTTACCGTTTATAAACAAAATTCTCAATACACACACACACACACGTGAAAACGTGTTGCCATTTTTTTTTTTTGGAGTAAGCCAGGCTTTACTCCAAAAAATGAAAAATGGTGCGTACACTATGAAAACTGAACTTTGAAGAAGAAGAAGAATATTCAATTATTGTCACATGTACTTTTTACAGCACAGCGAAATGTCTTCTTCGCATATC
>JAQQZS010000036.1:35363385-35375551 GCA_030068045.1 Platyallabes tihoni
TAGGGGTGGGTTATGGGTAGAGTTATGGGTGGGGTTATGGATAGATTTAGGGGTGGGTCATGGGTAGAGTTATGGGTAGAGTAATGGATAGATTTAGGGGTGGGTCATGGGTAGAGTTATGGGTAGAGTAATGGATAGATTTAGGGGTGGGTTATGCGTAGAGTTATGGGTAGAGTAATGGATAGATTTAGGGGTGGGTTATGGGTAGAGTTATGGGTGGGGTTATGGATAGATTTAGGGGTGGGTCATGGGTAGAGTTATGGGTGGGGTTATGGATAGATTTAGGGGTGGGTCATGGGTAGAGTTATGGGTGGGGTTATGCGTAGAGTTATGGGTGGGGTTATGCGTAGAGTTATGGGTGGGGTTATGGAGACCAAAAGTACCGGGCTTTAAACACGTTTATTTCTGTTGTAAAATTGGACATTTTAATCATGGGACTCTATGGGGATTGACTCACTTTTTGAGCCAGTTTAGGGTTAGGGTTATGAGTAGCTTGAACGGTGTGATTTTGCGATGTGGTTCTGTGGGATTATTGGTAGGTTTAGGGGCAGCTTTATGAGTGGGGTAAAGGGTTAAATTATAGCTTAGGTTAGGGGCTTGAATATATAAGAGGATATGAAGTCATAGACAAATGCTGTACAAAGATAACAATAATACGTGGCCTGACTGAATGTTTAAATGTATTCAGTAAATCTAGGTATGCGAGTAAGGTTACATATGACAGATACATATGGATACATATGTGTGTGTGTGTGTGTGTGCCGAGTGCATGTGATGAACGGAGTACCTTGAGGAGTTTGTTGCTGGTGAGGAAATCAGTCGAAGGCTTTAAGATGGTGGTCATGGCTCGGGCCAGTTCCTCATGCACCGTCTTACTGTTTCCGGCTGAGGAGGCTTCTGTTTTAAACACAAACTGCACGAGAGGAAAAAATAACGCGCACACACACACACACACACACACACACACACAAACACATTAAACAATCAGAAATACGATGAGAAATTAAAGTAGAGTCTGTTATAAAATGTTGGATTAATTAAATCAGGAGTGATAATTTACGAATGACACACACTTGCACACACTTTTACCTTGACGTAAGATCTGAGGTAGTGTTCGAGACCCTCCTCGTGACATTGGGCTACGACGTGCACCATCACCCTGCACACACACAAACATCATGCATTTAAAATACACACATGCAATTCTAGCTATACTATAAGCTTAACATGCAATCTGTACAGTACATTATTCCATAAAGATACACACACAATCTTTCCACATATTTTTTTTAAAGATCTATTTCTGCTCCCCTGATTTTCTTCACTCCCACCTGGTGGTGTTCACCGCCACGTCCTCGTGACTCGTCGTCGTCAGGACGCGCACCAGCTGGTTCAGGATGGTCGGCAGGAACTTGATCATCACGTGACCCTCCATGGCGTGGAGACACTGACAGTCACAGAACGGTGGGGGGAAAATGTTCTCAGAACTTTTAAAAACTTATTCAGTGATTTCTTTTCCATTCTATGTTCATCGTATTAAAACTGAATGTCTGTAGTACAGCAACATAATGACTTCTCACCTTAAGGTACTTGACCAGATCTCCTACTGTGGCCTGGACGGAACCAGACTCCATCTTCTGGTAGTGATGGAAAAAGTTATGAAGGTGCTGATCCTAAACATGGACACAAGGTTTACATTTACATTTAGGCATTTGGCAGATGCTCTTATCCAGAGCGACTTACATTTTTATCGCATTACACATCTGAGCAGTTGAGGGTTAAGGGCCTTGCTCAAGGGCCCAACAGTGGCAACTTGGTGGTTGTGGGGTTTGAGCCTGGGATTCTCCGAACTGTAGCCCAATGCCTTAACCACTGAGCTACCCCTTCCCAGGTTTAACTGGGAGGAGCTTCAGCGTCTCTCGTAAATTATAAATCAATTAACAGATTTAAGTGCTAATATTATGAATAACAATAATTCATTGCATTATTTATTGACTTCTGAGGAATTACGTTCATTATACAGAAAAAAAAGGAAACAATGTTAGTTTCTGAGAAGATCAAGCAACGTCATCATATGAAGACAAATTGATTTCTGATACAAATTATGAAATAATGTAATAAGATAAATCATATACACTTCACATTTTCTTTCCCTGATGATTTTGTGAGAAAAAAAACAACAACATGATTTAGTCATTCTCTAGCTTAACATGTTTAAAGAAAGTGCAATTTCTTTAGAAACAGCACCTTATTTTCAACATTTGGATCAATCAGGTTGGAGGACAAATGAGAAAGTCAAAACCTAGAGGTTGAAGGTAACTAAACACATTTACTTATAGTTAGTTTTTATGCATCTATTTTACTCAAGTAGTTTTATTAGTGGATTCTTTTTTTTTACTTTTACTCAACTACATCCTACAACAAATATCTGTACTTTCTACTTCACTGCACTTGTGCATGGGGCTGCATTTCAAGTGGTTATATCACCACCTGCTGACTATTATATGTAATTGCATGGTTTGCTTTCCCTGTGTGAAACACTCAGTCATGTAGCAGGTGTTTGAAATCAAATCAGAAGCGGAGACGGTTTCAGACAGTGACAAAAACAGCATGTTTACAGTTTGAGACAGAAAGAGAGAGAGAGAGAAAGAGAGAGAGAGATTTGTACTATGACTTAAAGGCCACAGTGAGCTGATACAACTCATTACTTTTTGTATTTTTTTTCTTTAATAGAAATTTGCATAGACAACGACTTCTACTTTGACTCGAGTAATATTTTACCTGTTGTTTTTCTGCTTGTACTTAAGTTAAACGAATTGTGTATTTTGCCCCCAACTGCTTAAACCTTTAGGATTTTAATATTTTTATATTAAACGGCAAAACTGTGATAAAGGAAAAATCAAAAAATTCTGGCGACTGTAATATTACTGAGAAGAATAAATGAAAGAACAAATAAAACACGGAAAGATTTTATAGACTCACATTTTCACTATAACAATGCCAGGATGTAACATTGGGATTTAAAGATCACCTACAGTATTATTGATCATTTTTGGATATTCACATGGATCTCAAGTCAAAATATGAAAAACCCACACCAGACTTGTTTTTCTTTTTTGATTTGACCTGGTATGACATCATTTCAGACAGAAAAAGGAGGAATTGGTGGAAAAATTGGATCCTACAGTAGACGCCATTTTTCAGGGAATTTACTTTTCCTATTTTCTGATTGGCTAGAAAAATGACTTCCAAAAGACTAATGCACAAATTAGCAAACAGATTTCATTTGAAAAGATTAGATTGTTCCCACCAAGTGCAGAATTAGAGTTGTTAACTAACCATCCTCAGTTTAATTCCTGGACATGGCCGTGTTCTGAAATGATAAAGAAGCAGAAGACGACAGTGATGTCTCTCCTACAGTAGTTACCTGTGTGTACACGGTGGAGACGAGGTGCGTGGACACTCGGAAGAGAGGACGCCCTCCGTCTACCCATTTCACCTCCGGCCCAGAGTGCTGCTGTACGAACGATCACAGTATCGTATGTCATAACCTTCATCTGTGTTACTCGTATTATTGTAATGAATAACACAAACATGTAGTGCTTTAATAGGAAAATAATCAACACCAAGGTGGAGTCACGGTTAATAATGTGACGTCGATTATTTTCACAATAAAGACCTCTGCCTCTTACAGTACACCAACAAATCAATTATTATATATTAATATTTATTAAATAACACATTTATGCAAAAGAACGAACCAACACCTTGTGACCAATCAGAATGAAGAGTTTAAGCAGCACTGTAACAAAATGAAAAATTATATTCTATACAGTATATACACACGTGAATGTCTAGTTCAAACGTCTAGCTCAGTCCTCACCCTGCTAACCCGCTCGGGGCTGCTCAGGTACCCCGGAGGTAAATTCGACGCCACTGGGATGTGCTGCTCACTCTCGCTCACTCGGCCGTCCTTCAGCAGCGGCAACCACGCAGACCCCACTGATATGAACAGAGGAACGTCATGTTTAATAAAAACAATAAAGCGTTCTGCTGTACCGAACCCAATGCGCACCAAGCCGTCGTCGGGTTACCTGGTGTCTCCACGACGTCATGCTTCTTTGCGCTGCTGTCACAGCTGATGTGGTAGAACGTGAAGAGCAGGTGATGTTTCTCGTGAAGCTGAGACGGAAGCTCGATCTTAATCTGACACGCGGAACGTAAGAAGGAAAATATCGTAACTTCTTACAAAAATCTATACACCACAACCGTTAAAGCAGCAGTATGTAACTTCTTTTTAATGGCCCGGGGGGGTTCTGGGACATACTGTACATTCAAGCAATTTATAAAGAAGTGTCTATTTTCCCATGTTTCTAATCAGTGCTTAAAATCACTTGTTTAGCATGATATGGCAAAGTTACACACCGCAGCTTTAATAATCCACATCTGTATATCTCTGTTCGTGAATCTGCAGGGATCTCACCTCGTCATAGAACTCTGGGTTCTGCTGGTGATGCAACACTGCCGCATAGGCGTGAGTGCTGAAGAGAGGACCTCCTGGACGGGCGTAGATACACTACACACACACACACACACACACACACACACACACACACACCCTATACACTTTATATGGCATAAATAAATCAAGATGGCATTAGTGGGATATATATAAAACCGATAAAGGGGCGTTATGTGTGTGAGGTTACACCTTAAGTGGCTTTGCATCGTCCTCGTCTGAATCCCTGAACTCGACGCACACTGCAACGTTCCTCGCCTGAAACACACAGAGTCAGGTTTCCTTACACGGTGAAACATCCACGTCAGAACAAATCGATACCGGAGGAGAAGCTCCACTTCTGCCGAATCGCTCTGCCTAGCGGCTGCTACTGCGGACACGTTACCCTTCACTCGGTCACTAACGACAACTACAAGGAGTTTATAATAAATTATTAACTACATCTATAAAAAATAAATATATATAAACGCTTCACCTGAGATTAAAACCTTGATATTGGTTGAAAAATTCAAACTAGGATTAAAACCTCGCCCAGGGATTAAGACTATGTCCTAGAATTTAAACCTTGAGGAGGGATTAAAACGTTCACCTGTGATGAAAAACCTCACCGGTTAAAACGTTGACCTGAGATCAAAACCTTGATAAGAACTTAAAAACTTAACATGGGGTTAATACCATGACCTGAGATCTAGAACTGAGATTGGAACATTGACCTGAGATTAACACCTTGACTGGGGATTAAAACCTTGCAGAGGGATTTGAACCCTGGCCTGGAATTTAAATCTTAACTTGGAATTAAACCCTTGACTTGAGATTAAAGCTTTGATATTGGTTTAAAAGTTTGAGCTAGAATTAAAACCTTGCCCAGGGATTAAGACTATCACCAGAGATTAAAAACCTCACCGATTAAAACCTTGACATGAGATTAAAGTATCGAACTGAGACTGGAACCTTGCCTTTCATTTGCGTCATTTGGGTTTGGATTAAAACCTTGACATGGGTTTAAAACCCTGCTGAGGAATTAATACCCCTGAGCTGAAAACTGAAACCTTAAATTTGGATTAATACCTTGAGTTTGAATTAAAACCTTGACCTGAGATTAAACCCTTTGGTTCGCCACTTTAAAGCAGACAACAGTAACATAAGCATTAAAATAAAAATTTCTCCCTGTTCCCCATTTTCCAATCTGAAATGCCAAATTAGTGGAATAATCCTCAACTTGAATTCAAATCCAAGTTTAAAATAAACGGAATTAATCTCATAAGATTATTGTGATTAAAATAGAGTTTAAACGGATTTGATGTGATTCATGTCGAACCCTTGAAGTGCTTATAGAGTAAGATGGGATTTTACCTTCGCGAAGGCTTTCTGGTTGTCGTATTTCAGGTGTTTGGGGTAGACGTAAAGGTGATTGTTGTAGGTGGTGAAGGGCTGCGAGCACTTAGCGATGCAGGGGACGAACTCCTCGACCTCTAACAGAATCACACGTTCAGTACCTTCAAAGGGACGAACAGGGATGTAGGAGGCGGTGACACAATCTGACCAACAGAGAGAGAGAGAGAGAGAGAGAGATACTAATCATTAGATTACAGCAATGATAAAAAGGGAACAAGCATACACATGACAAAGAAATGTACAGTTCATGTAAAACAGCAGTTTGTGCTCTTTAAGGCCCTCTGCTGACCATGGGGTGAACTGCACTGTGTTTAAAAAAAAAACTTCAAAGCTTGAACTATAATGAAAGTATTTTTTTTTTTTAAAGAAGCGTTAAAAATTACAGAATATTTACAAATACGAAGTAGAATGTCATAAAAATAAACCTTACTGATGAGATCAGGCGCGACGCTGTCGACAGCTACATCCAGGTTTCCCAGAACGACAGGAAGCTTGGCCATCTTCTCAGGTCTGTGTGTGAACGCAAAACAGAAACACTACTCCATACAGATCCCAGTTGAAAAATCAACCTCAATTACGGGTTCTCATTAAGAATGATGCTGATGAGATCTTAGCTCCTGAGACTACTAAGGTTACTAACTTCCTGAAATCCGCCAGCAGTTTGAAGAGATCCTCGTCTGACAGTTTGCTGCTCTCCTGCCTGTAGAGAGCGGAGAATCTGGCGCTTTTGTCCAGAGTCCCTGAGGCGTCTTTAAACACAGGTCTATACACACACACACACACACACGCACATATAACAATACATAAGCTAAAAGAAAATCCTAAATCTTAAAAAGACATAAATCTTCTAAGCAGTGAGAGTCTGACCTGGCGGTCCAGGCGAAGGGCATCCTGTACCGTCCCAGCCTGCTGCAGGTCACCCTGGCGTTCTTCAGCACCTTCTGAGCCACCTGAGCAATAATCCATTATAAATAGAACAGCTTATCAGAGCAAAGTCACTACAAGACATTGAGGTTTTTATCAGAACCAATAAAACACTCCGTTATAGGAGAATAATCCACTGTGTGACGAAGCAGAGCTGCTCTTCCCACCTGAAAGGAGATTGATTTATTATTATCATTGTAACTGCACACATCTTAAAGTGATATATTCCTTTTATTCACATGTGGAATGCATACAGAGCTGTCCTGGAAGTTTGATCCTGTTATTCATCTGTGATTTAGGGATTGAAAAACTCCACTTGTGGATATCCAACACGTAGAGTGCTCTACTTTTACTTTTAAAGTCGAAACCCCTGTTCATAGGAAAATGTATTAAACTCGCAGTTTAACCCGCACATTTTAAGTCGCTATATGTTGTTGAGAAACGCATCATACACAACCTGATCGGCCCATCTCTACCATTTGGTTGAGGCACAGTATGCTATGCTACAAAAAAAAAAAAAAAGAAACAACACTACAGTAGATATTGCGTGTCATTTAGTTGCTAACTCTTTGCTCCTGCAAAAACCACCTGGTTTGGGGCGATCGGCTCAGTGCGTCGTCCGCACCGAGGTCCCTGCAAGAACTCGATCTACAGCAAGGACCAAGGACAGGACCTGGACCTCGGCCACCCAGCAATGGACTGTTCTCTCTGTTGTGGTCAGGAAAGCGCTACGGCTCACTGAAGGCCGACACGGAGAGACTGAGGAGGAGCTTCTCGCCCAATAAACACTATTCGTACTATTGTACCACAAAAAGTTAGCATTTTATAAATTTTTGTATAATTAAAAAAAACTATTATATAACTATAAAATTTGTTATTAATTATATAACTATAAAATGAAAAAATATATAAAAATATGTATTAATTTTACTTATTTATTGCTACTTGTATTTGCAATAAATAAATAATAATAATAAATAATAATAAATATAATCTAAATAGATACTTTTACCATAAAGTGTCATCTCAACCGTTTGGAAGACCCCTTATATGGGGGCTGTTAAAAAATATATTATTGTTATTATTGCCCCAAAATACTAATACTAATACTAATACTACTACTACTAATAATAATAATAATAGAAGTTAAAAGCTATATATAATCTAAATTATGTCTAAAAATATAAATGAGATTTTGCTATTTAAAAAAAATCTCCTTATGAGAAAAAAAAGTTCTCATAAATAATTTTTAAACTACTCCACATCTCTAAAATAAAATATTAAACAACAGTATGGTTTATTTTATGAATAGCACTGTTTGATGAATAAACAACAATGCAATTAGCATATGATTTGACATACATGTTTATTATATTGCAATAATAAGTGAAAATAAAACGTTTTCTTTTCCCTCATTTTAATAAAATAATTCATTTTCACGTATGTGGTCACGTCACGTACAATATGGATGCTTTAGACAGAGGCTGATGGTGCTACAGGATTCCTTTAAGGTAGCGTATGTGTGTGTGTGTGTGTGTGTGTGTGTGTGTGTGTGTGCGTGTGTGATATCAGTACCTTAGCCGAGTCAGAGCTCTTCATATACGGCTCGGCACAATGCGTAATGCCCCCTTGCAGCACCTTCTCTATCCGCGCCACCAAGAAGATGTCGGGGTGTGGACACGTCACAGAGAACACGCCCTGTCAAACACACATACACGTGACGACAAACACCACGTCTGTACATACTGTATACTGGATATCTGTAGATTATGCGACAGACTGAGCGATAATATGCACTCACCTGGGTGGGGTACTGCAGCGCCCCCTCTGTCAGCCCGTTCAGCTCTGCGCGCGCGCCTTCAGCGGGCGAATCTCCGGCCTGTCCGTTAGTCGCGGGGCGGTGTGGCGGGATCATGGCGCGCACCAGCGGGTGATTGAGGTCCACGTGGAAATCAGCGGAGATCTTCCTGCTGTTTTGTACGTCGAACAGCGAGAGAGTCATGAAGAACGGCTCCACCTGCGGCGAGAAAAAAAAAGAAAAACTCACACAAGACAAACTGGATTGTACAGCCAGATTAGTGTACTTCAACAACAGCAGTAGGTGTGCTCTGGATGCCGGGTGTGTGCCACGTGACGGTGTGATCTGTGCCGTACGTTAGTCGCAGGCCCGTCCTCGTCCTCCGTCACGCAGCTCTGTAAGTTAAAGGACAGATCGTTACAGCTGACGAGGACCCTCTTCCCGAACTTCTCCTCAAACTGCTTCACATCCGGCTCGATGCCTGACAGGTCCAGCCTCTGTGTGCACACACACACACACACACACACAATAAGGTGATATTGAGACAATCTGAGAGCACTGTAATACGTATTATAAAGGGAAGGAGTCTCCAGTGTCAGTTCACCTGTGTGTCCGGATCCAAGGTGAAAAGTTTGAGGCGTGTTTCGTTGCGCATCTTAGTCTCGATGTCTCGAGCGGTCTGTTAAAAAATAAATAAATGAATAAAATTTAAAGCAAAAGCTGAAAAAAAGAAAATCAGTTAATAGACAAACCAAAAACAGCAAAGTGAATTACTGTAAAAATTAAATAAAATAAAATGATCCAAAGGTTAGAACTTGTTGGAACCAGCTTCCAGAAGAGATCAGACGTGCTAAAACATTTAGTCACATTTAAATCTAGACTTAAAACTCATCTGAAAACTCATTAGAACTGACTGCACTGTAGTTTATGTTTCTTATACTTTTAACTGTTTTATTTTTATTCTAAATCAAATTTTAAGTAGTTTTAAAAGCGTCATTACAAACTGTTTTTATTTTAAATCAAATTTAAATAATTTTAAAAGTTTTAGTGCTATTATTTTCTATTTCTTTTTATGATTATTTTCTTCTCTTTTACGTAAAGCACTTTGAATTACCATCGTGTATGAAATGTGCTATACAAATAAACTTAGCAGTGTAGAGCGCCAGAAGAATGTTTCATGCTAGTGTTAAGGATCTTGAAAGGAAAATGTTTCATGAGTTCTTACAGTGAGAAAGAATTTATATCATATAGAGTCATATTCATCGCCATGGCTTCTCCTAAATGGAGATAAAAATGTCATAAAAAAAAAGTCTTAAATTAGCCACTCGTCTTAAAAGCATTTTTTTAAGGATGAATTTGTCTAATATTTAAAATTTCACTTTAAAGAATCACAATCAATATATAATCCTTGTAACAGCTGAATGGTTAAATGACGATTCTAATTATTATTTATTTACAACAATCTGTGTAACATTAACAATCCTCTTAATAAATATCCTCTTAATCCACTTAAAAAACTTTTTAAGTTTCAAAAAGGTGAACTTTTGTCATGTGACTCGAGCTGGTTATAAAATCTGAGTCAGAAAAACTGAGTCAGATTCTGCGATTGAAGAAGGGACATGAAGTTGCATCAAGTTTTTCTTTCCAAATAAATTCTGATTACTTCATTTGCTTTCATGTAATTTCTCCCAAACAATAATTTTAAAAATTCCTTTTAAACAGTAGACGTTCATGGTGTTTGATCCAGATGATTCCAGTCCGAAAAGGATTTTACAAGAACGTCCTTGAGGACGAAATAAATTAAAAACCTAATACGTCATTAAACTATCATGTGAAATTAATATGTGACTCATATTCATGAATATTCATTCATCCACAGCGGTTAAGATCCAAACCGTCCTCATGTATGAAGTGTATCAGCTACGGTACCTGAAAACTGTCCTGAAAGTTTTCCGATGAAATTTCAGATTTTCCCAAATCGTCATCTGCAACACAGAAGGAAAAAATTGTCCATATTAGACAGACACACACACACACACACACACACACACACACACACACCGTCGTGCAGGTCTCCGTTCCGTGGCTCCAGCATGGCCAGCTCGAAGCAGCTGTGCAGGATTTTGTTCAGGATGTTGATCCAGTCGTCCATCTCAGTCTCGCTGTCGGCAGACAGCAGGTACGTGCTTTTATCCTGCATCTTCAGCTCGAAGGAGAATTTCCGCACTTTACTGCTCTACACACGCACACACACACACACACACACACACACACACACACAATGCCATACATTTAAACTACATAAATAATGCAACTATACATTTAGTATACTGTACATATCACAGTGCTGCTAAATTCTGGATTCTGATTGGCCAGAAGGTGCTGATTAATTCTCCATAATGCAGGTCTACAGTAACGCGCTCGTTACTGCTTCTATAGTAACCACTCATTCAAGGTGGACGCGCAACACACAAACAGAAGACAAACACAAAGGTTTTATTTGGCCACAAATATTAATTTTCTAAAAGTCTGCTGCATCAGTGTTTTAGATCTGTTTGTTAGACGCTACTGTAGTATAATGAAATATAATTCGGAAGTGTCAAAAGCTTTTACTGACAATTACACAAGGTTTATGCAAAGAGTCAGTATTTGCAGTGTGGACCCTTTGTTTTCAAGACCTCAACGTCTGGGCCACCATCAGTCCTGTGTCATGCCAACAGTAAAGCATCCTGAGACTGTTCATATCTGGGGTTTCTTCTCAGCCAGGGGAGGGCGCTCACTCACAATGTTGACTAAGAACACAGCCTTGAATAAAGAACAGTATAAAAACATCCTCCTAGAGTAACTTCTCCCAACCATCCAAGAACAGTTTGGTGATGAACGATGCCTTTCCCATGGTGGATGGAGCTCAACGCCATAAGACAAAAGTGATAACTAAATGATTCGTGGAACAAAACATGGAGATTTTGGCTCCATGGCCAGGAAAGTCCCCAGAACTTAATCCCATTGAGAACTTGTGGTCGATCCTCAAGAAGCAGGTGGACAAACAAAACCCCACAAATTTTGACAAACTCCAAGCATTGATTATGAAAGAGGGCTGCACCATATGCTAGGATGTGGAACAGAAGTGATTGACAGCATGCCAGGGCGAATTGCAGAGGTCTTGAAAAAAGATGGAACAGGGCCTCCGAGTGGCTCGACCTATCATCCGAAGATCGCTGGTTCGATTCCTGGGTGATTCTGTAACCTCTCGCAGCCAGAGGTCTAGAGAGAGCTGATTGGCCGAGCTCTCTCAGTGGGGAGGGATGAGAGGTACTTCGTGCTCCCGCATTAATCACGGCTCTACAGCCAATCAGGGGCGTCTGTGAGCTCGCGCAAGCGGAAGGGGTGGATAGCGCTGTCCTCCGAGTGTGTTACGCCGCCCCCAAAGGTGCGTGAGCAAGCAGTTCGAGGAGATGCGGTCGGCTGGCGTCACGTGGTTCGGAGGAAACACGTGATAGTCTTCGGCCCTCCCGACTGAGTGGTAGTAG
>JAQQZS010000036.1:35375651-35386633 GCA_030068045.1 Platyallabes tihoni
GCCTTAATGTGGGAGCCCCCTAGTGACGGGGAGGAATTGGACACGACTAAATTAGGGAGAAAATCTGGAAAAAAATCAAAAAAAAAAAAAAAAAGATGGAACAACACTGCAAATATTGACTCTTTGCATGAACGTAATGTACTGTAATTGTTAATAAAAGCCTTTGATGCTGAAATGCATGTAATTATACTTCAGTATCCCATAATAACTATATATATATGATCAAAAGATCTAAAAACACTGACTTCAATATTTGAAACTAATATTTGTGTCAAATTTGTGTCTCAAAACCTTTGGCCCACGGCTGTAAACTAATCTGTACAATAATATTTCAGGCAACAAACAGTTTCAAAGTTTCAGAGGGCGCTTGACTTCCTCCGCAGTTAGCCTTCGTCCTCGGCTGAGCCGTGCAACTAAACACACAAGTACAGAGAGTGGTGAAACCAAAAAGCAACAACGCGACCACAATAAAAAAAAAAAGAGTGCTGCACAATGTGCACCACATCTTTCAATAATGCAGCTCAGCCACTGCAGCGCATCAGCTTCATCCTTACATCGGCGACCATAACTCACAATTTTTTTTTTTTAAGAAATAAAAACTTCTTCGTACTGTAACTGAGCATGCTCAGTATGTAACGATGGTCTTCATACCTGGACCACCCCCATGCAGGAGTCGAGAAAGATAGTGCCTTTGGGCTCTTTGGAGATTTTCTCATCCTTGTAGAAGTTCAGATTGTAGGATCCGTCACCCTGCTGCACCAGCTGGAAGTATCTCCTCTTAAAAGACTGGACGAAAGACGAGTGAGTGATAAACAAAGAGAGACTAAAGTGTGTTACTGAAAAAAAAAAAAAAGCCAAAACCTCACATAATAATATTAAGTTTCGTGAGTGTGGGAAAGTGCACTATGAACAGGAAGTCAGATGGACCTGGCTTCATGACAAGGTCAAGTTAAGCACTAGGGGACTAGGGGAGGCATGAGGATTTCCCCCCTGATTTCTCTGTGGCTGAAAATCACAGCCCCCTAGGGTCCCTAAAACATGACCTAAAAGTTTCATCTAAACAATACATTAGTTAAAATATCATAAAGTGCCATCTAGGGTTGCCCTAAGGTAGATGATGTGATAAATTGCTGTCTAAGGTGCCAATGCAGTAGATGTAAATGTGCTGAAGTGCCCCTTAGGGTGATAATATGGTAGATACATTATAATATGGTGCCTGTTAGAGTGTTAGTAAGGTTTATAAAATGTTATAAAGCGCTACCTCTACTGTGCCAACATGGTAAATAAATTGTGATAAGGTGCTCCCTAATACGTCAACACAATAGATAAAAAGTGCCGTCTAGGGTGCAAATACAGTACAATGATACAATGTGAGAGATGCACCAATGCAGCAGATAAAATGTGAGTGCCAATAAAGTAGATACTGTAAAATGTAATAAAGTGCATTTTTAGAAACCAATACAGTGAATAAAATGTGCCCTATAGTGTGCCGATGTGGTGGATAAAATATGACAAAGGGCTGTCCAGGGTGCAAATATGTAGGGTGGACAAAATGACAAGTGCCAACTAGGGCATCAATACAGTAAATAAAAAGTAATAAAGTGCCGCCTAGAGTGCCAGTGTAATAGATCAAAACGTGAGAAAGTGCTGCCCAGGAAAACAGGAAATTACCAATATAGTAAATAAAATGAGATAAAGTGCCTTCCAGTGTGCTAATACAATCGATAAAATGAAGTCTTGCATTGGAGAAAATGAGAAATGGACAAAAACTAATGAGGAGGATGATTAAGTGCCTAGTTGGCTGTCCTTCCACTGCCCTCTACGTACCAGCTGTCTACTGCTCGACGGTCTGTGTCTATTCATCTTCCTCACCTGCTGTGATGTTTTAAATGATGCCTTACTGTAGTACTGTACTTAGTGCTGTGATACGATTAAACCATGTTTCTGGATATCCTTGTGTCCATACTGTGTGTGTGTGTGTGTGTGTGAGAGAGAGATAAAGAGAGAGAGAGAGAGAGAGAGAGAGAACGAGAGAGAGAGACTATTCACCCTCATTGTGACACTAATGGCGCTGTTCATATTGCCTTTGTGAAGCCAGCCATGTTTGGAGACGCCACCTCTCTGAGAGCCCAGAGACGATGTGTCCTAAAAAGACATAAAGTACACAACAAAGGTAAAAAAAAATTATTATTTTTTTAAATGAACACAACATTACAAAGTAACATTTCTGGAAGGAGTCACCAGTCTTAGTGGTTTGTAACAGTCCAGTCTGAGGTGAAACTCAAACTATACAGTTAGCATATTAAAAGTATCACAGGTTGTAATAAATACAAAATGTGGTGAAGCACAGCTGACAACAGAATCTGGAAAAAATATATATATCCCAAATTAATTATCAATATTTTTTTAAGAATTCTTATTTATCCACCTGTTCCTGTATATATATATATATATATATATATATATATATATATATACATACATACTTTTT
This sequence comes from Platyallabes tihoni, assembly GCA_030068045.1. NCBI lineage: Eukaryota > Metazoa > Chordata > Actinopteri > Siluriformes > Clariidae > Platyallabes > Platyallabes tihoni. The sequence goes on from JAQQZS010000036.1 coordinate 35,378,143, forward strand.
TTTTTTTAACTGAACATGAACAAACGGGAAGTGCTGCTTTTTTTGAGGTTGAGAAAGTTTAGCTAAATTTTAACACCCCCACACACACTGACACACACTTCAGCAGCACTGTGTTATTTTCTCTTTGTCTCTTTGTCACTTTTTGTTTTCTTTTTTTTTAGCTTATGGTTTATTACCTCATCCTTCTCTGCATCCTCATCAACCTCAAACACATGAGATGGCAGCTTCTCAGGCCGGAGGACTTTACTGCAAATTCAGAGGAACAGTTACTATAAAGCACAAGTGTGTGTACTGTATGTGATGATAGATAGATAGATAGATAGATAGATACATAGATAGATAGATAGATAGATAGATAGATAGATCGAATTAACTGTAAGTAAGTAAGTAAGTACTGTACTTGGGCAGCTGACGGAAATCCCCAGAATAATCCTCATACTTGTAGTTAATCACATGCCAGTCTGAGTTGTACGTCTTGATGCACTGTTGGGAAAGACATTTGTAAATGTTAGACACACAGACACACACACACACACAGAATAACAACTCTAATCACATAAGCATACAGTATCAGATGTCACTCACTCACCCACTCATCGTCTATACCGTTTTATCCTATTCCAGGAGACTTAGGGCACAAGGCGGAGTACACCCTTACACCCTGGATGGGGTGCCAATACATCACAGACTACAGGCTATTTGGGAACGCCAATTAGCCTAATCTGCATGTCTTTGGACTGTGGGAGGAAACCGGAGTACCCGGAGGAAACCCATCAAGCACGGGGAGAACATGCAAACTCCCTGCACACAGACCCTGGGGGTGCATGGGGGCTAATTTTCGATAAAGCTAATCCCTGCTATTTTCATTTCCTTCCGTTGTTTTTATTCAGCACTCTTTAAAGTGGACCTCAGGCTCACGGGCCTTTTTGTTGTTTTTGTAATGTGAGTTAGCTGGCTAGCAACCTTAGCTAATGGGTTACAATACTTTAATACAAGGTTAGCTAGCTTGGTACCTAGTACTAGATGCTGCTCGTTAAAATAACACTGTATGTAAGTCTAATTTGATTATTGTTTACACTATGAAATAGTTAGCTTAATGTAAGCTAGTGACACTGACTAGTGGTTTTATGTGATATAGGAGTTGACCCAGTGTTAGCCACTGTAGCTAGTAATTTACTCATTAACCTAGTTAGCCTAATTATAGCTAGCTTGGTAGTGGTATGGACTACTGGTTCACATAATGTAAACGTTAAGCTAATTTTAGCTAGCATGCTAGTGATATATGCCACTGATTTACAAAAACTAATATTTAACTTAATATTAATTAGCTTGCTGTATTAACCTACTTGTTTGCACCGTACATTAGTTTACCGTTAGCTAGATTACTAGCACAATTACATACTGAGTTAGATGATACAATAGTTGATGTTAGCGCTAGTGACTCTGACTACTGGTTTATGTGATATAGAAGTTTACTCAGTGTAAGCTAGCTACTATTTTACACATTAAACTAGTTTAGTAGCTTAATGCTAGCTAGCTTGGTAGTGACATTGACTACAGTTTTGCATGATGTAAAGGTTAACCCAATATTACAGTAGCTAGCTTGGTAGCTAACAACATTGGCTAATGTTTTACATAAGCAAAACTTAACAAGCTTGCTAGAGTCTACTAGTTTACACAATACAGTATGTTAATTTATTAATGATGCCTGTCTTGCTAATAACATTAGATAAGTATTTATTTAGCCTACTGTTAGATCAATCACTACCGAACCTGATTTTTAAAAACAAGTTCTCTTAATGTCTCTTAAAGCTTTGCTAGTGCTTGGTTTTTATTACCTCCTGTAATATTGAGACTAACATTAGCTAGCGTGCTAACAGATCAAATGTAAGAATGGCTATTTGGAACATTTCAGCTAGATGGTTAGCTTGGGTAATGTTGCTAAATATGTTGCAGCCAACAGCATATTTTCACCAGACACTCGCTAAAACGATTACGACTTTAAAGCTAAAATAATCTCCGTAATGATGTAGAGAGATTTTTCTTTGTTTAAACAGCTTTTGATTTCTGGCTCAGACTCACAGCAGACTTTCGTTCCTGTCTGGATTTATTTGCGCGGTACTCCCAGACGGTGACATCGTCTCTATATAAACATCGATTTTAACGTTTAATGTTTTCTCAGCTCTCCAAACGAGCACGATGATCTGCTAAGTGCTTATGGGTGATTTATAAGAAACAGGTTTCCAGGAGGAGGAGAAGGATGGTGAAGGGATCATGCAGGTGTTTTCGGACCGGGGAAGTGTCTGGTGCTGAGTTGGGCGAGTGTGCAGCCGCTCATGATGATCTTCTCAGTTTCATTTCACATCCACTCTCACTCGCACACACACACTCTCTTTGTTTCTTTTTCTTGTCTCACCTCCTGGACAAACAGACTGCTGGCGCTTTTCTCCGCTCCTTCAGGGACAGTGGGGTACAGAGTCCTGCCCTGACGCTTCACACTGCACATCTACAGTACCACACGTGCACACCCACACACACACACACACACACACACACACACACACACAAAAGAGTCAAACAGAAAAGAAGTACAACGTTCTCTGCAAGTCATGACTTGAGGTCATTTTTCTGTCCATTGTCATCCCCTTCTCGTAAGTTCCTCGTCTTGTTCTGTCCTACTGTTGGTAGTTTTTATATCAGCATGGTACAGGAGCATTGATCACTCACCAAGATTTTTTAAAAGTTTATTACAATAACAGAACTGCACCGCACCAAGTTCCCTCCGATCCTCCAGCGCTGATCGGCTGGTCCCACCATCTCTCAGGGATCGAGGAAGACGTGCGTCTAGACTGTGCAGCCGAGTCAACTGACGACTATAGACCAACCTGTTTCTTAGATATTTTAATCCCACCAGTGTTTGACAGATGAACTTGCTCTGGATAAGAGTGTCTGCCAAACTCTAACTCTAAATGTAAATACAAACTTCATCGTTATCATAACCTGAGAAACACTTACAACTCTCAAGCATCTCCATTTACATGCTCCTTAATATAAACATTTACGGTTAAGGAAATCGATAGAAATGAAGTAGAGCAAGTAAATATTTGGAGAGACCAGGCTTTAGATTTAAAATGGCGTCTCCTACACTCACTCACCTCTCGTACACTTGCTTTATCCTGTATTCAGGGTCGCGGGGACCTGGAGCCTATCCCAGGAGACTTAGGGCACGAGGTGGGGTACACCCTGGACAGGGGGCCAATTCATCGCAGGGCACACACTCATACACACACTCATTTACACACTATGGGCAAATTGGGGAGGCCAATTAACCTAACCTACATGTCTTTGGACTGTGGGAGGAAACTGGAGTACCCGGAGGAAACCCATCAAGCACGGGGAGAACATGCAAACTCCATGCACACAGAGACGGGGATCAAGTCTGGCCGGAAATGAAACCCGGACCCTGGAGGTGCACAAATCAAGTGCATTTATATCTGCTGTCATGCAATTGAGACAATTGTGTAAGATTAATTAAAAGGGTGCCAATAGATCTGTCAATGAAAAAGCAAATAAAATGCTGGACCTGAAAGTCATCAATGGGGAACTGCAGCATATCCCGGAGGACATCGTTGAGGATCTGAGTCTTCCTCTGCACCAGGACGCTTTCATAGTCTAGCGGCTCGAACAGCTTCGGCTTCACCTGATAAAACACACACACACATAAACACACACACGCACACATATTTACATACTCTAAATTTAGAGCCAGAGACTCAGAGTCACACTCTAATGTCAGGAATTTGTTCTTGAGTACATTTTCATAAAAACTCCAACTTTACCATAAACCCCACCTCAAACTCCGCCCCCACACATACACTTACGCTTTAACCTTTCGAACTTTGAATCCAAATGAACTCTTATTGCAAATTGAATGAGGAAGCGTTGGAACACTGACACTGCACTCTATTTTACATTACTTTATTTTTGTCCATTTATTGTCTTCTGATTACGAACGAGTTTGTGGACATTTAATTGAATAAGATTCACAAGATTATTTGGCACAGCTTCGAAACGTACACTTAAGAATTATATATATATATTTTCTACCACAACTGTATGTTCACATGCTCGGTGTGTGTCAGTGTGTCAGCGTGTGTGTGTGTGTCAGTGTGTGTGTGTGTGTGTGTCAGCGTGTGTGAGACAGTAAATCTGAATGAGTATTGTGTTTAACTGTACCAGGCACCATGAGCTCACAAGCTCCCTGATTGGCTACGACCACCACCGGCACTCAGTGCCGTCCAATAGGAGCGAAGGAAAGCCTGAATGTGACCTCACGGCTACATCTACAGCGATGAGACACTAAACCCAGAGTAAAGACACGGTCAAGATTTCAGAGAAAATGACGGTGGGAAAATGGGGGAAGCGCTCACTTCACACACACACACACACACTGTACTGTTTGTCCCGATTCCCTACAGTATGTATAACATTGAGAAAAGCAAAAACTGTTCATTCTACGGATTTCAGTGAGAAAATAAAATGTTGATTATCGAAGGCGGGTCGGTGTGATGGTTTCATCTGTTAGTTGTGAAACAAAAATTCACACACATGCACACACACACACACACTTTCTATGTATTGTGTTTAATAACTACAAAGCTGCTTTTAATGACAGGGTCTCGAAAGTCAACTAAACTGAGTGGAACCCACACACCACACACACATACACACACACACACACACACACACACTGTACACACAGAACACAAACAGGTAAAAAGACATACACTTACTGTACACACACACACGCAGGCATAAAGACACATCCTACACAAATACATACATACATACAGTCTTATGCAAAAGTTTAGGCACCCCTTGATAAATGATTTTTTAAAATTGAAACGATGTTAACACAGTCTCTCTTGGAAATAGAACAAAAATGCACAATATTTTCAGCAAACTTTGATGCATAGTTACTTCTTATGCCATAAACTGAACTAAAATAAAGATAAAATAAAATAAAATAAAACATAAAAACATTATTACGGCACTTGGCACATGGGTGCATGTAATGGGTGCCTAAACTTTTGCATAAGACTGTACATACATACACACACACATACTGTACACAGGTATAAAGACACATACATGCATACACACATACATACATACTGTATACACACAAACACACACACACACACACACACACAGAGGTATAAAGACACATACACATACTATATACACATATACAGTACATACATACACACTGTACATGTACACCTATACGCACACACATACACATACTGTATACACATATATTTACACACACACACACACACACACACACACACACACACACACACACACACACAGACACATCAGGGCTAGATGGAGGCAGATAATTCTCTGTGGTGACTCCTGAAAGGGATCAGACGAAAGACAAAAGAAAGAACCCACATACAGACACATACACCCACACACGCACATAGCCAAAAACACAGACACGCATACACACATGCACACGCACACATACAGACAGTGGTGTCCCAAAATATTTAGCATAATTTCATAGTCTGACAACGTAGCCAATTCTCGCTGAAATGAGCGCGAATTTTAACGAGGTGTGTAAAAACAAAAAAAATAAGTTTAACTTTCTACATTTAAATCCGTGTTAAACAGAAACTTGAAGTTGAGGAGTTTGAAAAGTGGCTTGTTTTCAGTGATGAGGCCACGAATGGCGAACGCGACAAGCATAATGTTCGCATTTGGGGGGGATCCTGAAAATCTCCGCGCTACAGTCAAGCACGTGACGGACTCGCCGAAACTGAATGTGTTGGAGCTGGACTGCAGACTGGACGTGTGTGTCGTGTCCCAGACGCTGCGCGTACTGAACGTTTGTGAGATCGGTTATAAAATTCAATCTGTATTGATGAATAAATCTGCTTTTAAATTTGTTCTTTAACATGAAGCATATTTAATTTCATTTGCTTATTTACACACACACACACACACACACACTTTCTGCTTTTACAGTCAGGGTCTCTGAAGTCCACTAGTGGAACCACACACTCCACACGTATATTTACATACAGTATATACAGTACGAACCCAGACATCTACACAAATACTGTGTAAACCCGGAGTACCCGGAGTACCAGAAGTACTTTTTTATAACTGATCCCTGCTGGTTTGTTATAGAGGAGAGCTCTGGTGTTCCTCAGCACAGGATTACAGAGTGAGTAAAAGCAGCACTCTGGTTCGTCCGACACACTCCACATCATCATGACGCGTTTCGATATAAAGAAGGAGTCTCCAGTTACGGCACCTGATGATTTCCCTACAGTATAACCGCATGACGCGGTGTGTATCACTCCTTACACATTTAGCTGAGAGTGTGATGCGATGAGAAGTTCAGAGACACTCACCTCCTCCAGCATCTCCTCCTCGCCGCCTTCTACCTCCATCTCACACACACTCATAGAACCCCTCGATCCAGCATGAGTGAGCCTGAGCGAGCTAAAGGGCTCCAGACGCCTGGCTCATAATTCTCGCTGTGATGCTCTTCACACACACACACACACCCATACACACACCCATACACCCACTCACTGCCTTCTACATCACACACCACACACCACACACTTGTCTTTCTTTGAATTGTATAACCCACTTCCTTCTCGCTGGCTCAGAGGCTCGATATGCATGTGGACTTCTTTATAGCACACACACACACTCCCTCCCTCGCTCCATAACCACTCCTTCGTACAGCTGTTCTGTCGAGTGTGTGAGTGTATGCGTGTGCGCTGAGATACCAATGAGCGTGTGTGTGGGGGCTATTGTTGTGGATGTGTTTTTTTTTTTGTTTGTTTTTTACACACACACACACACACACACACACACACACACACACACTACTGTTATCTTTTACAGATCTACTTTACCAGTTTGTAGAGTTTGCAAAGTTACCCGACCGCTGGTGGTGAGGGTGCCAATACTTTTGAAACGCTAAAGGTCGAAGATCAAAACAATGGAAAAGTCCCGTGTGGATCCTGCCGGAGCGATGACACGCCAGCTGTGAGCTGATCATATCACACACCACACACTGCTTAGGGACGAAGTCTAATTATATCTCACGCGGCGGCTCGTGTTCTCGCTTCTGATTGGTCAGGAGGAAGGACGTCGGAGGAAGGAGTCGCCGCTGCCAGGGCTTCATAGGACCAAAGTTTTAACATTAACACTAGCACTATTACTAATGTAGACCTCTGAAAAAAAGAATTCCAGTAATATAAATCAACACACACACACACACACACACACACACACACAGGGTTTATCTGCTCGAGTTATGTACGGTGACATATTTCTGAAAGGTCACCAGACACTCGGACGCTTTAGCTCCATTAAACCTGCCTCGATTTTTCAGACAGAGATGATATTTAGACATCCAGACCTTTAGACACACACACACACACACACACACACGGACATAAAACCCATGCATGAGTTCAAAGGTCAAATCGCATCCACCGATCCAACACTGGGTCACCTGATTATTGTGTACATACTGTACAAGCAATGCACTTATGTGAGCACCGTTGAGGATAAAGCGAGTGCGAACCAGATGTCCGTCCATGTACACACACACACACACACATACTGTACTGTAGCCCACTCCACCCAATTGCGCAATCACGCTAGCTGACGTAAGGATTAGTGAGACTCGTGAGGGGCCCACTGGCCGAGCGCCAGGGCGGGGCTCGCAAAAATCAAGCAAAACATTCACGACCCTACAGTATGTCTCTCTCACACACACACACGCACACACACGCATGCACGCATGCACACACATATACAAAGGCCACAGGGGGAGCTTCACACCCCATGGCTCCAAACCACAGCTGTTAACATGAAATAGAAAAAAAAAATTAATGGCCGTCTTTAAAGCATCATGATTCTCTTAGAACCGATTCTCAAACAACGGCCAGAACCTCATCATAAATGTTTCGTGAAGAATAACAAAGTCAACGGTGCCAAATTTTGTAAAACAGTACCATTCAAATCTGTAAAATCCATCATGCTGACAGTAAATGTTTATACGAAAGGTGTTCGAGTCAAACCGGGACTTTTGTGCAGAATAACAACACATTTCTGAGGGTAAAAACTCTATTTCTCTATATGATCCCCTGAAACACTAATGCACTTATCCCAGCTCTTCACTACTGCATGGACACCATCAAAGTAGAAAGTTCTCCCTGCTTCATATCTGAAACTCTGGCCTCCCAGGAACTCCTTTTATGTCCCAAACACGTGGAAATGGCTTCACTTTACTTGGTTACATTAACTTATCCATTGAAAATCATATTTCCAATATTACAAAAACAGCCTTTTTTCACCTTGGAGCATCTTATCCGTATCTGATGCAGAAAAGCTGGTTCATGCATTCATGACCTCCAGACTGGACTATTGTAATGCATTACTAGGTGGTTGT
>JAQQZS010000036.1:35411352-35428456 GCA_030068045.1 Platyallabes tihoni
GTTTCTGTAAATTTAAATCATGTTTTTATTAAGTACTCGGTATCGGTATCAGCGAGTACTGAAATGCAAGTACTCGTACTCGTACTCGTTTTCCAAAAAAGTGGTTTCGTCGCATCCCTAACAGATCCCGTCACTCTCGTCGTACAATTGCTATTGCTATTGACAGTCTGGCCCTTGGGGACGAAGTCTCGATGCAAAAGTGGAAAAAGACGATGAGATTGGACGAGCTACCGACCTGCCTCGTCTCTTTCGGTCCTGGAGATGATTTGCTCTTTCACTGTGAAAACTGTTGCTTCGTCTTAGGGCCATACCCGTACACCCAAGTTTCATTACCTGTAATAATTCTCGATATGAGGGAACGGTGATCCAAGGCGTTCCAAGGAATTCATAGTCTGCCAAGTTCTTGGCAGACTATGACCCAATGTTTCTTCTGCTTCTGGTTCAGCAGCCTGGGGACGAATGGATCATTCGGTATGACACACCAACAATGGCAGCAAATTGTTGTAAATTGTTCTCCAATAATCTTCATACACAGATCATCGATATTTTCGGGGGTTGAGCTCATTGAATGTCTTCCAGTGATGGTCTTCCGCTCTTGAGGTGTGCCACTCAAAACGTGAAGAATTTCACGTTCTCTCCTTGTTCTAACTTGCTCTCCATGATGAAATTGCAGACGTGGTAACGCACATGGTCAGAATAGCACCAGTTGCACAGCTCCCGATGTACACCGGACGATGTCTTTTGGCACACTGACTTATGAAGGTTGGTGCTCCCTATGACTGTGAATGTAGCCTTGTGCTGCCATCTGGTGGCGTGTTACAAAACTAGTCTCGAACTAGTCTTGATACCCCCTCATAATGTGATTTCTTAATAATCTTAGTTTATGATTATATCTACATGTATATTTAAATTTACATTGTGTAAAAACCTGTGGTGTCAAATGGAATTTTGTGTTAATCATTGTATCATAAAGTGTGTTACAGATGTGCAGACCTACATCTCACCATAAATACTGTATGTGCTGTCTTACGGTCATACCTTGACCGGTCCATTACGGTGCCTATTTTGACGTTCTTCCAGATGCTAGCAACATCTGCTAATTTCCAGCAGCTTTGTTTGACAAAAGAAACGAAGCGAGTGCAAAGCGTTATTTATTCCAAAGCAGCAACGATACAGTTTTGCAATCCGATAGAAATCACAAATTACAAAGTGTACACCGAGGTGACATTCGCATCATCATCATCATCATCATCATCACAGGCGTAAGGAGCTGACCAATCAGACGACAGACTGAAACAAACACCGGACACACAGAGGTGACAGCAGAACACACAACGCACATGGAAACGGAAGGGCTTCTCAAGGTCAAAGGTGATATTGTGCTCCTGAAGAAAACTTACAATGCATTTAATCCATGCAGCACTCAGAAGAAAGAGAGAAAAACGTCAGCAGAGTCCATGAGTGTTTGTTTACTCACACACGTGAGCGCAGAGCTGCTTAAGGAGCGTGTCTTTGTGCATAGAGATTGATTTGACCTCCAAACGTCTGACGTCTGACCTGTCCTGCTTTGTGGTCTTTAAACACACAACTAGACATGCACGAAAACGGTTCACGTGCGCGTACTCACAGAAAGACACATGGACAGATGGACACGTAGCCTAACCTCTTTTGAAATTCTTTCTCACATAGAGTTACGTTCACTCACAGTCTCAACAAGGTCATTATAATGTTATACGTTTGTAGATTTCCATTTATATAAAGCAAACACATGAATTAATTTCACAAAAAGTGTTTAATTCGCCGAAAGTTCCGTGTGTATTAAAACACATGCAAGCCCGATAACGCGGTGGATGAATAGCTGGTTTGCTTTAGAGTGTTTACCTTAATTGATATGCAATTTGGGATGTTTTGTACGTAAAAGTGCTCGATACAGTGTAGGAGGTCAGGGTAAAAAAAAACAACAACGATAACATTAAAAAATTACACATGGTAATAAACCTGAAAAATCACCTGCAAAGAAATTAATAAAAGCGAGTATTAACTTCATTAGCCGAAGTTCATTTGATGCAGATGGAGCCAGAATGATTACAGACCATAAAGTTTATCACGGTTGTGCTCAATTTTCCCGAAAAATTATCAAACTGTTTCTTAAAATGGCAGCAAAGTTTCAAATATCCACTGCACCCTTCAACGCTTACGGTTTTATAAACAGTTTTTCCGACACACGCGGTGTGAGCAGGGTCAATTGTGAACACTTTCCAAGCACAATAATAGACGATTTTCCCTCAAGATTTTTCCTGGTGCTTTCAAAACAGAAACGAGTAGAAAACAAGGTTTTTTTAAAAAAAATTTTAACAGAGGCAGTACGAAGTGTAAAATGAGGAATGTAGCTGGTGGTGATATGAGATGTCAGTCTACAGCCGGGGGCCAAAAGTTTAGAGAATGACACAAATATTAATTTTTAGATCTTTTTGTCAGATGTTACTCTGGGATACTGGAGTATGATTACAAGTATTTCATACTGTAAGTGTCCGAGGCTTTTCAAAGTAACACAGGACTCATGGTAGTGTTGATTCTGCGCCATCAATCAGGATGTGGTGAAATAAGACCAGATAATGACCCTTTGCATAAACTTAATGTAATTGTCAATAAAAGCTTTTGACACTTATGAAATGTTTGTAATTATACTCCAGTATACCAGAGTAACATCGGACAAAAAGAGCTAAAAACCCTAAAGAACCCAGCAGACTTTGTGAAATTAAATATTTGTGTCATTCTCAAAACTTTTGGCTACGGCCGTATTATCTGCAATATCTGCATATCGGCGCCTCGGTTCTGTATAGACACCCGACATGACCGCACCTGATCGGCTGCGTAAATCTCCAGTCTGAGCTAGAAAGAAATCTCCTCGCTTTGATCTTCGTCGCAGCGTTCCATGTGCTTTTTATAACAACCACCGGTGGTGCTGTTGCGCTCGGTTCAAACAAAATACAACAAACCAAATGGAAACAAAACATTACATTGATGTCTTGTTAGCTGTTGATAGCTTACAATCGCTGATTTAAAAAAAAAAAAAAAGAAAGAAAAATTCCAGCTTGCATGTTTTATATATATGTATATATATATAAATATTATGATGTGCGCCTTTTATATATTGATTAGGATTTTTTAGGCAACGTTAAAACATTATTACAGCTCGTCTGTCTGTCCGTCGTTACTTGTGTATAGGGACTGTGACTGTATATCAGGGTCGAAACAGAATCAAGATGTACGAGTGGCAGGGCTGATTTAGACTTCTGCAAGGATGCAAATATTTTTGTGTCAAGGCAGAAAGAAGTGGATTATGGGAAAGCAGAGAAGAGTGTCTGGGATCCCAAACTCAAACCAGGATCAGGATCTACTGCAAAAAAATAAAATAAATAAATATAAGATCACTGGAAACTTCGATAAGTGTAGAAGCAAAAGAGACAAAGTGAGGAAAAATAAAAGGAGTGGATGAGCTGGCATTCTCAAATTTACTGTAACAATGCTACAGCGTGATCGAAAATGTGTAAATCTTCTGAAACCTTAAACTTGACACGAGACACGAGATGATTTAAGAATTTCACGTTGTTTAAATGCCATAGCATTGTGTTATTAGTTCGGGTCACTTTTATGTAAATACACCATCAGAAATATTTATGGGAATTTCATATTCAACCTAATTACAAAACTGAAAATTAAACGTTTCGGCACTTATTTTAGTGATTAAGAGTCGCGCCTTGGGCTCTGTGTTCTTCCGTGGTTAAGGGGTTTATTCCATGTAGCACTTTGAGATTTGTTTCAAATATAAAGTGCATTATAAATTAAATGTATTATGTACTGCAGATTAGGCTAACTGGCATTTCTAAGTTGCTTGTATCATGAGAGTGAGGATATTAGGGTCTCTCTTAGGGTGTGTGTGTGTTTGTGTGCACTGTAACACACTGGCGCCCCATCCAAAGTGGCCCCGCCTTGTCCCTCGAGTCCCTTGGGATAGGCTCCAGGCCCACTGCGACCCAGTACAGTACAGGATAAGTGCTACAGAGATCGAGTGAGAGTGAATATTAATTTGCTATAAATTACCTCTCGTGGTGCAGTACAACTGACGGACAACTAGGGGGGGACCACACTAAGGAGTCCACACTGAGTTAGCGTATATTGTTTGATGACAATTTTTTTTATTTCATAAGGAGAACAGCAACACGGTGTCCGGTGCTACGTCCTAAAAATAAGCAGCACAGGAAAAGCCACACCCACTTTGTTTCCTATTGTTACAGGACACCCAGATAACGTGAAAATAGCCGCCTATCATTAGCAAACACATTTCTTTCACTTCCAGCGTCCACCTATTATTCATTCATTCATTTTCTATACCGCTTCATCCTCTATTCAGGGTCGCGGGGACCTGGAGCCTATCCCAGGAGGCTTAGGGCACAAGGCAGGGTACGTCCACCTATTATTTGTTAGGAAATTTAAAAAAAAAATTAATCATAAACTGGTCATTTCCAGGTGTCTCCTGTATCTTAGAGCTACAGCTGAACCTTAAATGTTGGCACCTCTGTGAAATAAAAGAGGACTTGCACTTCACTCTCAGCCCCATTTGCTCCACACAGGACACAATTAAAATTTTGTACAGGCGACGCTGCCCCCTGGTGGACACTCTATATTACATGTAAAGATGATGTCAGATGCAGAAGCATAAATCAGCCCTCATGTTCAAGTGCAACACACAACACAGACAGCAGTGATACTGGTACTGGTACTGTGCTTATTTCCATAGTCCCATTGGATACAAGCTTCATGTCCCTGGATCGAGCATGGACCTCTCAAAAGAGTCTAAGCGGGTCTCTGAGTTTTAAAAGGTGCAGTCGCTGGGGTCGGAGGTGAAGCCGGAGGCCACGCCCCCTCTGCCCCTCAGGTAAACCGCGGAGGCTGATTTGGCTCTGCTGGTTCCAGCGAGGTGATTCTGACCCCCGGGACACTTGTTGTTGTTGTTGACTTCGGCGTCAAGCGTTTCCGTGGTGATGACCCAAGTGGCAGGTCGCAACTTCTTCAGGGCGTAAGGGGTCTTCACTCGCTTTTTAATCTTGTCTCCTGCTCCTTCTTTGCCGTCGAAGTCCGAATGGCCTCCTGTGAGAAGAAGAGAGAGAGAGAGAGACAGAGAGAGAGAGAGAGAGAGAGAGAGATGAAGCATAAAGCGATGTGGCTTTGCTTTGATGGAAGATTTTTTTCTTTTCCCGATTTATGAAGAATAATTGTTTAAAATAATTTTTTTTATATATTTATGAGATTTAAGTGTTGTCCGCACCCAGTAAGGGCAGCGTGGTGATGGACAGGTCCAACGAGTTCGGTCTCTCGGGTCTGCGTCCACGGTTCTGTCTGAGCAGCGCCTCCCCTTGTGTCGGTGCCAAGGGCGTTGGCTCAGGCATGGTCATGGGCGGGGCAGGTGGACGTTGAGACGTCGGTGCAGGAGGTTCTGTTACAGATGAGGAGGACGTCTCTGTGACTGGAGCGGTACTCTCGCCGGTTTCTCCTCCGTCTCCGGGTCCGACCTCAGTCTCTCCATCACCCTCGCCGTCTCCGCCGTTGTTATTGCTGTTGTTGTTGTTGGTGTTGTTTTCCAGCTGTGCGTCTCTCCTGAGCAGGGGCTCCTGCTCGTCCGGACTGGCGGTCAGAATCCCGAAGCTCACCTCATCTAAGCCCGCACCGTCTTTAACCTGAGAATCGATGGCACTCACAGCGCCCCCTGGTGGCATCTGCGTGGTCAAATTCGCCATTATCGAGGAGACCGCGTTATTGGTAACAACCTTAACCGGGCGTGGCTCAGGTGCGGATTTAGTTCTGACCACGCCCACGTCGGCTTTCTTCAGGTTGCTTTTGCTCAGCTTGCCGAACTTCATCCTGAGAGACGAAGCCGCAGCAGGTTTGGAGTGCAGGCTCAGACTGCTGGGTCTCTTCGGGACGTTTTGCTGCTTGGGCAGGATGGACGTAGGCGCGGGAACCTGTGACCCCGTGATGTCAGAGGTCATGTCCGGGAATGTGTAGAGGGGACCGCGTGAGCTCGCCGCTTCACCCGAGCTGAACTGTTTTTGCGAGTGCTCCATCAGGCTCTCGTCTGAGCTCTCACGGAGGTTCCGCTGAACCTCGTTTAGGTCCAGTTTAGGGGTCTCCAGATCCTCCTGGGTGAGCTGGGCATGGGGGCGACGACCACCGCCGGCCACCGGGACGGGCGTGGCACCTTCAAGCCCTAACATTCCAGATTGAGCTTGTTGACGCTCGTAGTTGATGCAGTTCCTGTTCTTCTCTGCAGCTCCTGCCATCGGCACAGATTCTGTAGATGCATCGCTGTGAGAAGGTTTAGCTCCGCCCTCTCTCTCTTCGACAGTAGCTGAAGATGAGGTTTCTGGGTGAGTGCCAGTTTTTGGTGCTTGATGTCCACGCGACAAGTTCCTGAGACATAAACACAGTTAGGATGATACATACAGTGTACAGAGTCACTTTGGTGTACAAAATTATTATATTTTAATTACAAGATCTAAAAATACATTTGAACATCTAAAATTAAATAATTAAAATAAATAAATAAATAAATAAATAAAGCAAGAATTTAATACATTGAAATCAAATAGAATTTTATTGAATCCTTTTTTGTTAACAAAATTTTTATTGCTTTTTATAGAGTATTTCATTTCTTCAGAATTTTTATTCAGTATATACAGTACAGTATATAATTTTTCCACATATATATATATATATATATATATATATATATGGAAAAAGTTGTCTATAAGCAACGAATAAAAATTCAGAAAAAAATTATATACAGTGTATATTCTTTTTAATCTTTCTAGTCTTTAATTTTTTTCATTGTTGGTTGTTTGTAGAATTGTTATAATTTATAAAATTATGCTTCTGACATATTTAATTGCTCTATTATTTTGTCATTTATTATACATTTATTTATACACTCATTTATTGCTCCAATTTTCTATTTGTTTGCGCCCATTAAGTGACTCGACATGGTGGACTGATCGAGCCCAAGCAGTGATGATATCCAGATGTTAAATACTTGCTGTGGTCACATGACCATTTTGCTACCAGATTCTTTACTGTGCAAAATAATTGGCGCTAACCTGAAGTTATCAAAGATATTCAAGTGTGAATTGATCATTTTAATTGGTTCTTTTGGTTAGTATCAGTTCTATTATCGGTTACCTGTGATTGTGCAGGGCCGTGCTCATGTTCACAGCAGGACTCGTGGATTTTTCTCGCTCCCAGAGGATGAGCAGTTCGGCCAGCCGCTCCTCCGCACACTGAGCCGTGAGTCGAGCCTCGGCGTCCTGATCCCAGCAGTCCTCCATCGTCTCCTTTAGAGAGCGCACTGCCTGTACACACACACACACACACACACACACACACATGGGGATTTAAACACCAATGCAAGTCAGAAATACTCAAAATATGCTTTATAGTACTCTACATTATAGCAAATAAATCACACAGATCCAGAACCAGATGGTATTCTTCTGTTTGAAGGTTTGAAGTTCATTCATTTACTGTATGAATCTGTATACAGTATTTACAGTATTTACATGCATGTGTGTGTGTGTGTGTGTTTTTTTTACCAGACTGTTCTCCTTCCAGGCCTCAGGAAATTTTGGTCTCTGTTTATGGCGGGAGACCAGCGCCTGCATTTCCTCTATGGTCGGATGGTTCCCCGCCTCTAACTGGAATGCCAGCTGGAACGTGGGCACGGTTTCGCCTGAAAGAGTAGGAGTAGGTCAGGGCAGATTTGTGGACATGAGCTGGTTTTAACACAAAATCATATCATTACTGGCTTTCAGCAGAGCACGGATTACCTGGGAAGAGATCTGCACAGCGCGTGAAGCATTCCCAGTACATCAGGCCGAGAGCGTAAACATCCACCTGTTTCAGTGCAGCCTCGCAGTCTCGCAGGTTCACGGCTCCTTCCAGCACCTCTGGAGCCATGTACCGCACTGTGCCCACCTGACACACACACACACACACGAAACATCATTCTTCTTTAATAAAATTCAATCTCTTTTATATCTCATCTGTTCTTCACTAAATCAAGCAGAATCACTGAATCGAGTTGAATCGCTGAAATGATGAATCAAACTGAATCACATAATCGAATCTGAATCACTAAATCACCAAGCTGAATTTACTGGCTCAAGCTGTTTTAATTTAAATTATTCAATCAAACTGAATCACAGAATCGATTTGTGAACGAATCACAAAATTGTGAATCAACCAACAGGAGCCATTGAAACATAAGAGAAAAAAAAAGAATCGAATCAGAGGGTATGAATCACATTGGACTACTGAATCAATCAATCAATCGGCACGTACTGTAATACCAAGATTGGAATGGCTGAAACAATCTGAATAAATGAATCTAGCTCAGTCACTAAATATAAAAACTGTAAAAAAAAAAAAAAAAAACTGAATCACTCAAACTAAATCACTGAATCATGCTGGGTCCATGAATCGAGCAGAATCACTGAATCAAAGTGATTCACACAAACAAGCTGATGATACAGACCAAATCACACTGAGCTACTGAATCACTTCCGAATGACTGAATCCCTGAATCAAGCACAATCACTGAATCTGTTTGAATCACTGAAATAATGAACCATAATGAATCACTTAATCAAAACGAATCACTCAACCAAGTTGATTCACTAGATCAAAGAGAATCATTAAATAAAGTTGATCTGATTACACAGTATAAATCGTTCATCCAAATCGTGTCACTTAATCAACCTGTATTACTTTTTGAAGCTGAATAACCGAAACTATCCGAACAAATGAATCAGGTTGAATTATTGAGTCACTGAATGAAGCAGAATAACTGAACCATGTTGAATCACAGAGTCAGGCTGAATCACTGAAGAACAAGCAAAGTGAATCACTCAAGCAAGTTGATCCACTAAATCAAGCTGATGATACAGTACAAATCACACTGCATTAACGAATCACTCTGTTAAACCAAATCACTGAATCGACACGTTAAACCAGATCAAGCTGTTAAATGGCTGAAACAGTCTAAATAAATGAATCAGACTGAATTATTGAATCAAGCTGAAAAAACAAACAAAATCATTCAAACTAAATCACTGAATCATGTTGTACTGTATTCATGAATCAAACAGAATCACTGAATCGTGTTGAATCACTGAAATAATGAATCATAATGAATCCCTCAATCAAATTGAATCACTGAATCATTTTGTATTCATGAATCGAGCTGAATCACTCAGTCAAGTTGAGTTCCTGAACAACCTGATCATACAGTATGAATCAAATTGAATTATTGAATCACTCAATCGATCCAAGTCACTGAATCGACCTGTATTAATGAATCAAGACGAATGACTGAAACAATCTGGATAAATGAATAAAACTCAACTATTGAATCAAACTGTATTACGAAATCAAACGAACTCACTGAAGTTTGGCGTTTGGCTGAAACAAACCAAATCACTGAAATCCTCTGTATCACTTAATCAAGCTTCAGTAACCCTGAATCAAGCAGTTAAACAAAACCTCTTGGACATTCTATAAAATGGAGGAAAGCATCTGCTTTTGGAGCGGATTCTCACCATAGAAAAACTTTTCACCCACAAAGCTTTTCAACATCCACAGGACCCTTTCTGAACGTTGTTTGTCATCAGACTGAACATTAGCAGAACTTTTTAAATGACTATTAAGGAGCCCAGAAACCAGTAGAGGAGCCCAGGATCATTTTCAGTAACCTATCCAGTAAAACGTGGCAGGTGCTGACCTCACTGATGGCCGCGTTGTCCTCCTCCGCCTGACCCGACTGCCTCTTTCCCGTCAGAGCCATGGAGAGGCCGAAATCACTGATGACACAGCAGCCGTCTGGTTTCACCAACACGTTCCTGCTGTTCAGGTCCCTGTGGGAGACGGCAGGCTTGTAGACATCTGAGGGAGAAAACACAGAGAAAGAACAAGAGAAAGAGAGATGAATAGCAACGTTTTAGCTGCAGAACACCAGAGTACACTGCAGGATGTGTGTGTGTGTGTGTGTGTGTGTGTGAGGGAGGGAGGGAAGGACAATATGCCAGATCAGGCCTCATGGGACTCTGCTGCAGGAAGACTGTCGAAAGGGAAAATCAACTGCTCCTTCGAGAGAGAAAAGAGAGAATCTCAGCATATTTATAGCACTGCAATCTCTCGCTTTCTCCACACTCCCAAAATAACACACACTCTCCTCGTGCGTCCCTCAGATTCATGTACACACACACACTTGAGTATGAACCTAACATTAACTATTCAATGCACCAAATGAGACGTCTGAGATCAAAACATACAGAACCCGGAACCGTCAGAACCAGTTTCGCTGATCAAACAGCATCGTTTTCTTAATCCCCATATTGTTAGTTTTATCATGACACAGGAAACATCTTCAGGAAACAATAAACCCTGTCAAAAAGCAAAACATCTCTTCAGGAACAGAATAAAGCTCTTGAGCAACCATGAAACCATGAAACCAAGAAACCAAGAAAACTCTTCCAGAACCCAAATAAAGATTTTCAAAAACTAAGAAACTTCCTGTTACGCTGTAAACCAACAAGCCTCTCCAGGAACACAATCAATAGCAACCTCTTCAGAAACGAAATAAACCTCTTCAGCAACCTGAAACCTCTTTAAGAACCATGTAAACCTTTTAGCAACACGAACCCTGCAAACATTTTCCAAAAACCGAGAAACTTCTTCATGAATTCTGTAAACCTTTCAGCAACAACAATACGAAACCTCTTCAGGAATATAGTATATATTATTATTATTATTTTTTTTTTCCACCCAAAAAATAAAAATCTCTTCAAGATTCCTGTAAACTTAAAAAAAAAAAAACCCTCTAAATTCTACAAAAAAAAACACTCTTTAGGAACGCTGTAAACATTTTCAAAATAATAATAATAATAATAATAATAATAATAATAATAATAAAAAAAAACCTTTTTTCAAAAAAAGTCTCTTCAGGAACCCTGTAAACCTTTAAAATAAATAAATAAATAAATCTCTTCAGGGACCTTGTAAACTTTTTACCCCCGAATAATAAAAATCTGTTAAGACATAAAAAAAAAAAACCCTGTAAACTTCTTCTTCAAAACAAAAACCTTCTTCAGGAATCCTGTAAATCTGTAAAAAATAAAAATTAAAAAAATCTCTTCATTCTGTAAACCTTTTCAAAATAATAATAATAATAATAATAATAATAATCTTTTCAGGAACCTTGTATACATTTTTAAAAGAAATCTCTTCAGGAACCCTGTAAACTTTTTCAAAATAATAATAATAAAAATAATAAAAATATAAATAATAATAATCTTTTCAGGAACCTTGCAAACATTTTCAACAAGCATCTCTTCAGGAACTCTGTAAACCTTTAAATAAATAAATAAATAAATAAATAAATATCTTCAGGGACCTTGTAAACTTTTCCCCCCTGAATAATAATTAAAAAAATAATAATAAAAAAAAAACTTTTTCAGGAATTCCTGTAAATCTGTAAAAAAAAAAATAAAAATTCTTCAGGAACCCTGTAAACGTTATTAGGACACTACAGTAACAAACTTTTTCAGCTGCCAAGAAACCTCTTTAGGGACCATTTAAACCCTTTTAAAGACAAAACCTGATCTGGGATCCTGTAGACTTTCCCCCCATTGAAACATCTTTGGAAATCCAGTAGACCTTTTCACTAACATGTAAATTCTTCATGGAACCTTTGAACGTTTTCAGCCACCAGGTCACCTCTTCAGAAACCCTGTAAACCATTTCAACAACCAAAAAGCCTCTCCTGGGGCCGTTTCAAATACAAAGAAACATCATGAACTCTTTAATCGTTTTGTAAAAACCAATCATCCTCTTCAGAAACACTGCAAACCTTTTCAGCAACAAGAAACCTCTTTAAGAACCACATCAATCTTTTCAGAAACCAAGAAACCTCTCCAGGAACGTAATAAACCTTTTCAGCAACCGATAATCCTATTTGGAAACACAGTAAACATTCTGAACAACAAGACACCTCTTCAGGGACCACGTAAACCCTTTCAGTCATGAAGAAACCTGTTCTGGAACCCTGCAAAGACTTCAAGACTTTACACTTTAAAACTTCTTCATGAACCCTTTAAACCATCTGAGCAACCATCTCAACGTCACCTCCCTCAGAACCATGTAAACCATTTCAGACATTAAAGATTCTCTTCAGGAAACCTGTAAAGCATTTCAGACACCAAGGAACATGCTCAGGAACCAGGAACCAATTCAAGGAACCAAGACACCCTCATGTTTTGTGCTGATATCTTGGCAGCCTCGGTACACTGTTCACAAGCCAAGGGTCATGAAATCCGTAACCTCCAGTTCTAAAGGACTTTAAGGACTTCACTCACCTCCTCTCACCAGCTCCGTGTGAAGGTACGCCAGACCTCTGGTGACTGAGACGACCAGACGGCAGCAGCTCAACCAGTCGAGCGTCCTCGTGCTCAGATACGTGCAGAGAGAACCCTGAGGAACACAGATACAGAGAAATAAGACCGACCTGAATACAACACAAACAACATAGAGAGACACACACACAGAGACAGAAAGAGAGAGAGAGAGAGAGAGAGAGACTTTGAGGGAAAGGCACACACATTGAGATAGAAATACAGAGAGAGAGAGACAGAGAGAAAGACATTAAGGGTCGTATCAAGAGAGTCAAACGAAGAGAAACACGGTGAGAGGCTCAAATAGACAGAGAGAGACAGAGACACAGCAAAAGAGAGACTCAGATGGAGACAGGTACAGAGAGAGACACAATGAGAGACTCAGAGATGGACTCAGAGAGGGAGAGACACAGAGACAGAGGAAAAACCCACAGATAGACTCAGAGACAGAAATACAGCGAGAGACTCAGAGAGAAAGACAAACGCAAAGGGAGACTGAGAGACAGAGAGAGAGAGAGAGAGAGAGAGAGAGAGAGAGAGTGAGACACACACACAGAGAATCAGAGAGGGACAGACACAGAAAGAGTGAGAGAAACACCCAGAGAGACTCAGAGAGAGAGAGAGAGACAGAAAGAGGCTCAGAGGGAGAGACAGATGCACAGAAAGACTAGGAGAGACACACAGAGAGACTCAGAGAGACAGGCAGAGACACACAGAGAGACTGTGAGAAACACAGTAAGAGGGAGACTCAAAGACAGAGATACAGAGAGAGAGACTCAGAGAGACAGACAGAGAGACTCAGATAGAGACCGATACACAGAGAGAGACAGAGACAGAGAGGGAGAGAGACACTCAGAGAATGAAAGAGACATAGAGAGTCTCTCCTCTACACACTGTCTCTCCTGTACACTCTCTAATGTACACTCCCACATCTCGACACACTCCGTCTCTCCTGCACACACACTCTCCTCCCTGGTGGCCTGAAAAGCCCTTTAAGACCCACCCGATGATTAGATGTCATCGCTATGGCAACACAGTTGGTGGCGCTAAGCTGCAGTAAGTGTAGCAATGATCGCGTGAGGAGGCCAAAGTAGGGAATTATACAAAACTCTGCAGCTCCTACAGTATCCTACCACTTCCTCCATATTTCTGTGTGTGTGTGTGTGTGTGTGTGTGTGTGTGTGTGTGTTTATAAATAGGTCAGAAAAGAGGAGACTGGAGATACTGCACACCAATTTGTTAGCTCACGCGTTATCTAAAAAGGAAGAGGAAGTTAGGCAAGCGAGACTGAGAGCGAGGGAATGGAGAGAGAGAGAGAGAGAGAGAGAGATTTACAGGAAAAGAGAAGAGTGGACAAAAAACCAGAGGGACAGTCAGATATAGAGTGAGAAAAGAGGGAGAAAAACAGAGAGAGAGACTAATAGAGTGATAGAGAAGATTAGAGAAAAAGATGGAATGAATCTGAGAGAAAGACAGATATAGAGCGAGAGAGAGAGAGAAGTGGAGAAAAACTGAGAAATACAGGTATCGAGTGATCAAGGAGTGGCGAAAGAAACAGAGAGAGAGAGAGAGAGAGAGTCAGAGAAAGAGAGACTGATAGAGAGAGAAGACTAGAGAAAAAAAGAGCGGGACAGAAGCAGAAAGAAAGACATGTATAGGGTGAGAGAAAGATAAGTGGAGACAAAACAGAGAGAGAGAGAGAGAGAGAGAGAGAGAGAGAGAGCAGTTAACTGATAGTTGTTGTTATTGTTGTTAATGTTGATGGGTTTTTTGTTGTTGTTTGTTTGTTTGTTTGTTTGTTTGTTTGTTTTATTGTTTACCTACTATGAAATTATTTATCTATAATATGTTTATAATGTTTATAAATGTTTATAAATTCAGACTGATGTTATTTATAATATAATCGATGTTTTATAATTGCTTTTTTATTTTCGGTTAACATTCAGTATATAAACTCAGGCATAAATATATAAACAAAGGAGCAGAAATCTGAACTCTTCCTCCTCAGGAAGCGGCTCAGTGGAAAAATCCGACATGACACCAGATCCCTCGGATAGATTCTTCCAAATATAAACTCGGCACGGATTTAATCTCGTTTAGCGGCTCACTGGTGCAGGGTCGAGAGACGAGATGCTCAAGATAGACACGCCCACAAAACTCCACGTAAGGCAGAGAGCCAAACAAAGTGACCAAATGACCAAATGACAACGAAATGGTGAAAGAGCACCTCCTACTGTAGGAGTTGCAACGCGCAAAAACCTGCGTACTCTGTGGACTATCATGACCTTCACCTTCGATGTGTGACCTCTCCTGAGAATCGCTTCACAAATAATCCTGTGTGTAATAAATAAACCAGAATAATCAGCGCGTAAAAGTATAATTCAGACGAGAGTGTGGTCAGAGATGCTCACGTGCGGGTAGAAGTCCATGATGAGCAGGTACTCGGGCTGTCCGTCGCTGCCGACGCGCTCCTCCGTCTCCAGGAAGTGCGTGATGTTGTCGTGGTCCAGCAGGAGGCGGTAGATGGAGCGCTCGTTAAGGAACGGCTGCCGATTGGCGCTGGAGAAAACCTTTACCGCCACCGAGCGCTCGTCCAGTGAGCCGCGGTACACCGAGCCATACCGGCCACGCCCGATCAGCTGATGGAATACAGACACAGGACTCAATGAGGGATGAACATACAGTCAAACATACAGTAACGATAACGCTGATCAGAGAATTTTATTCAGGAATGTTTAGTTACTGAATAACCGCAAAAACGAATGTCTAGGAATTTCCAGCTGACACTGGAGACTCCTTCCGCAAATGCTAAATAAACATCTTATATCAATACTGTATACTGTAATCTGTTAAGTCGCAGCATCAGCTGTTGCTATGGAGACGCTGATGAATAAAATCAAACACGTTCATGTGTAGCTGCACCGTTGTTACAGGAAATAAATCGGCGCTTTCTGGCCAATCAGAATCCGGAGTCTTTCTGCTTCTTTGAGTTGACATCATGTACTAAGGAAGGAACTCGATCAGCCGCTGCCTCGGTGCAAACTGGGAGTTTTTCCGAAGATCGCGTTACTTAAGTGCACGTGAAAATGCGCTGATTAAATTATTCCCAAAAAAATCCATCGGAGGAGATGGAAAGGGAACGCCGCCAGAGCGAGACGAGCTCACCTCCAGGAGCTTGAGACTGTCCAGGTCCAGCGATGGAGCCGAGAACGCCGCCTCCAACATGTTCAGGTTATGAAGACTCTGTTTGCCACGTCCTGTATCGACCCCACACACACACACACACACACACACACACACACAATCACACACAATCACAAAGTGTACACTAAGTGTTTTAGAGGTGATCCTGAGTGCTCTTCTCGTCATGGCCGCTCACCTCGCAGTACACGCAGGCAGAAAAAAAACAGCACAACCAGCACGGCTACCATGGAGACGGTTGCCAAGGCGATCAAGATGGCCTCCTCTCGGTCGTGATGGCCCGTTGCTGGATGAACAGGGATGCGGGAAGATAAGAAAGGTAAACAAGAAGGACTGACCTTCGTCTGTGGAATATGTGGAATACTGCTACAGAGATGCTACAGTGACACACACACACACACACACACACACACACACACACACGTAGACACACACACTTACAGATTGGTGGTGCGAGTGTGGATCTGGGAGGGGAAAAGTCCTCGGTGAAGTTCAGGTTGCACATGTCTTTGCTACAACAGCAGAAGCGGTAGGTGCCGTTCTGGATCTGGGAGGGCGTCTCCGTCACCTGGCAACGGTCGTCATAGCACATCCGCTGGACACCCTGAACCCCCCAGCAACCTGCATTAAAAAATAGAAACAAAAAAAAAAAAAAAGAGAGAGTCAAATTCAAATTCAAATTCAAATTTTATTTGAGTCTTACAAATGTCCATGTGAACAAATTAACTAATTGATTCTATTTGTAATGTATTATTTATTATAATAAAAATAAATCATTTAAAAATATATTTTAAAATATATGTGCTTATGATGTTGCATCAAAGTTAGAATTCAATGTATGTCATATTTATATATATATATATATAAAATAAAAAACAATCTTTAAGTTAAAAAAATAAGAATAAAGGTTGAAATTAATCTTATAATTAACTAATAATATGCGCATTGTTGAATATTTTTAAATACATTTTAAAAACAATACACTGTATTGCTCAAAACTAAAAAGAATTCTTCAGTCTCTTTGTTGCTTTACAGCTTTTAAAGGTCAACCGTTTCCTTTGGGAATGAAGCCTGAAGTTTTCATCTGGTTTTTATTTCCTGCCACAGTTACAGTTAATTGTAACACATTGCTGGGGTGGAGCCGAATCTCATAACAGGCGGCAGGTGACATGTGGCCCTTGTTGCCTCAAACGGGTCTCTGGTGAGCTTTAACGTAGCAACACGGGCTCTGGTTTCATCTTAGATTTAGTTGTAAAGGGGTTCAGAAAAAAAATAAAAACAGTCATGATTTGATGGGAACGAGTGTCAGATATAGAGAGGAAAAAGGAGAGAGAGAGAGAGAGACAGAGAGAGAGAGAGAGAGAGAGAGACAGAGAGAGAGAGAGAGAGAGAGAGAGAGAGAC
>JAQQZS010000036.1:35439425-35454685 GCA_030068045.1 Platyallabes tihoni
GCCCGTACTTCGATCAAAACTTGTTTGTGTCGGTTGAAAGCCAAATAAAGCGAGTTTCCATATTTTTTTTTGTGGGGTTTTTTTTCTTTTTGCGCAAAAATCAGTGAAGACATAGCACCACGGGTCACAAAAATGTTATGAAGTACGGCAGCAAGAAGAAAACGGAGCCACTTTCAGTTTGGTTTTCAAAAGCAGTCGGTGCATTTACATTTCTTATGGGGAAAATGTGATTCACAATCCAAAACCCCGCCTTAAAAACTTGGATTCGACGGACGGGTTAAATTCATATGCCGAGATACCACTGTGTGTTTGTATATAAATTAAACCTCTAATTGTTTAATTTTCTTGAAATACAGAACGTCACTTGTAAACCATGGAACTTTTATTTGTTTATTTATTTATTGGGGTGTGTTTACATTTGAATCTAATAATGGATTGCTTATGCTTAATAATGGATTGGATATCAGAAAGTGTTTTTTGTTTGTTTGTTTCCTTGTTTGTTTGTTTGTTTGTTTTAAAAAACAACCGACCAATCTCGTTCTATCTCAGTGAACATGTGACAAACGTACCTGAGAATAGAACGTATCCCTGTTAGTGAGAAAAAATGGCGAGATTTATGACATCAGTCTTAAACTGCGGCCGAGACAGACGACCTACCTGATTACTAAAATGACACCACGCTTTATATCATCTGCATTACTGAGAATCATTACTTTACCCTGCTAGTTTAACCTGATAGTTTGACCAATTAGCCTGATTATTAAAAAATAAGAAAATAAATGTAGTGTGTGTATACTTGACAGTTTGGAGCCAAAAGTAAAGTTTGACCGAGCAGCACTTAGATAACAGCGCTTACACTCTCTTACAGACTATAAACATCGATTACGGCTTAGCGGAAAGGACTCTTACGACCGTGACATTATCGCGCGTTTCACCCCGAGCCTCTCTGGCACCCTGCTCTCACCCGTGTGCCCTGGTGGTGCAGACAGACAGGCAGACAGGCAGACAGGCGAGCAGGCAGGCAGGCTTGCTAACAGCTAACTGCTCCGGATCCTCATCAGAGAGCGGAGCTATTGATTTTCCGCGCAGCTCTCCTAATTGGATGGAGTGCCGCGGCTGATTGTTGGATTGATTGAGCTGATAGGAGTAGACCTCTTCCTGAATCAGGAGCGGATTAGATAGATTAAGCGACGGCATGTGGCGTCGGTGGGGTTAAGCGCCTCGTTAGCTCTGTGATAGTCATACAGCGGAGTAACGCACAGCACGGAGTGCGCGATGCAGCGGATTCGGCTTCTAGCGTACAGTATTTCAGGACGCTCAGGGGTTGGAGACGTGGACGTGCGAATACAGCATCATGACTGAGAGACAGAGGCAGCGGACGACAGAGAGAGACCTTGCCTGGGGCTGTGGAAAGCTTCAAGGGGTTAAAGTGTAGAGAGAGTGGAGAACCACTCTGCTTTTATCTCTCGCACGACGTCATTTACTTTCCTGATAATCTTGAAAAACCTTTTAACCAAACAGTAGATGATATAATAAAAATCCTGAAACAAGAAAAGATATTCTTTTGTGACGTTGTGATTCTCTCCTGAATGGTTTTTAACAGGTATAAATCACTCTGTGTGTGTCATGCTGTTCAAGAAAACTAATCAACAGTTAATGCAAAACCTTGGAGTGTTTTATTCCGCTTATGCCTCACCAATTTACATTTATTTATTAATTATTAATTAGAAAACGTCATACTTTTTTTTTATCCATTTAGAGTTGCTGTTAATATTTCACAAAGCAAGTTCCTTCCCGTGTGTGTGTGTGTGTGTGTGTGTGTTTGTGTGTGTGTGAAAGCTGAACATAAGCACAATAAGCATACTGCAGAACCAAATCAAGCCCTCCTGCTCTGTTTACTGTGCAGATCTGCAACTATTTCCGTCACGTCTCTCTCATACACGCACACATACACACACACACACACACACACACGCACGCACACATAGACACACACGTTTCGTTTCTTTCCTGTCCACAAGGAAGGTCAGCGCTGAAATTATTTGCATGGGGAACAATGCCGGGCCTTCCTGCACCTCCTTCTGGAAGTGCCTTATGGAGTCTTTCTGGCAATCCAGGCAGCTGTGTGTGTATGTGTGTGTGTGTGTGTGTGTGTGTGTGTGTATGGGTGTGTGCATATGGGTGTGTTGTATGTGTGGGAAACAGAGGCCTTTTTATTTCTTATATACTAAATACATTTCATATATCATACATCTGACATGTTTTTATATCAGAAACCACAAATGTACTGTTTATATGTAAAAAAAAAAAAAAACTGTGATGAGACAGTGTGAGGTCATGATATCGATAGAGTGAGAAATGACATCACAATACACAAGATATCATACATCCTGACGTTACTTTTAGAACTGTTTTGTTTCTTTTTCACATTTTTTTCTCTTTCTTAATTTATATAAGAGGTGGGCATGGAGTAGTATTAGTATCATGTACATCCTGTTCTGTTTAATTTATTAATGTTAAATTATTACTGTACGTATTAAACTCATGATTATAATATTTTCCATTCTGCTTTGTTAGCAAACCTGATGTATACTTTTTTTTTTTTTTAGATATATTGAGCTGTACAGTATGAATGCCTAATATTTATGATATTATTATGTTAAAAATGTGTATCTTTTTTTTTTTTTTTTTAGATTTTATTAAACAATTGTTGTTATTATTAGGATAGAAACAGAAAGTATACAAGAATTAAGACTTACCAGTAACAGGACTGAGCAGAACCAGAGCAAAAAGGCTCGCATGGAGGACTGTCATGTCTCCTGACTGTTTTTTATCCATCTTCATAGAATGAAAAAATATTTGTTTAAAAAAAAAAAAACAATAATAATAATAATAATTTTAAAAATCTGGATGTTGAAATTCTTTGAAAGTAAAAATAAAGTGTTGGAAACACGTATAGAATGTAGAATAGATTTCTTTAAAAAAAAAACAGTCGATTATGAATATATTCTTAATGAATAATAAGGTTAAGATTAATAAATTAATAAATTAATTGATTGATAAGGTTAAGTCCATAAAATGAGGCTGTAGGTTGATCCAGGCTGCTCAAGAAGAAGAACACAAATCGAGGGGGAAAAAAACATCAGATGTAAATGACACAACTTTGCCATTTGCTTTTGTTCCTGAAAATTGAATTAAACAGAAAGTAACAGATCAAAGGATCAAAGGATCCGTCAAGCCGGAATCATCCAGAAATGATTTCCTCGATCCAGGATCCTCCTTCTTCATCTCCGAGATTAAAAAGAAACAGCTGATTTGAGGAGGAGAACATCTCCACCACCCTGCCGGGGCTCGGCTCTGCGCTTCATCCTGCCCGCGCGCGTCCCTCCGCGTTCCGTTTGATCTGGAGGCCGAGTGCGTTAAAAGCGCGACGTGTTTGACGTCGCAGCCCTCACGAGCCGAGCCGAGCCGAGCCGCGTGCGCGCTGTCGGTAGATCCGGACTCCAGACCGGCGGCTGGAAACGCCTCGATCATCCCGGAGAGTCTCCAGAGAGCCGATTGTTCATGCTGCGCGTATTACAGCGAGGCGGGCCGACAGAGCCGCGGTGGCGCCATCTAGCGTCAGAGTCCCGACATTACCGAAATAATAATAATAATAATAAAAATCCATACATTTTCAATTTTCTGCAGGGGCCTTGGGGAGCGTGTCTCTGGAAATCCAGGGGACACCCTGCATGGGGTGCTGATCTATCACAGGAGCATCGATCAGCATGGTTAAGGGAAACACACAAATCACGAGGAGAACATGCAAACTCCATGCTCAAAGGGCGGAAGATGGGATTTGAACTCCCGACAGTTGTGAGTGCTATACCCATCCAGGGGATGTCTGATTTTCTCCAAAAAAAAAGGGGGGGGTTCGATTCCCATCCTGTGTGCATGGAGTTTACACGTTCTTTCTGTGCTTGCTGCGTTTCCTCCAGGTTCTTCCTGCAGTGCAACGACTTCCAGATTAGGCTAATTGGCGGTCCCTAATTGCGTAAGTGTGTGTGTGTTTGTGTGTGTGTGTGTGCCTTGCGATGGATTGGCAACCTGTCCAAGGTGTACCCCGCCAGAGCTGAAGGTGGGATTCAGAGCCCCAACCCTGGAGGTGTGAAGTGACATTTCAGGAGATGTCTGATCTTCTCCAAAAAAAAGGGGCCTGGAACCCCGCCTCATGCCCTAAGCCTCCTGGGATAGGCTCCAGGTCCCCGTGACCCTGAGTACAGGATAAAGCGGTATAGAAGATGTGATCTCTTCAAAGTATGCATGTTGCACCACATGGTTCAAGCAGAATGTCGTTTTATCGCTACTGAAGACTGTACTATACACATCACAGATCAACATTACCTAAAAGTAAACAAAAAAAAGAAAAATCCATACATTTTCTGCAGGGGCCTGGAGAATGTCCCTAGAAACCCAGCTCTTTGTGTCTGTGTGCATGCGTAGACCCCTGCTACTTTCGCCTTTGCAGACACACAGACACACACACACACACACACACACACACTCTCTCTGCTCTACACAGAAACACTGCCCTTTCGCGATTCTTTTCAAAGGTAAAGTGCAGGTTAATTTGTTTTATTTTTACTTTACAGCAGTGATTTCGTTAGTGTGTCGCTCAGTCGAGTGTCATTAGAGGGATTTCTTGTTTATTTTTCAGATAAAACAGTGTTTCTGTTGTGTGTGTATGTGTGTGTGTGTGTGTGTGAAAAGACGGCACAAACGGAAACACTTATCTGTCAGGATTTATTTTTACTTTTTTTTAAAGGTCAAGTGCAGGTTAATTTGTTTTATTTTTACTTTACATTTTGTGTTAATTATTTTTTATGTATTTTTTTTTTTTTTTTGGCTGTGGAACGAATAATTTGAGTTTCCAATATTTCTGATGGGAAAATTCAATTTGGTTTACGAGCCCGCTTCCAGAACGAAATATGCTCGTAATCCAAGGTTCCACTGTATTATTTTCTACATTGTAGAACATTGCTGAATCTGAAGGCATCTGTAATATGAAATTGTCTTCTCCAAACAGCTGATAATAACATGTTGAGATGTTTCTCCTGCTTTCCCTCATTGTTGCATTCCTGCAGCCTCTAATCTGACGTGCGTAGTTAATTGGTGATTTCTAAGGCTGATAGCTCTCGATGAACTTCACAGACACAGCAGAGGGACGTCCTGGTCCTTCTTTGCTGGGACACTCCTCATGAGATCCAGATTCATCAGTGTTGAAGATGACAGTGAAAATTGTTCGGATCAATGAAATCTAGCAGTGTACCGGGTTTGACATGTATACATGCAAGTGTGTATGAGCTATGCAGCAAAATCTCCTATGAAGGCCCGGAGCCACGCTCAGGGGCCAGACTCGCAGGCGTCCTAATGGCAGTACACTCCAACCTTTATGCCAAAATTTTGAGCATGTTAAGACCCCAAAATGTGCCGGATGATTGAAAAAAAAGTAAAATATTATCCTTTGAAGAAAAAGGGTCCCTCCCACATTTATGACGTCAGCATCATCAGAGTGATGGTGATAACCTAAGAATGGGTCCTAATAATAATAATAATAATACTAATAATAATCATCATCATCATGACATTTTGTCTAGGTGTGTCATAGAGAGATATAAATGAATGCAGAAGTTTGTACACCCTAAACATGTCAAATGTAATAATAAAAAAAACTCTATAAGATATCTCTTTCTAATAATGAAGGTCTTTCTTTTCTTTTTGGTAATGATGTTGAATTGACGTGTGGTGCGAAAAGCTAAATAACACAAATAAGTATATCAAAATAAATGATGAAGGCGAGACATTTAAGGCAGGTTAGTGTTTTATTCTTCATCATCATCATCATCTTCGTTCTTCTTCAATCAAATCACAACCCTGAAAGAAAAGTAGCATGACTTTCACACAGGAATCATGGAATTATTAGTTCAAGCTGGTTTAATTTTAAGGCACCTTTTCTTTTCTTTTTTTGCCTAAATGTTGTTGTTTTTTTTTCCAATACATACAGACCATGTGCTTTAAATGTAAAAAAAAAAATAATAATAATAATAAAAAAATCACATTGTTTTGTTTCCCAGTTGAATAATGTTTATTATTATTATTATTATTATTATTATTATTATTATTATTATTATTATCTTAAAGCATGTTAATCATTTAATATTATTAATTATTCCATAATATCACTCTTATTATTTTGTCTCGTTTGTTATTCCAGGTCTGATGTAATGCTCCCCCCTGCTGGTGTGATGTGGTACTACATCATGTGCAGGAATGAACAAATGCATGATGGTGCAGGAGGCAGGATGTGTTTCAGCAGCATGATACTAAATATCTTACCTTCACACACAGGGACAGAAGACATAAAACAATAAGAAGACATCTGTAATATAACTAAAACCATGCACTCAATCACTTTAAAGTAAGTACTAAGCAGAACCCAGTGTAAGCCCCTGATCCTGCAGTGATGGTTACAGGAGTAACCCAAGCTCAGGGTGGAAGCAGGAACGCTCAGTCTGTTGAGATCTGTCCCTTATTGCGGTATAAACACATCACACATGTTGAACAGTAAAGTAACGTTACGTTAACGTACTGTTTAAATGTTAAACCGGAACTAAAGAGTCTAAAGAACCTAAAGTCTGCTTCAGTCATTTGAATGATGTCACTAAGGTATAAGGTCATCTGTTCCGACACACAACACAACAAAATAACAATCAATCACAACACAGCATGAAACATCACAGCACAACCTAATACAATATAACACAAGCCACCACAACACAGCACAACCCGATCAATTACAACCGAACACAACACAACACAACGTAATACAAAACATCACAACCCAACACACCACAACAAAACCCAACACAATAACAATCAATCACAACACAGCACAAAACATCACAGCAAAAAATCCAACACAACACAACTCAATTTAAAACAGCACAATCCAAAACAGCACATCACAACCCAACCAATTACAGCACAGCACAACACAACACAACACCCAATACAACACAAGTCAGTTTAAAGCAGCACAACACAACACAGCACAACCCAAGAGAAACCAACACAATTTGACTCAACACAACTCAATCCAGCACAACCTGATAGAATACAACACAACAAAACTTGACACAACCGAATAAAATACAAAACTAAATACAACATAACAGAATCCAACACAACACGACCCCAAAAACATCACAACAACCCCGCCTCCCCCCAAAACACACACACACACACACACAGAAAAAGAAACAGCGCAGCTGCGTCACTTTAATGCGCATCAGCAGCATCAGCAGCAGCTCGGCGACGCCCATAGCAACCCGCTCTCCTCCTCCTCCTCCTCCTCCTCCTCCCTGTTTTTCTCCCAGCAGCTGCTCTCACAGGATTAATCTCTCCGTCTCTCAGTGATCTGCCCGAGCCGCATCCATCCTGCCTGCTTCCTCTCGGCCTCGCGCTGCTCTTCTCTATCCACAGCGCCATGAACATTTTCGCTGCATCTGCAGAAGGTACTGTAACACACACACACACACACACATACACAAAAGCCTTTATTCCTCCTTTATTCACACCTCATCCATTAATTCTGGATTCTGCTCTAATCAGATGCGCATTCTTGTTATTTGGTTGGTATTGTTGTTATCGCCACATCTTACTGTATCCTGTATCCTGTAATCTGCATCCTGTGTATCAGGTGACGCTGTGAATGTTTTTGTGTTTTTATCTCATGCATATGGCGGCTCATGCTGCAGAGACGTCTCTCTCAAATCTCTCTCATTCCTTTCATTGCATGCTCCGTTTAAATGCATTTATTTATTTGATATGAATATATTTTGTATTTTTATCCACTGCTTACATCACTCGAGAACCTCATTCGCGTTTATTTGCCCCCCCCCCCTTTATTTATTTTTATTTCCCGTATAGCCGACCATAATAATAAGAATTTATTATAAGGAGCTGCAGCAGGAGCTGAGGGCTAGCCCATTGTCGCCTCTCACAGGGGTGCACAGTTTCTCCAGACTGTAATATTCAGCTTTCTAATTGGTCTAATTCCGATTTGTGTGACTGTATTAGACTAGAATCTTGTTAGAACACTTGGGCTGGCACCTACCATTCAGTATTTTTGATCCACTTGATCAGGATTAGTAGTGATATAATGTGTGTGTGTGTGTCCAAACCCCCTGCTCCGGGGCGAATCAGGATCGAAGGCAGGAAAGCTGAAGTATAAATGTGAGATTTGGCCCAAAAATAGTGTCACAGTTGCTTTGATTTACCTTTTATTGAATTGGGTTTGACAATGATATGAAAAAGACCTGACGCAACACAGGACAAGATACAAAAACATGAAATGTAAAAAAAAAAAAAAAAAATTGTACAAACCTTTACTGAGAAATAAAATGCAAAAATCTTTATTACAAGAATTACTTCTTTTTAAATTCTATTTAAAAATACTTCTTTACTTCTTTAATGAATTCGGTTTAAAACCTAAATACTACAACATTTAACTAAAATGGACATAAGTATTATTATTATTATGCGTAGTAATAGTGTAAGTGGTGTTACTGCTATTAGTAGTATTAATTATATTAACAGTATTATTAGAGTGTTAATAGTAGCCATAGAAGTTATAGTAGTCATATAAAAGCTAGTAACAGTAGACTTAGTATACTAGTAGATATAGTAATAAAAATATCAGCAAAAGTGGGAATTTAAGTAATAGCAGTAATAAAAGCAGCAGCGGCATGGAGTATTAGCAGCATTAATAAGAGTCATAGAAGTAGTGATCGCAGTAACAATGACAGTAGCAATAAGAGTAACAGCAGTAGTAATGAGTAGTACCAGTAAGTAGTAATAGCAGTAGTATCGACACTAGTGATATTACAGTACTACTGCTATTACTTGTGCTAACAGCAATAACAAGAGTAATAATAACATTAGCAGTAGTAGTAACAGCAGTAATACAAGTAACAGCACTATCAATAGCAGTAGTAACAAGTGTAATAAAAATAATAACAGCAGTAATAACAGCAATAATAGAAGCAGTAATAATAGTAATAGTGCCAATAGCAGTATAGTAATAACAGCAATATTCGCATTAGTAATATGAGTATTAGCGCTAATAATAGAAGCAGTAACAAGTGCAATAAAAATAGGAACAGCAGTAATAGAAGCAGTAATAAGAGTAATAGTGGCAATAGCAGTAGTAATGAGAGTAATATTACTAGTAATAGCAGTAGTAACAGCAGCAGTAGTAGCAGCAGTAATAACAACAGTACTAGCAAAAGTAATAAAAGTAATAGCACTAATAATAGATGCAATAACAAGTGTAATATAAATAGGAACAGCAGTAATAGTAGCAGTAATAAGAGTAATAGCGGCAATAGCAGTAGTAATAGCACTAGTAACAGCAAGAGTAATAGCACTAATAATAACAATAGTAATAATAGCAGCAGGAATTAAAGCAGTAAGTGTTTTTGCTTTTATTCCCCCCTTTATTAAACCAGCTTCGACATTGATAGAAAAAAGATCCGTCACAATACATTAACTCAAATCAATGAAACAAGTGCAGGTTGTTATGTGACTCATCCATCTACTGTAGGAACCTCTGTAGAATTACATTACTAGGGTCTGTGGTGCCCGATGGTGACCAGTGTATTTATCCCCATGTTACGGCCGTGGTAGGACCTCCAGTCAACATTCACACACTCATTCACATACTACGGGGACTCCGGTTAGCCTAATGGGAGGAAACCGGAGTATGCGGAGGAAACCCACTAAGAATGGGGAGAACATGCAAACTCCATGCACACAGGTGGGAATCAAACCCTGGAAGTGCAAGGTGACAGTGCTAACCACCACGCCACCGTGCCACCCTCAAGCAAACAACTTCCAAAATAATACAATGTTTAAAATAGTGTCAATTTCTTTATTTCTGAAAATGATAGAAACAAAATATATACAGGATTTGGGAGATTAAGGTTATGCTGGTTGATCTCAACTCATTCACAGGATAGAGGATACGCCACATAAATGGATTTAAAAACGTGTGTAATGATTAGTTACGTCTATGCAGAAAATATTTCTTCAAACTGACTGAAATTGTTCTGATGTTTTCGGTTCTGCTCGCTGTGAAACCTTTAATCTGCTGGAAATACAACAGAAGAAGTTGTTTCTTTTCCCCCTTGCTTTGAGATTAGCTCAGGCTTCACATTATTTTCTGACAAATCCTGCCTTTCCTCATTTTGATTGCTTACAAGAATTCCGTCTCATCTATGATTCCTCGGACGCTTTACTCGGTGTGAAATGGCGAGCCGATCAGAGCTCCTTCCTCATTCAGTGAGACCCTGTGGATAAAAGTCTGAAGTCTTGGCAGATGAGTGCGTGTCGCTCGTTCTCACAGAGATCACCGATCAGCAAAATCTCCCTCATGAAAACTCATCACGTCTAACTGATGTTACCTCCATGCGGGGCAAATGTTCAGAAAGTGTTTGTCTAACAGTTGAGGAAGATTGTCAAAGGTTTATACCCCTCTCTTATAATCTGATCAGATGCGTTTTTACTCTGATTGGGGCGTTTATTGTGGTTAGTAGTGGAACATTAGGGTCCATGTAAACGGTCCCTACTGATATGGTGAAAATTTGCCGTAAGGAGATGTTTATGTTAGAAGGAGATTGATGGAAGGAGTCTCCAGTGTCAGCGCTCGGGAACCGTCAGCGGTATGGCGAAGTTTTCTGAAATTTTCAGAAGAAGGAAATTTCAGTTTTTACAGATTTACAGACGTCAGGGTCACCTTGCACCTCCAGGGTCCGGGTTCGATTCCCAACTCGTGGTCTGTGTGTATGGAGTCTGTATGTTCTCCCCCAGTGCTTGGTGGGTTTCCTTCTGGTTTCCTCTCACAGTCCAAAGACATGATGATTAGGCTAATTGTTGTCACTAAATTGCCCGTAGTGTGTGAATGAGTGGGGGAATGTTTGCATATGTTTGTGTACCATGTTTACAGTACAAAGCGGTATAGACGATGAGCGAGTGAGACGATGGTTTGCTTAAAAAATTGCTTTTTAATTAAATTCCACTTGATGTGTTATTTCCTAACACTCATTTCATAATCACTAGTGTTGGATTGACGCCCTGCGGTGTTTATACAGTATATTTTCGCCGCAACACGAACTCCGAAAGTGTTAAATCATTACTCTGGATGTTATGTCATTGCTGGGGATTTTTGCAGCGTATGCATGTGAATGTGACTTTATTCACATCCAGGCACGATGATGCGTATAATCTGAGATAGAGCATTAACTTTACACACAGTGGCTGAGAGAATTACTAACAGCAGGGAGTGTTTATGCGGAGCGAACGTGGGATGAGGATGTGCGAGAGGCTCTGGTTTATCTTCTGATGATTGCAGATATAGAAAAAAAAACAGTTTTAAAATACTGTAGTGGTGGTAAAGTGCTCGCCCTATCATCCGGAGATCGCTGGTTCGATTCCCGGGTGATGCTGTAACCTCTCGCAGCCGGCGGTCTAGAGAGAACTGATTGGCCGAGCTCTCTCAGAGGGGAGGGATGAGAGGTACTTCGTGCTCCCACATTAATCACGGCTCTACAGCCAATTAGGGGCGTCTGTAAGCTTGCACAAGTGGAAGGAGCGGATAGCGCTGTCCTCCAAGTGTGTTACGCCGCCCCCAAAGGTGTGTGAGCGAGCAGTTCGAAAAGATGTGGTTGGCTGGCGTCACGTGGTTCGGAGGAAACACGTGATAGTCTTCGGCCCTTCCGACTGAGTGGTAGTAGTAGCCTTAATGTGGAGCCCCCTAGTGACGGGGAGGAATTGGACACGACTAAATTACGGAGAAAATCGGGGAAAAATAAATAAATAAATAAAATAACTGTAGTGAACGGGAGCGTAGCAGCTTTATAACACCTTCATCATGAAAGTAAACAGGCATCTAACCCCCGTCAGGCAGATCGGCAACTGTCGAGCAACTGCTGAGTTTTGTAAACAGACATCATGTGACAGTGTGTCGTGTCTGCGTTTAGTGTTTAGTATTGACGACCAATCAGAATCCAGCACCGCTTTGATCTAACAGTCTCTCTCTATCTCTTTATTTTAGCCACACCCCATTTTCTCAGCCCTGACTCTAGCTGAAAGAAAGACCACGCCCCCCACCTGGACTCACCCGACCGATCAGGGACCTGGCAGCTCCGCCCACCCCGCCCTCTCAATGAGGGACAAAGCCACCCAGGTCGGCTGTGAAGATTTCCACAGTGTGCACGTACCGTTTATTATACAGCATGTCTATGATATTAGTTCCTAAATTCTTATTCATCTCTCTCTCTCTCTCTGTGCAGACCCCCAGGGCCTGGGTAGACGAGCGCAGGAGGGGTTCTCACAAGCGTTCGGCATCCTGCGGCAGCACCGACCAGCTAAAGGAGGTAAAACCCTTTAACCCGTTCTCCAGGGCAGTACTTAGATTAGAAAGGAAACCAAATAAATACACAGGGATAACCTGAGTAAATACAAAATACAGTTTTTAAAGGTATAATTTCATTTATTAATATCAATCTATCAATATATCTGGCCCTCTGCGAAAATGCATTTGCCCCCTCTTGCTAAATCGTGAATAAGCTGTGATTTTTAGAAAGATAAATTGCACTTGCCGCACCCAGGCCTGATTACTGCCAGACCCGTTGAATCAAGAAATCATTTAATTAGCACCTGTCTGACAAAGTCAAGCAACACCATCTAAAGACCTTGTGTACACTGTGTACAGTATATATAAAATACAAAAGCAATATTTTTTTTGTTTTTATGCATTTGATCCGTTTTTCCCCCCCAGATTGCAAAATTACGGCAGCAGCTTCAGCGCAGCAAACGCAGCAGTCGTCATCGACGCGATAAGGAGCGCAAATCGCCTTTCAACGGCAACCATGCTATTATCCAATCACAGGTGAGTGTGAATGTGTATGTGTTAGTTCAATTCAATCCAATTAAATGTTATTTGTATAGCACTTTTAACAATTGTCATTGTCGCAAAGCAGCTTTACACAATCAAAAGAATTAATTAAGTTTGTATGGAATGTGAATGTGTATAAATCAAAAAGGTGTGTGTTAGTGTGTTAGTGTGTGTGTGAGTGAGTTCCCGCAATCATGACCTGACCTATAATCTGTCTGGATGAAATAGATTTAGAATAGAATTAGAGTTTTCTGACGCCCCACTTTCCTGAGCATTTGTCCCAGTTACAGTTACACGTCTCGTCTGAACCCTTTCGAGAGACGTCTGCGAGGACAGCAGCCTTGTTTTCAAATGTGTCTAAAGTCATTAGCACCGAGAGTGACTGAGCTGCCGAGCCCCACGCAGTCAGCGACGCTACTGAAACAATAACGGATTAGGATCTTACTGTATTTGTCCGAGCTGAGCTCACGGAACAATCATTTTTTTTTTTTTTTAATCCTTTAAATCACAAATCTGTCTTCGTTCCTCTTCACACAGTCTCAGATGCCTAAAACCATCCTGATCCCCATCCCCATTTCCAAGTCGACTGCTCCTCGCTTCCGCAACAGCATCGAGGGCCTCAACCAGGAGATCGAACGCATCATCATACGAGACACGCCGGAGCGCGATGAGGTCATCATTGTGAGTCGTTAACCGTGATGTCTTATACTGTTCACACGAGCATGCCTTGATTACGGTGATGAGAAAGCAAACGTGTGTGTTTTAGCCGCAGGACGTTCCAGACGGACACCGTGCTCCTCCGCCCCTCCCCCAGCGCAGCAGCAGCACACGCAGCATCGACACACAGACCCCCTCAGGAAGAAGCCTGGGTGGTAACCGTAGCAACAGCAGCAGCCGGGCGGACTCGGTGTCCCCGTCGTACCTCAGCATCCTGAATGACGCGATGGGAAACAGTCCCCTTAACAACGACGACACACTCAATGAGAGCAGGGAGAGAGGTGAGACACACACACACACACAAAAACACAAACAAACACACACACACACACACACAAACAAACACAGAAATCATTACATGATTGCAGAATGTCTCCTATCCTGTGCGTCCGTAGATCTGGGGCCGTACTCACCCCTGCCCAAGTACGCATCCTCTCCCAAACCCAACAACAGCTACATGTTCAAGCGGGAACCTCCTGAGGGCTGCGAAAG
Organism: Platyallabes tihoni; assembly: GCA_030068045.1. NCBI lineage: Eukaryota > Metazoa > Chordata > Actinopteri > Siluriformes > Clariidae > Platyallabes > Platyallabes tihoni. The sequence continues at coordinate 35,453,632 of JAQQZS010000036.1, forward strand.
AGTCAAAGTCTTCGAGGACAACCAGTGAGTAACACCTTCACTGCGGCCTCCCTGGGGACAAAATACAAAAAAACCTTATTCTATTGGCAGTTTGAATGAGTTCTTGATAAATAAATTTTATTTAAAACCTAAATACTAGAACACTTAACTAAAATGGATATAATTATTATTAATATGGGTAGTAATAGTGTAAGTAATATTGCTATTAGTGGTATTAATAAGAGTTTAAATAGTAGCGGTAGTTATAGTATTTATACTGTCGTTGTGACAGTAGCTATATGAATACTAATAACAGCAGTAGAGTTAGTGTACTGTTTGTCATTGTAACAATAGTAGCAAAAGTGGTAATGCGAGTAATATCAGTAGCAAAAGCAGCAGCAGTATGAGTAATAACCGCAGTAATGAACGTTATAGCAGTGACAATATGAGTAACAGCAGTAGTAATGAGTAGTAGCCATAGTAATACATTAGCACTATTATCAGGACAAGAGCAGTAGAAATAACAACTGTAATAAGAGTAATAATGGCAATAGCAGTAGTAATTGCAGTAGTGATAAGAGTAATATCACCAGTAACAGCAGTGGTAACAGTGCTAGCAATACTAAGAGTAATAGCAGCAGTAACAATAGTAATAAAAGTAGTTACAGAAGTAATAGCAGTAATGAGTGTAATTGTAGCAATAGAAGTAGTAACAGTAATTGCACTAGTAAGAGCAAGACTAATAGCACTAGCAACAGAAGCAGTAACAAATCTAATATCAATAGCAGTAACAACAGCAACAGGAATAACAGCAGTTATAAAAACGACACACTCAACGAGTAATAAGAGTAATAATGCAATAGCAGTAATAATAAAAGTAATAGCACTTTGAATAATAGTAGTAATAGCAGTAGTAACAGAAGTAGTAATAGCAGTAGTAATAGCAGTAATAACAGAAGTAGTAATAGCAGTAGTAATAGCAGTAATAACAGAAGTAGTAACAGAAGTAGTAATAGCAGTAATAATAGCAGTAATAACAGAAGTAGTAATAGCAGTAGTAATAGCAGTAATAACA
>JAQQZS010000036.1:35467925-35483421 GCA_030068045.1 Platyallabes tihoni
TTATCTTTTCTAATTAATATCTATTGGTGCAGGTGTTTGTTTACATTGAGACAGTAGCGCATTAGTAGATTATTTTACAGTAGATTATTAAATCCGACACATAACATCGCTTTTACTCAACATTTTGATTTCACTTATGGTGCAGGTTAAACATCAGGCAGAGATCTAAGTACTGCTAAAGAGTCAGTAAAGTCTGTCCAGACAGTTTCGTGTAACGCTGCGACGAGATCTGCCTGGACAGACAGAAAAAATTTTCCGAGACTGATTTCTAGTCCTCCAATGTATGAAGCGTAAAAAGATATCGCTGAAAGAGCGAGCTCTGACCAATGTACAGAGAAATTCTTTCTTTTGTTTATATCACACACATTATATATACACACCTCTGTTTGGCGGAGGTGCACAGGGCCTTGCTGGTGGCGTCCATCATGCTTCCTGCTTTAGTTTTGTCGTGCTCCGCCTGGAAGCGCAGGAACAGTCCGAGCTCGTTCTCCTCCTGAGACAGGCCTGCAGGGTCAAAGGTCAGGCAGGAAATGAGCGAAACATTAACATTAATCCCACAGACAGGTTAAGTGAATAACATTAATTTGTTTTGTGGCGTCTGTGCCTTGACGGGTCGGAGCGGATTTAGTGACACAAGGCAGTGTGAGCTCTGAAGAAGTGTGTTTGTGTGCGCGTCTGTTTTTAACTCACGTGTGATCCTTTGCTGGTATTTTTCGATGTCCCTCAGGAGCTCTGTGCAGGTGGTCTGTATCGAACGAAAAAACTGTGGAAGCGACAAACGAGAGCGTGTTAACTGTCTCACACACACAGACGCCATTAGTGTGAATTTACACAAAGTAGCACGTTGTTTTTTTTTTTTAAACCAGCCATCATAGTGACAGTGTTTTTACAATTAATTTTATGACAAACATTAAGAACCTTCGACGAGTCCAAAACACACATCTCAATCGTGTGTGTTATTCTAATCAGCATAACAGCAAACAGGGGCGGAGGCACACACTGCTGCTCTGCAAACACACTCGATGCAGACAAAATGCTTATAATAAGAATAATAATAATAATAATAATAATAATCAACTTAGATTGGTTGTCTTCTGAGGAAGTGATTCAACAAACTGAGATGATAGATGTGTGTGAAGGTTCGGTAAACTGGGCCACACACACACACGCGCCTCTTATTTCACCACCTGCGAGGATTACGCTTGCCCTGTTGTCATGGTACCGGGTCTTTTTTTGAGTCCGTTTCCCTAACGCAAGAGTTTTGTGTACACCTGCGTATGTGTGTGTGTCCCCTCAGGTGAAGATGAAATCTGACTCGGAGAGTGGCGGAACTGCTATAAATGAGTCATGAAGGTTGGCGAGGCTCTTAAAAATAGACAGTATGTTCCCAGGAAGCACAAATGGTGCACCTAAACCACACACACACACACACACACACACACACACAAACACACACAGTCATACATTTGAAGAACTCGAGCTACACCACCATGCACAATGTCACACTAACACTCCTTTGTGTGGCCATGTTACTCATTAACTCTCTCTTTGGCGTCATGTGCACACACACAAACACACACAAAATAGAAAATCTGTGATCCTGTGACCAGTGAACCAGTCATATTCCAACAAATGAGCTGTCACTACGGAAACACACACCAGAGAAAATCAATCAACAACGTCTGACCAATCAGAATCCAGAATAACATCCTATCGTAAATTATTTAAATTCAGAGAAAAACTGTCTCAAAAAAAAAAAAAAAAACGATCTCGGAATATATGAATATGCATGAGCGTGCAAATTGGCCCCGCCTCCTAATGTTTCGCACAACCTCATCATTTCCTCAGCGCTTTATCACAATGAATACACCTGTCTAACTATAACGTTACCATAGCAACCAGTGCTCGGTCATCGCTACTGCCAACTTTTCAGATTGCGAATCATCCTCCTTGGTGCAATAAACTTTTGAGTCGTGACATCCCACCACCAACTGTTTCCCGCCCCTAAACGCGTTATAGAAACCAGAATGAAGGAGAAGGGGGGGGGGGGGGGGGCATAAAACCTTTAACGCAAACTGGAGTACATTATGAAGCAGAGAAGAAAAAAAAAAACATAAGTTATAAACAATGCGTCCTTGTATTAGAGAGAAAATCAATCTGTTTAAAAAAAAAAAAAAAAAAGCTGTAGTTAAGAGAAGATAATACAGTGTACACTCCTCCGTCTCTCGTCCTTATCTCTCCGTGTTCTGTCTGTGCGTCTCCACACACACGCACACACACACAGCGTTGTGCTGCAGGACAGATGATAAACTCATTAACCAGCTCACCAGGCAAAGGCAAAGTGTACTCTACAGTGAGTTTCACTCAAACGAGTAAAAACAAACAAAGAAAAAAAAAAAACGCAGTGATAAATTGTCACAATATGCTTTTCTGACATTTCTTTTCTGACTGTGGTTCATTTTACTTACTCTTATTATTGGACTATTGTGCTGGTAATGCTTTGATGAATTTGTTAAAAATAACAATGAATTCGGTTCCCTTTTAATCTTATTAAATAAATGTATTATTCTATATATTTAAATTACATTATACACATACACACACTTAAAACGTTAATATACCATCAAATTGACATTTGTAGGCCGTGTTCACATTACCATCCTGAAGTGACTCAAATCAGATTTAAAAAAAATTTTTTTTTTTTTAACCCTAATGTGACACAGATCTGATTTTAGGGCCGTCTGTGAACGCACAAATGTGATGTTCTTCAGATCGGATCCGAGTCCATTTCATACTGTACGTGGTCCTAGATCGGATATCTCCTTCATGGTCATGTGACTTGAATGAGTGATGTCATCAACCAGCACCAACAGCACTGGAATTTCATTCAGTCCTAGCAACAGAAGCTAAACACCCACCCCCCCCATATGTTTTTAGCAAAATCGCATTTATTATTTGAAACGAATGAGTGCTCCAACTAATAAGACATATTTTAACCCAGATCGCGTGAGCAGAGACGTATCGGTGAGTGCATGCGTGACGTTTCAGAGGACAGACGTGAACCATGCAAATGCTTTCCAGAACGTAGCCTTACTGGAACTCCTCAGTCGCCCCCTACCTCCAGCTTTGCGTCCAGATCCGCGTCCGACGCCACCACGTGCTCGTCCTCCTTCTTTCCCGTTGCCTTGATCAAAACCTGCTTCGTCTTCCAGAATTTCTTCTGCATGCGGCCCATGACGGAGCGGTCCTCGCTCAGAACCGGACTCGTGAACCTGAAACATTCGAGGACATTCGGTTTAGGAAATCATTAACCAAAAAAAAATAAAAAAAAAAAACAGACAGATTTGACTGATTTAAGCAAATGATAACAGAAGCAGATGTTTCATACCCGTAGGTGTCCATACTGCTCGGATCGCCTGCTCAGTCCTGCACACAGGTACATACAATACGGTAAAATGCCTAATGAAGCACAATAAACAGTACTTTATTTATTTATTTATTTATTTTTAAATCGGCCCTAGCACATATTGCAAAAAATATTAATCTCTCATTTTATTCTACCTTACAGCAAAAAATAAAATACATTTTTAACTTGCTTTTAAAGGTGCCATATTATTCCTCCTTCTTAACACAAGTCTTAGAAGAAACGTGTGTATTACCATTCTAGCAGAAATATAACTCAGATCATGGCTCCTGACATCCCTGAGATTCCTCCTGTTTTCAGAGTCTGTAGCTTTAAATACATTTGAGCCCGTTCCTGTTGTGTCCCTTTATCAAAGTGCATTTTTCTAGCCAATCAGAACATAAGAAGGGTCTATGCTAATTAGTCCCCTCCCTCTTTTTTCCTTCTTGTTTGGAACGGCGTCATAAGAGAAGTCCAAAAATGATAAAGTGATCATAACCTCCTTGCTTTCCAATCCATCTGTCGACAAGCTTTTGTGTTCCCTCAATAAAAAAAAATGTTTTAGTCTGAGCTGCAAGACACGAATGCACCGCTGTCTTCACTTCTTCATCAGAAGTGAATCTTTGTCCTCGTAGGGCTGCTTTCTGGAAACCAAACAGGTGAAAGTCTGACGGAGCAAAATCAGGACTACAGCATGGATGCTTTAACAGCTCAAAATGAAACCAAGTTTTTTGAAGAGTGTCGACAGCGTGAGCAGATGTGCATCATCGATCACAACGCCTTGGATAGCGGTCCTCTGTGTTTAATCTGAAGTTTAGGATTTAGTTTTCAATAAGCGTAACGAGCACTGTTGATTGTTAAAGCTTACTGGCCCTTAAGAATCCCAGAAAACTGTAAGCATTAGGGACGGGAATCACCAGTCACCTCCTGATACGACATTATCACAATTCCTAGGTGCTGATTTGATTCAAATTGCGATTCTATAAGGATGACAATTTGCTATTACATTTCCCCCCAATTTTGTTACATTTTTGAAAAAAGTGTAAGGAGTAATTAAATGTAGCCTTTTCCTTATAACATAAGTTTTCTCAATTAAAAACCAAGCGCAGCATTTAAACAACACAAACTAACTTCAAATACAAGTATTTAACTTCAAATTAAGTTAAGCAAACAAGCTACATTGTTACTGAGCAGCGTGTATCTCGGTCATCTGCCATAATTTATTATTTCTAAATAAACGTATCAAATAATTCACTCCTACCACACGGTATGAAAACATGTTTAGAGTGTGACTAACTGTAGGATTATAAAGAAACGGTAACGTTTTATCGCCTCAAATGCCTCCAAAATCTTAAAACTTAACTTGAGCGTGCATGCGGTACTTTATGAAGCAATTTTCAATTAGCTCTCGTGATGTTTAGAGACTAAGAGTTTGGGGGGGGGAAAAAAAAAAAAAAACAGATTAAAGGGTTTTAGTGTGCACGTTTTTTGATAATGTAATGCCATAAAAATGCGTTTCTGTCACGGCGGTCAAAAATGGCACAACAGTTAATCACCACACAAAAGAATCGTGATTCATGGCGGAATCGATGCATTGATGAATTTTCCAGCTGATGGTTGACTTTTGAACTTTTCCTGAGGATGTTTCCGTCCTGTACTCTGCCGTTCACTCTCAGGCTCGTAGTGACGAATGCGTGTCTCGTCACCAGTAATGATTCTCTTAAAGAAAATGATAAAAATCCAAATTGTGTTTGCAGATATCCAAACGCTCCCCTTTATGCTGTTCCTTAAGTCGCTTTGTCACCGGGTACATCCTCAGACTACAAAAATAAAATTTAAAAAAAGGACGAATCGCTGCATACTGCTCTTCTGCCGTGCAAATCACCAGAGGGGCATCTGTTTGTCCTCGCACCACCGTCACAAATACACTGATGTAATTCATTCACACCTGCACAGCAATGACTGGGGAGACAGTAGCCTTGAATGCAAAGCGCTGATAAGACCAACAGACGTTTTAACAATGCGGATGTAAAATATGAGGTCTTTCACAAGCTTTAAGAAGATATTAATGAGTTAAAAAAAAGGAGGAAAGTGAGAAAACTTTAACACAAAAACAGTAACAGCTGTTTATTTGGATGACTCAACTCAATGTTACATATAACTAACACACACACACACACACACACACACAAAAAACCTATTATAATTTACATTTACACACACACACATGGTGTTATAACTGCGTGTCATTGTTATGACAGTTAATATACCTGAAAATAAGTGTGTGTGATGTTTAGTTACCTCAGAAGGCCTCACACAGATGAAGAAATGGCCTCTTTACAACACCTGTCTCACTCAAGAGTCTGTAAAAGACATTACCCAAAAGACATTTGTAGATTAAAAAAAAGCATTTTCCTTTTTTTATGACTCTTATTCGGAAAAAAACTACATTTCAAAGGCAAACTGTGCGCTTTAGTTGCTAACGTGTTAGCATTTAAATACATTAAAACAACGCGAAACGTTAAAAAAAAAATAGAACCGTATTACAAACCGCTCCGTTTTTCACATCTAGTGCACTCCGTAGTGCACAGGCGCCGTTAATCTCAAAGCTATGTAGGGAGCCTATACAGGAAGAACGGATTAAATTGGAGATTGAACCCATCTCATCTCTTCTCATCCTTAAATGGTTTCTAGAGGATTGCAACACAACAATGTTGTTTTAATTTTTTTCTTATTAGATTTACACGCGTTTAAGATGAAGATGAGGGGGGGGGGAATCGTTAAAATAGATTAACAGTAAAAAGAAAACGGATTACTAGAGTTCTTCTTCTTCTTCCAAGGAGCCGTTTAACGTCACTGATTAAAAATGCACGTCTCAGTCTCATGTGTTGCTATAATGAAACCAAACGAACTAAAAATGAGTTTCTTACTCGTTTTCTTTCCCCCGTCCTGACGGCGTTTTCATGAGAGCGACCCGGTTCCCCCAGCGCTATCGGTTCCCGTCACCGCAGCCGCTGACGTTGGCTTTTAACGGACAGCAGGATACAGGGAGCGTTCACGAGCGTCACTACTCACGCTGCGCATGCGCAGAAATAACCGACTCAACAGCGCCATTTTCCTGAGTGTTCGCTGTTAGCGTTGAGTTCGAATTAAAACCTCGAAATTAAAGTTGTTTTCCGGCTTATATTTTACCTCAAAGACTCACTATAAATGTATTATTATGTTAATTTATGATGTTTAAACTCTAATTACATATTTATTTAGTTAAAACAACGCCGCATAAAAAAAACTGCCAGGCTTTTTAACACGCAAAATTCTCACGAACATTTCCAGAATTTTCCCCAGAAAGGTTAGTCACGTGATTAGAGCTGATTATAATATTTAAGGAAGAAACATGGTTGGCAACAGAGTTGTAAAGAAAAAAGATGCAAGCAAATCAAAATATATTGTGCAAGAAGAAACATGAAGAACTTTTTAAGAACTTTTGACATGTACAAAAATTCTGAAAAATAAAGGAACGCAAGCAAATCGAAATATATTCTGCAAAGAAAATGCATTTAATGGGACTTGAATACTTTTTTCTTTTTAGCCAAAGTATATTAGTTCACATAGGCCAGCAATTTAATAAAAGATGAACATCACATGATTTTTATGCAGTTTGCATAAATTTGCATAAATTGATATTATGTAATAGCGACACGGTGGTGTAGCGGTTAGCATTGTCGGCTTGCACCTCCGATTGCCTCCCGTAGTCCAACGACATGGAAATTAGGCTAATTGGCATTCCCAAATCGCCCACGTGTGTGAATTTTGACTGGAGGCCCTACCAGGTCACCACCTAAGCACCAGGGTGACTGAACATGCACAAATGTTTTTTTAAAAGTTCTCCTGTCATTTAGTTTAGTTTTTTTTTTATTCATGTATGGTACCAATAATTCTGAAGTTACCTGTATCATAATATAATGATTATTATTTGTTTTTATTTTTGAAAGTTTTCTTGTTTGTTGTTTGTAGTGCTAGATTTTATAACCAAGATGTAAAAAAAAAAAAAAAAACATTCACAAACAGCATTTGCAAACTTTTAACTAAAATTTGTGTCTTGAAGATGTTAAATGGTTCCTGCTGAGACATTGGATATTTTGGTTTCTAAATGAAATAAGTTTTGACTGGATTTTTTTTATCAGCATGTACAAAATACATTTTAAAAATAAAAGATGCTATTGAATATTGAACTGTTTTTTAGTTTTCTGAAAAAGTATATTATATATACTAAGTATAAATACTAAGTATATTTTATATAGTCCCAAATGGTGTATTTTACAACCTTTTGACTTGATCAACATTCACAAAAAAAACCTGACAAATAAGGTTGTTACAAAGGTTAATATTAGACTGATACAGTGGTTCTTTAAAAAAAAATCCTCCTATATGACAGGACCTTAGATATTTATATTCTGATAATATAAAACATGTATCAAGGGGTGTACTTTACAAAGTTTTAACTTTAATAATTAACCTGCATGCTAAAATACATTTAGGGTGGCACGGTGGTGTAGTGGTTAGCACTGTCGCCTTGCACCTCCAGGGTCTGGGTTTGATTCCCGGCCAGACTCAATTCCCGTCTCTGTGTGCATGGAGTTTGCATGTTCTCCCCGTGCTTGGTGGGTTTTCTCTGGATACTCCGGTTTCCTCCCACAGTCCAAAGATATGCAGGTTAGGGTAACTGGCGTTCCCAAATTGCCCAAAGTGTGTATGTGTGCCCTGCGAAGGATTGGCACCCTGTCCAGGGATAGGTTCTAGGTCCCCGTCACCCTGAGTACAGGATAATGCGGTATAGAAGATTAGATGATGAGTGAGTAAAATACATTTTAAAAAACAACATGTTGCAGAGGCTTTTGAAGAAAAAAATATTCCTTATATAATTAACTTTGCTGGGTTTTTTTTTCAAAAACTTAAAAAAAAAATAGTGTATCAATTAACATTACTAAAATGTTTTATGAAAATGTATAATATTCTGTGGTTAACATGCAAACAAACAACAACAACAAAAATTTCCCACAAGGTGGCAGTACTAGCATGTGCTCTACCCTATGATAATTCCTTGTAGGTTATATTAGAATCAGGAGGTTGCACAAATAACACAGATATATAATATATATAATATAAAACTGAAACTGAGTCCATTTAGTTCTTTTTTTGTATAAAATCTTTTCCTTTTCAACATTGAAACTCAGAAGATATGCATTTAATCCTTCATAATATGTGTTAAGGCAATGATATCTTAACTAAGAAAGTAAAAGGCTTACAGTTTTTTGTTGTATATTTCATAACATGTGACTACAGATTAAATTTGTGCCTGTTAAGTAAATGAAAAAAAATGTACAGTATTATGTATTTTTCAAACTTATAATAGACGTTTAATGATTATATTCAAAGGTAGTTATTAGTAGGTACTAGTTTAGGGGCAGGGACATGCAAAATGTTTATTAAAGTATTTACTGTAGAATTATATTAATGTTTTACTTTTATTTGTTGGAAAAACGCACATAGGTTGTTGCTGTGGACTGAAGTCATAGGTTGAGGGTAATTTTAGAAGGCGTTGTCAGCATTTAAAAATATTTTTACACATTTAAACGTTTCCCAAACAAATCAAAGTAATATGTTGACACTGTGTGATATAGGAATACTAAACTTTTCTGATTACAGTTTATGTATCATTATTTTTAAAAATCTGGCCTTGGGTTAAAAAAAAGGTAGCAGAAAACAAAATCACTAAATGACAATGCAGCTTCAGAAAGCAGGAAATCAGCAGACTTTGTACAAGAGTATGGAAAATCATATACGCTCACAAGAAGCACAAAACCACAGAAAACCACGCCTTTAAGTCGAGGCCTCGAGTGCCAGCCTGCGACCACAACACCATGTACACCAGTTCACTAGACAACCTTTAATAACCGCTCCTGCACCTTAACTGTATTTCATTTTATACACGCGCACACACACACACACACACACAAACACACAGAGGTTAAAAAAGAGCCAAAGCAGTTGCTAAATCAGCAATTCAGGACAATTCTCAGGGATCGAAAGTGTCTGGTGTAGACTGTGGGTTTGACATGGGTGGGGTCACATTTCTCTAGCACCCCAAAAACACATACCTATATTGTCTGTCTGGTGTGGTTTCTGCATGTCTGCTGGTCCGTGCATGCGTTTCATGTGAAGGCTCACCTCTCATTTCTTCTCCAAGAGGGACTTTTTAAAACTTCTTTGCTCCTAAAACACCTGCTTCAGTTCTTTAACTAATTATTAACCCTCGGCTTCAGGTGTGTTTAAACTACATACTGTACACCTTGAAACTGTGCAGGGATTTAAATCCCAGGTCTGGGCTCCAGAAAAAAACAGAACCACTCAGTGATGTTTACGATATTTTACTAGGAATATTTTATAAGTTCCAATGCAAAGGATGAAAAGTATTTCAGCAATTGTATTTTGTACTGTACCTAAGCACTGTTTTAGGAAGAGTATTATTTTATTGAAATTAAATAATTTTATTGTTACTCAAATATATTTCCAGGCAGAAAATAAATCTTCGTTTTTACTACTTAAATTTTCATTTTGACTTCTCTGGTGCTTTGCGACATTTCCTTTTTCTCCATTTTTGTTTGTTCCTCTTCTTTTTTTGAAGTAAAAATATAAATTTAAATTCGCAATCAAATCTAAAGAAGTGTGTTAATAAGGTTTTGCTTGGCTAATTAGGTTTTGTATAGTAAATTGTTAAACTATTTAAATTTGTGCATTACTTTGTTAAATTGCATAGCTAGGTAAAAATATTTTTACAAGTTGATTTAATTAGCTAGCTAGGTACGTTTTGTACTTCAGTTTACTATAAACAAGCTAATTATTTTTTATACATTAGTTAATTAAAATTTTTAAGCTAATTTTTTTAAAGGATTTTTTTTGTTCAGTTTTGTACATTATTTTAATCAGCTAGCTAGATAGGTTTGTATTTTAGTTTGTTGAACTAGTACTTTAGCTTTTGTACATTAGTTGTTAAATTGGATAGCGATTTGAGGTTTGTATAAAGGTTTATAAATTAGCTAGATAGTTTAGTTTTGTTAGCTTCTTGTTCTACTTAAGTTTTGTACATCATTTGGTTTCATTAGCTAGCTAGTTATGGTTTGTATTTTGGTTTGTTGAATAAATTATGTAGTTAAATTTTGTACATTCGTCTGTTAAATTAGATATCTGTTAAAGGTTGGTAAATTAGGCTGTGTAGCCACAGTTTCAACATTAGCTTATTTAATTTGCCAGCTAGTTGAGGTTTGTACATTACAAATTAAAGAGCTAGTTATGTTTTGCTAGCATTGGTTTTTGTTAGCTTGCTGTTGCTTATGCTCTAGAAATCCTTCATAACGGCTCTAATCTGAGGTGCTGTTGGTTAATTGGTGATTTCTGAGGCTGGTGACTGTAAATGAACGTCTCCTCTGTAGCAGAGGTCAGTGTTGGTCTTGCTTTCCTGGGAAGGTCTTCACGAGGGACTTCTTGAGGTCTTTCATCATGGAGCTGGATGGAAAACACTATGACTTTTGTTTCTTATGTTCTGTAAAGCTGCTTTGAGACAATGGTCATTGTTACAAGCGCTATACAAATAAAGTTGAATTCAATTTAATTGAAAAATGTAGTCATTCCATATTTGTTATTGCATAGTTTTGAAATATCCAGGATTGTTCTCGAATATAGAAAATAAATCACTAACCCAAAATATTTTTTGTACATATAACATTTCAGAACTTAGACGTGCCCAACAGAAGCAACCCCAGATCATAACGCCGCTGCCCCCAACAGGCTCGATGATGAGTGCATCCCTTTATCCGCCTCTCTTTTTATCCTGATGCACCCATCACTCTGGAACAGGATAAATCTGGACTCATCAGACCACATAACCCTTTTCCAGTGTTCCACAGTCCATTCTTTATGCTCCCTGGCAGACTGAAACCTGAGTGGTTTTCTTAAGGCTTTCTTAAGACTGTTTAGTCCGAATCCTTTGAGTTCTCTTCAAGTTGTGCTTGTGGAAATGCTGTTAATTTCACTATTAAATATAGCTGTGAGTTCTATTGTTTTATTTATAATATATTTTTTTAATGATTTGATTTCACTTTTGTGTTTAAGTGATCTCCCATCACGCTCATTTTTAACACGCAGGTATTTTTTTACAACCACATTTCTTCCTCGAAGGATGGATGGTACACTGCTATACTTTAAGGTTTTAATTATGCGTTTTTCAGTTCTTAACCCGATTTTAGTTAGTTAGATTTGTATTTTCAACAATCTCCTCAAAGTTGTTTCCTTTGCTTGATTCAGTATAATAATTTAACCCTTTTGAAACAGTGGAACATCTTTGCCACAACCACAGGATATGTCTGCTGACACGGCAGTTTAACAAATGAGAAACTACTCACTCCATCATCTTAGGGTTAAACGGCATGTTGCAGCTGAATCATATAATCACTGCAGTCATTATCCAGTTTGTGGCTCATATCTAATTGCTTAGTTAAATCCAACTGGTGACTTTTGTATTTTGTGACATTTGCCATCATATTTACACAAAAAAAAGAACAATCGCAAGATGAAACCGTCCTTTGTATAAGAAAAAAAAAATCGAAACGACAGGGTCTGGAGCTGAAGGAGGTGACCCTTAGCTGAGACAGATAATGACACTGAGAAAAACCAGATGTGAACAGTTGAGGTGTTGCATTGAAATAGGGAGAGGTTTTTTTCAGTATCGCTCATCAAAACAGTGTTTTGCGCGGCTGAACGCACCGAATGACTCAGAGGTGTTTTCTACTCGACCGACTTAACAAGTTGTTAAACTGCAAAGAAGAAAAAGTGATAAAGGTGAAGATGGGGGTGAGAATATTGTGAGAATGAATATTCTTTTTTTTTTTTTATTTAAGCATGTGAAGGACGCTTTATCGATCTTTATTTAAGGTAGGAACGTTCCCGGGACTGGACGCTCCGTCACAAACCACCGTGCACACACACACACGTTCAAGCCTAGAGCCAATTTATCTCAAACACTCTGCTTACAAGAATGTTTTTAGGATGTTGGTGGGAAACAGAGAAGGCAGGGGAACGTAGATGGACAAAACATGCAACATGCAAAACATAACTCTAGATTAGGATCAAATCAGGAACGCCAGAGCTGTCATGCAGATATTTTGAATATAGAATATAATAAATATTTTTTATGCATATTTCGGGCATCTTGCATAGCACAGTGTTAGGTATTGTGCCATGTTTTTACCTACAGAAAGCTTAGATTTCTATAAAGGTCTCAAAGAAATAAAAATCCCTTCATTACACTCATTCACTCATCGTCTATACGGCTTTTTCCTGCCACCCGCGTAGCGGGGGACCTGGATCCTATCCCAGGAGACTTGGGGCATGAAGCAGGGTACAGTCTGAACGGAGTGCCAATAATAATAAGAAGAAGAATGCATTTTATTTATATAGGCACCTTTCTGGTCACCCAGTGTCGCCTAAGGAATACGGTGTTCAAACACACACACTCACACACAACAGGCAATTTGGGAACGCCAATTACCCAAATCTGCATGTCTTTGGACTGTTGGAAGAAACCGGAGTACCCGGAGGAAACCCACCAACAGACTTGAGGTGGCATCGAACGGCGACCCTGGATGTGCGAAGCCACTGTGCTGCCCCCTTTCTTACATTGGTTTACATTGATGCAAAAACAGGTTGGACTCAATCTGGCAACCTTGAGTACTTTTTTGTCCTGGTCCTAACCATGAGAACGCGAAGGTGTCCAGGGTGTGTAGAAAGGATGCATGTGTCAGTCAGTACCCCCCTCACCTCTCTCCCCCTGTGTCTCTTTCACATACATTCACACACACACACACACACACACACACACACACAATCCCCCCATTAGTGGCTACTATTCAGAGGTGTAGAGGATGTGGATGTAAGAAGGAAGGTGACTCCATATCAGCCCAGAAATCAGCGCTGCTAATTCCTCCAAAGAGCTTCTCCACTCCCCAGAGCCATTCTTCTCAATCTGGATCACATTTCAGCCGGCAGACCACAAGTACAAAGGCAGAAGGACACACAAATACATATACACACACAAACACAAACATTTTGCATACATTTTACCAAAGGATTACCGGTAAACATGGACTCTTTTATTCATCCCACACTCAGTCAAATGGTTTTCTATTTAAATGAGGAACAACACACAAAGCTGTGTATATATAATCCATGCGTGTTGACTGAGTTCAGTTTGTAGAGAGTTATTCAGCTTTACAGCGAATAACAATCAACGATTACAATATGCAGTTTATTTCATGTTCAAAGCATAAACTTTTTGAAAATCTCACAAAGCATCAAACTGACGCAAATGAATGTCTTCCAACAGCAAAAAAAAAAAACATCCCCATGTTCAGAATAAGACATTGTGCCTTGGTAAAGAACTCGGGTCGTTATTAGTCTCAAACTGAAAAAAGAAACAAAGGAATCCATGCCAATCTGATCTGAGAAATCAAAACACACAGACACACACACACACACATTGATAACAAACAGATTTTCCATATAATAGATGCTTTGTCCCGACTAATCGATGTGTTTGGCCTCATGCTAGCTTTAGATTAGCCATGCTAACTGCATTAAATGCTAAATGGTAGCTATTTTAGCTAACAAATGCTCACCAGAGGCACAGACGGTGAGTCTCTCCTACCTTCTTCCAAGCTTTATTTTTTCTATCTTTATGTCTCTATACGTGTTTAATCAGAGGTCACGCGTGACGGGATGCTTAGATATTAAGACTTAAGAGGATAAATGTAAAATGATACATAATCCACTCTTCCTACTTTATTTTTCAATGAAACTATTCTTAAATATAGTCTTAATTATTTAATGGTCACTATAAAATTAAGCAAAAAATTTTAAATGTTCCTAAATTGACTTTCTAATGATTATTTATTGTACATGACCTCTCACGGGGCAGCACGGTGGCTTAGCGGTTAGCACTGTCGCCTCGCACCTTCAGCGTCAGCGGTGGGTTCGATTCCCACCTCGGGATATGTGTGCATACAGTTTGAATGTTTCCCCCCATGCTTGGTGGGTTTCCTCACGGTACTCCAGTTTCCTCCGACAGTCCAAAGACATGCAGATTAGGCTAATTGGCGTTCCCAATTTTGCCTGTAGTGTGTGAGTGAGTGAGTTACGTTTGTGTGTACCCTGTGATGGATTGGCACCCACGCATCCAGGTCCTTGTGCCATACGTCTTCTGGGATAGACTCCAGGTCCCACCCGCGAAATTCTATACAGGCTAAAGCAGTAAAGGCGATGAGTAAGTGACTTCACTTGCATTATCTTGTCTGGCCACTAGTGGCCACTATTTGTGAAACTTTACTGTTTTACTTAAATTAAATTGATCGCAATTTAACACTTGTTTGCTGAATTTGTGGTTTTCTTTGTCGTGCACGTATGTAGAACTTGCCCGAAACACTCACCTAGAGCTTTCTAGCAATAAAACCGGATTAAACTGGATGAAGGAGTGGTCCTGATTCTCTGCCTAATGGCTTTACAACAGCGGCCATCATAAAGGGGGAAAGAAAGAATGAAAGAATGAAAGAATGAAAAGCGGTGGAAGAATAGAGAGGGGGAGGCGGCAGTGCTCAAACAGGTGTCTCCTCTTCCATTGCCTTCTCTCTGTTTTTTCTTCTCCTCCCTCCTCCTCTTGTCCTCTTTCTTGTGCCTCTTGCCCTCTCTTGCCCTTTAATGGGGCAGCAAGGCAGTGATTTGTTTTTCAGCTGCCTCGAGGCTACGGCTTTTGTGGCCCCCGAACAGACTTCAAGGCACCAGGCCATTGCTGAGAAACCATGGCTATGCAAATAGACAGAAGCCCATACACACACACACACACACACACACACTGAGAGAAAAAAATAGGATTTGGAGATTTAGGGTTTCATGGATGAATTTTGTGCACACACACGAGGTGAAAAAACAAACCATAGGTCGGAACATCTCACACACACACACACACACACACACACAGACACACAC
>JAQQZS010000036.1:35524001-35535233 GCA_030068045.1 Platyallabes tihoni
AAAACAAGACCAAAACTGACCTCTGCTGCAGAGGAGACGTTCATTTAGAGTCACCAGCCTCAGAAATCACCAATTAAACAACCAGCACCTCAGACTAGAGCCGTTATGAAGGATTTACTGAGCAGAAGTAGCAGATATACATCTCAATATCAACTGTTCAAAGGAGATTATCGAAGGAGATTTATTGTGTAGAAAGAAATAGAAATCAGGAAACACCTGATTAGAAAAAAGTTAGAAAGCGATCCCAAACTATTGTGTGCGTTAAAGTGAATGCTTTTGATCTTGTCTATTGAGCATATTTAAGCAACTTCAAAGGTAATTGGAACCGATGGAATAATTTTCAAGAAACAATGCTATGTTGAAACGGGAGTAAATGAGTGAAGTGGAAAAAAAAAATCTGAAAACAGCATTGAGTGAATAAAATGTTTGTGTGTGTGTGCTCAGGCAACGATGAGGTGAAGCGTGGCATCCTGCTCATGCTCTTCGGCGGAGTCCCGAAGACCACCATGGAGGGGACGTCTCTGAGGGGCGACATCAACGTGTGCATCGTGGGAGATCCCAGCACAGCCAAGAGCCAGTTTCTCAAGTAAGAAACACAATACCGTCACAATACACTCCGTTAGATTTTAACAGACTTGACGCTGACGTTGATGTAATAATATCTGTGTAATCACGATAATTCGTAATTTCGATGCTCGTCCTGATGACGCGCTTGTCTCTGCCTCAGGCACGTGGAGGAGTTCAGCCCGCGCGCCGTCTACACCAGCGGGAAAGCGTCGAGCGCCGCAGGTCTCACCGCCGCCGTGGTCCGGGACGAGGAGTCGCACGAGTTTGTCATCGAGGCCGGAGCGCTCATGCTGGCTGACAATGTAAATAATAATAATAATAACAGGAAGTGATAATAAAATACACAACATTCAGTTTCAGTCTTAAAACATGGCAAAATATACAGTATAAACTCTCTGACATAAAGGATATAAATTTAGACCTTAAAAAGATGTATTTATTAAGAGAAATTAATTAAGGTGAGTAAAAAAGGGGCCAAAAACAAGAGTAAGAAATAAACAAAAGGAAAACATTTCCAAAAAAAAAAAAGTAGTTGAGAATGTGATTGCTAATGTGGTAGATTTAAATTTCATGTGTGTGTGTGTGTGTGTGTAGGGCGTGTGCTGCATTGACGAGTTTGACAAAATGGAGACGAGAGATCAGGTGGCCATCCACGAAGCCATGGAGCAGCAGACCATCTCTATCACCAAAGCCGGGGTCAAGGTGAGAGGTTAAAGGGCAAAGCCTGAATTTTTGGCCTCATACCAGAAGGAGGACAAGATGTTTTGTGTGTGTGTTGGATTTTTACATCGCGTCTTCCCTCGCAGGCCACACTGAACGCCCGGACGTCCATCTTGGCCGCGGCGAACCCCGTCGGCGGGCGCTACGACCGCTCCAAATCGCTCAAGCAGAACGTCAACCTGACTGCGCCCATCATGTCCCGCTTCGATCTCTTCTTCATCCTGGTGGACGACTGCAACGAGGTGTGTTGGCCAGTGTTAACTTTTTAACGTAAACGACTACGTACTACAGACTGAAAACACTCGCACTCGCGAAACTGTTTTAAAAGTTTTAAAGTTCTAGTATTGGAGACTCCTTCCGTAAACATTGAACTGTTCCTCCCTGTGTCCCGGTCCCTCAGGTGACCGATTATGCCATCGCCAGGCGTATAGTGGACCTGCACTCCAGGATCGAGAACTCCATCGAGCGTCTGTACACTCTGGACGAGATCCGGAGATACCTGCTGTTCGCTCGCCAGTTTAAACCGAAGGTAAGAAACCTTTAGTGCTCTGTGAATTTATCCTTATTGAGGTAAGGGGGTGCAAACTTTTGCACTCATGTAGAGCTGGGAAATACTACGTCTGGAATATACGTCTGAAACTTTACTTCTTTTTTTTTTTGTAATATTAAGTAATAACATTTGTATCCATTTGCGTTAAACTTGTGCATGTGTGTGTGTGTGTGTGTGTGTGTGTTCTATCAGATCTCTAAAGAGTCCGAGGATTTCATCGTGGAACAGTACAAGCGCTTGAGGCAGAGGGACGGCACCGGCGTCACCAAATCCGCCTGGAGGATCACCGTGCGCCAGCTGGAGAGCATGATCCGCCTGTCCGAGGGCATGGCCCGCATGCACTGCTGCGACGAGGTGGGCGGGGCTACGGCCCCAAAACACAACTTTCCATATATATGTGACCCAGCGTGCTCAGCCCGCGTCTCTGTCTCATTCAGGTCCAGCCCAAGCACGTCAAGGAGGCCTTCAGGCTGCTGAACAAGTCCATCATTCGGGTGGAGACGCCTGACATCAACCTGGACCAGGAGGAGGAGGAGGCCATGGAGGAGGACGAGGAGAACCCGGTGAACGGTAAGCAGTTCCTGTCTGTTTCTTCTCTACGCTTGCTGTCTAGAATCTACATAGTGGAGCTGAACACCAGAAGTTATTCGACTCGAGATGCTCATTTATCCAGGACAAGATGTTAGTTTGTGTTTTAGGTGTTTTATATTTTAATAAACAATAACAACGTTAGCATTTGAGCTTGTTAAACATACACTGGTAAATACATGTATTGGTAAATACAGCGGCACCTCGGGATACGGATTTAATCCGTTCCATCGACGAGCTCTTAAGGCAAAAATTTCTTATTGTGAAACGCATTTTCTCATAGGAAATAATGTAAATGCAGATAATCCGTTCCAGCCACACAGAAATGTTACCAATATTACCAGTTTCCAACACTGTAATCATATTTTTGCATTAAAAAACTATTAAAACGTTTAGAAAAGACATGTGAATGAAGTAAAATATTAAATAAATAGACATTAAACCTCACTTAACCTTAATTTTTGATTCCTCTCAGCATAGACTGCTTTAAAAAACAAACTGAAAGCAGCTCCATTTCTTCTTGCTACTGTCCTTGTGACCCCATGGTGCCGTGTCTCCACTAAATCTAAAAAATATACTCATTAAATAAAACTAAACATTTCCGTAACCTCAGTCAAGCGACTTATTAGTTTATTTTTTTTATTCACCCGTGTCCTCTTTGCTCCAGGTAACGACGTACCCAACGGCCATGTGGACGTTCCCGTGAACGGAGACGTGAACGGTCACGAGCACACCAACGGGGTCAACGGTGAAAACCACAGCGGCAAGCCGTCCCTGCGTCTCTCCTACGCCGAGTACAAGCGCATCTCCAACCTCATCGTGCTGCACCTGCGCCGCTCCGAGGAAGGTGAGCACTCTGGGTTCTGATCGGCCAGAAGATAACGATTTATTTGTTTATTTCTTTATTTACTTAAGTCCTTGATTGTTTTCCCGTCACAGCAGGAGTGTTTAATTACTTGATTACCTTGTGTGTGTAGGTGAGGATGAAGACGCCCTGAAGAAGAGCGCAGTGGTGAACTGGTACCTGAAGGAGATCGAGTCTGAGATCGACTCCGAGATGGAGCTCATCCACCGGAAGGCCGTGATCGAGAAGGTCATCCACAGACTCGTGCATTACGTAAGACGGCTTTTAAAATTAGTTTTTTTTTTCCCTTAGCGACTTTGAGGAAAGCTTTAAGCTCCACCCACTTCATCATCCACACCACAGTTTCTTTTATAAACCTCATGAAAGTGGAAACACATAAAATCATATTTAATGAAAAATACGTTTTCCTAAAAATATTTTCGCTTTTTAATGTTTAGAACAATAACCTCAAATTTCAGACGACTTTGGTTCACAAAAATGACATAAATGTCGATGTTTAGTTACATAATATAGCTGATTATTGGGTTTATGATAAATTGTAAATCTGAAAAATCGTTTTCTTTATAAAAAACAAGAATTACATTTTAAATCTTTGGTCATATAATTTTTAAAATTTGTTTTTACCATCCGAATAAATAAAATATTTAACTAGACAAAAAAAAATTGTGTAAATAATTACAGATTGTGATGATTAATTGTTATATTTATGTGCTGGCTTTATTTCTTTCCTCACACAATAACAAGTATAGACGTTTTATATCCTTCTAACAGCCTTGATGATGTTTCTTGCTTTTTTTAGGACTACATCCTCATCGAGCTGTCACAGTCGGGCCTGAAGGGCTCCATCGAGTCCAGCGCTGGGGGGGGAACACAGGAAGAGGACGTCACACTGGTCGTGAATCCTAACTACACGCTAGAGGATTAAAATTTTAAAATTTAAAGAATGTGACTGTTATTGGACGGAGGCTTGGACGACCGTGAGACTGGGGTGATTTTCCTGAAGCTCGGATTCGGAGACTACGTGTGTGTTCGTGTAGACCTTTAGGTCAAAGGCTGTATGGAGAGAAGCCTCTGCAAATGTTGTAAATACGTTTCTTGATTTTTGTTTTAAAGATAAATGTTAGTAGAGATTTTTCTTTTGTTCTTATCATGATGCTAGAAAATGTTGGCCTGGATTTTGTTTAATATTTTAATAAATAACAATTAATGTTTTTCCAACAGTGTTTTATAAGTTGATCACATTTGTTCCAACAAAACCTTTTGTGTGTTTGCAAAGTTTGTGACGAAAAATGTGGAACAGCAAAAAAAAAAAAGTGTCCAAAGTTTGGTAAGTAGAAAGAAAGGAAGGAATAAATATACAAACAAACAAACAAGTGAAATATAGTGAGTAGTGTATAATTATAAGAATACAGTATGTGGGAGCTAGCTGGTTTTTATTTTTATCAATTTATAAAATATATAAATATATAATTATTCATATATTGGATATGATAGAATATAATTATTACAATTACTTGTATACATTTTATTGTAACTTTATATAGGAACTATATTTACCCTTTACACAGTTTATATGCTTTGTAATTAAATTTTTTCATTTGTGATCAAATCTTAAAGTCTGACACCTACACGCTAAAATAAAGGTTTCTTTATAATCATTAAATGCTTCAATTTTAATTAGAAAGGGTCTAAATTAATTCTAATTAAGGACGTATTTAAGATATTTAAAACAGCTTTTTTAAATGTGTTCACCAGAAGATGGCGCTAATGCAACAAACTGCCTATAACCGACAAAAAAAAAAAGAATTTACGCACTTCAATCGTTTAAAAGTGCTGGTTACTAATTTAATTACGTATGTTTGATGTTTGACAAACGTGACATTTTCGAAAAGTCAACTGACATTTTTTTTTTGTAAATTTAAATAAAACGGACAAAATGAAAAGAAGCCCTGTGACGTGTGTGGCGTGTCTGCGCTGTAAAGTACCCGGATGTACCAGAACAAAATGGCGGCGCCCTGCTGGAGCTTGATGAGGTCGCGTGTAAAAGGTAAACATGTGGGGTTTTAGAGCTGTAGGTCACTTTAATATGATTTAGTCAAGTCAGTGTATGAGTGTAAACTGTGTTGTTGGAGACGAATCGAAATACAGGCGCGTGCTTTGTATTAGTGCAGTGTGCGCGTGCTGTGTTGTGCACTTTGGTGAATGAGTTCAAAGCTGTTTGTGTCTAATAAGAAGTGGATTATTGGAGATGAAAGACGAGTAGAAAGTCATTTTATAAGAGGGAGGTTAACCTCAGGAACTGTAGAACCTGAAGACAGGAACAGTAGTTTGGTACCAAAACAGAGAAAGACAGTTCTGATGGACCTGAAAAACCTGTACTTATTTATTTGTTTTATTTATTTGTTTGTTTGTTTGTTTGCTTATTGGATCAGTTTTGTTTAGGGGGAGAGGAGGGGGGAGGGGGGGGAGAATCAGCTTAATACCAAAATCGGCTTCTTCCAAACTCTTAGACATCATCAAAATTTTATATTTCCAAGGTCATTTCAATACTCAGGACACGTCTCACATGTGAGTGAAAATGGTCCACGTCTGTCCTGTGCTGTGTCTCTCAGAAACATGACGATGGAAGTGTCCAGTAGGTTACGTTACTGTAGATCTTAGTCTCCCTCGTCTTCGTGGTCTCTTAAAGCCGATTTCCCAGACCAGCCTTCCTGAAGACACCCATTGCGTCCTTCACTGATCTAGTCTCTTTTCAGTGTCTTGAACTCTTTGTCTGCTTTATCCGGTGCTTCCACACACACGCGCACTCTTTCTCCTCGACAGTATTGCTCTTTAGTCTTTAGACCTTTCCCGCCAGCTTTCCTGTCCTTTAAACCCGACTAGTGCATCGTATCGTGATGTAATAAATATTAACGCAATATTTTAATTAA
The DNA here is from genome assembly GCA_030068045.1 of Platyallabes tihoni. NCBI lineage: Eukaryota > Metazoa > Chordata > Actinopteri > Siluriformes > Clariidae > Platyallabes > Platyallabes tihoni. The sequence goes on from JAQQZS010000036.1 coordinate 35,530,222, forward strand.
CATTCACCTTTGGCTTCTCTTCAACTTCACAGAATAGAATCCTCTTTGTTCATGCTCATGATTAATGAATAAGTCCCTGTTTGATTTGAACGCCCCTCGTTTATTATGTTCTCATTCTTTTGTGTGTGTATATGCTGAGCTGTTGTATGTATTATTAATAAAATAGTTCATATTTGAATTTTTGCATGAAAAATAGTTTCAGTTATAAGTTATTACAGACTGATTTGTCTGAATATATTATTATTAGAGCATGTTAGGTTTATCGTGTTATTCTTGCCTATATTACTACTACATGAAATTATACTCCTGAAGAGATAACAGTTGCACGTCTTCGCCTCCTGCCCCATCCTCCTTTTCTTTCCTTTTTTTTCCCAACCACCTATTATTATTATTATTATTATTTTTATTTATGTTTTCTTATTTATGATGTTTATCTAGCTGGTTATATATGATTCCTAATGATTTCAGAAGAATGAGATCTGCCTGTGAGACTGTACAGGACAGTATATACTCACAGTGTTGTGTAATGATCTGTGGTTTATTTTGTGGCATTTGATAGTGTGTGTGATTTTATGTGCATCTGAGTGAGGGACCGCCCCTGTCAGTCACAAACCAGAATCAGGGAAACAACGAGGCTAATTAACCTACATGGTGACTTGAAAAAAATGCGACGTGCAAACAAATGAAAACTGATCTCGCGAATGTTATCATAGTTTACTTTATTTTATTATATTTTATTTTTGTTTCAGGAATATTTGTAGATACATCGCAGAAGTTGTAGCTCACGTGTATTGTACAAAATAATAGACACTGCAGTGCATCAGATACCAATATTTACAATTATATACTGTATTCTCAGTTTATAAGTAAATGCATAGAATATCTAAAGTCCGGTATATTGTGTGTTTGCGTGTGTGAGTGCGGGAGAAATGAGTCGGCTTCACCAGTTTCAATGAATCAGTCCGGGAGCACGATGATGGAAAATGTCTGTCTGGTAAAACTGTCCTGTTGGTGAATAATCCTATTTTCAGAAAAATCCTGAGTTCACAGTCCAATACAGTGGAAAACAGCTTTGAGACAAATTGTGTGGAGAAAGTGGACAGAGATTTAGTCAAGTGGATTGGTTTGATTTACATTGTATATTCATGTCAAAGGCGTATACGACTCACTTTGTCGGACTTAAGAACAAATCCGACTTATGAACGAACGTGCTCCCGGTAAGGAACTCATTTGTAAGTCGGGGACAAACTGTAATCTAACCTGGAATATTTATTTCCTGTATATTTCACTGAATCGACCCCCAAAAATACAGAACAAATTGCTTCCCATATTAGTTCAATATGGAACGGGTCTTTCAATTTCACATTACTTTATGTGACGGTTTGAAACCTGTGAATGCTAAAGGTTCGAGCGGTGCTAATGCAGAACCATCCATAGCAAACATTAATATTAAAAAAAAAAAAAAAAGTTTCATCTTTTTTCAGGTCTTCATCTCTGTTTAAAAACGGCTCATGGACACAGCTCGAGCTTCAGCTCCCGGCGGTGTGTGTTACAGCACCGAGCTCTTCACCTCAGCACCTCCCGCTTCCTGAACCCCACCAAGACACACGCAGCAGAAACCCCAGACCCGGCCAGAAATCCTCAGGATAACCGGGACGGGAAAGCAGAACAAGAAGGCGAGGAAGATCCCGGACCAGAGTACATTCCTAAGAGGAAAGCGAAAAACCCGATGAGAATAATCGGATACGCGTGGTGAGTTAAGTTACGCGTTCAATACAGTTGCTCAGGATGCAGCGCGCTTGACTCGTACAGGAGCGGTGAAGTGTGTGTGTGTGTGTGTGTGTGTGTGATCGATATCTGATCTTCTCTTACAGGATAATTGGTTTCCCGTCCGGTATAATCGGGTTTATTCTGGCTAAAAGGCAAGTGGATAAGAACCGTCTGGAGCAGCTGAGGATCCGACAGAGGATGAAGAAATCGAACGAAGGGGAGTACGAACGTGAACGCTACAGACCAGCAGCGGCGATGCAGTGAAGCCACCTGTAACATGGTTTATTTTGGAAGCGGTGAAGCTGAGTTATACACACAACTTGTTAACATGTGTGAAAATTTTTTATTTCTGGATCACGGCTGTATATTTTGAGTCTAATATGTTAAAGAGGGAAGTTCATATTTGACCTTTGGAGCTGTGATTTAAGGGTTTCTGCACTTTTTGACCTATTAAGGTAAACTTTCAAATGGTAAAATCTCAAAAATTGCTGAATTCCTGAAAAAAAAATATAGCACAGTTTCTGCAGAGTTGTTTATGGGCAGTTGGTGCAAATACCGCCACCTACTGCACCGGAGGAGAAGTGGTGCAACCTCAGTCTGCGGCTGCAGGAAAAATTATTGCTTTCTACGGAACATGACATTTAAAAATAAAGAATGCATGTTACACAACATTTCAACGTGTGTCGGAGTTTTGTCTGTAGTTTTTAATACTGTACTTTAAAACCTGTGAGACACAATGTAAAGAAATCGAATAAATAATACCTCATATTGTCAGTAAAAATTTAGCTTTTTACTAAAGGATAGAAAAAGAAATGGTCTTTATAAACAAAATTGCACCATACACACATTAAACATTTTCTCTCGAATATTTTTTTTCCTAATCTGTAGTTCAGGCATATTATTTTCATAATATTCACATCAGGTATCAAAAATGTATTCTTATTTCAAATTACACAAACTCACCTCTGCTTATTTTGTATCTGGAAACAAAAACAAAAAAAAAGACTCACTGCATTATGCAAACAAATTTATGCATAATCTTTATTTACGTCGAACATATACAGTGAATAAGTTTGTTAAAAAAAAGGTTAAAAACTTATAATGCTATAATTTCTGATCATATGTAAAGTTCTTTTTATTTACAAACTTCAGTATAGTGTCATAAGTGAATCAAATATCCTAATAGGAAGTTGCAAAATTATTGGCACGCATTTGTAACAGGCAAAAAAACCAAACAAACACGTAGTGGTAGCTGTAATAGTGACACAGCGCAGGGCGACACGATGGTGTGATACTGTGAGTCTTTTTAGTTGCATATATTAAGATGTACAGTACTAAATAAGTCATTTATAGATTTTGTAGTTATATTTTGAATATAGAAGAAAATTTTTATTTTTAAACTTCTAAAACTGGTTGGTTTGTAGTATCACCCATCCCAATGCCAGAGGACTGATATTAAAACACAATACATCTTTAAACATATCAAAAATAATTAAATGGTTGGATTAAATTATAGTCAGTGCGAAATGCAGTTGAGTGCAAAAGTTTGTTTCCCATGATTTCTTTGTTTAAAAAAAAAAAAGTAGTCATTGACAAATTATTGATTTCTGCACACCGTGCAGAAAAAGTAGACGATAAGCATACTTAAAAAAATACTATAAAAGAATTCTGCCTAAATCTCTCAAAAAAAAAAAAAAAAAAAAAAGAAAATTTTTGTTCTGTGGGTGCACAAAATTTTGCACTCGGCTATAAAGTGAAAAAAGTAGCTGGGAAAGAGATCATGCATTTCAGGACATCAACTAATTTGCTGGGTTGAATTCTGGTTTCAAATAAAAATCTAATATACAGGTGTTACAGATGTTTTACTTGTTTTAAAAAGTAACGTGTGGAAGATTTTTTTTTGTAGTTAGGGGTGAAAAAAGTTCTGAAACTTATTGTAACATACATTCCCATCTTGTTCAAGCATCTTTTTTTAAACTTTTATATAATAATAATAAAAATCCAATTGATTAAATATGCACAAGATACTGTATGTATAAACCCAACATTAAATTACTTACTAATACAAATAAAATTCCAGCTCATATCAAAACATAATTAATATACTGTATACTATTTATAGTGTGTAAAATTGATTTCCAGCTTAACATAATGATGAAGAAGGTGTTTATGGAGTAGACCAGCATCCTAAACTCAGCACGAAAGAATCAGCTGTTTAACCCAAGTGCTTCTGTCCTGATGTTAAAAGAATCCATTAAATCATGCTAACATGTCCACTAATGTCTGATACATGTTTTTTGCTTCAAATATTCAGTAAAGGCATCGTGATTGTAATCATATGCAAACGCTTCGAGGTTGACAGCTGGGACGCCCCCTATCTTTGAGATGCTCCGATGATTTGCAGGAGGAAAAGGAAGATCTGAATGACGTCGACGTAGATGGAGAGAGCGGCGAAGACGTACTCCTCCGGACTTATCGAGTGCTTCCTGTTCCCGATGAGAAGCTGCGTGTGATACGCCAGGAACTAGACACGAGGAAGAACAAAAAAGTTTTTTTTTTTTTTTTAATGAATTGATGATGTAATGTTTTTAAAGCAAGACAATTAGGTTGATTTTTGAACTCACCAACGTGAACACGATCGCTCCGATAGCAGCATACAGCATATGAAGCCACGGGATCTAGAAATCACATTTACACTTATTAATATTTATAATTTAATTTCAACTTCCAAGCAGAGGGAGAATGTGCTTGAGTAGCTGAACCTTGTGTTATTATACCACACATTTTTTTTTTATTGTATCACTAAAAAAAAAAAAAAAAAAAAAAAATCAATACTCAGTTTGGTACTTAGGATACAACCAACACTAAAGAATAATTCTCTTCCTGGTCATTCTCTTAAAGGAAAAAAAAATATATTATAATAAATAAATAAATCAGCAGAACTACTAAAGTTTAATATTTTCCTATCTCCGCATGCCTTGAACTTTTTTTTATTCCTCTTGCACCAAATCTACTATTTCACTGTTTCCCCTTTTTTTTTTTTTCTTTTTAAAGTGACATATTGAACATTTTGTCCATTTATAATTACATGTACTGTTGTGGAATGTCCATGTAACTTTCCTACCTAGCTGGATCTCAGATATGTAGAGTGACAGGATAAATCCAGTTCCAACCCTGCGACAGTCTTGACCTCCCTAACACCTGGTGTGAATTTGATTAAAATCTGACTGTTGAAACGATTT
>JAQQZS010000036.1:35551494-35564331 GCA_030068045.1 Platyallabes tihoni
TTGTACTTAAGTAAAATTTCACTGAAGTAACAGTACTTGTACTTGAGTACAAAATTTCATTACTCTTTCCACCTCAGGTTATAATGAAGCAGGCCTTATAAATGAATAAATTGGATGTCAAACTTTTGACATATCTTGTGACATATGATCAGATTTCTTCTTCTTATGATTCCCTCTAAGGTTTTGGGTTCGATTCCTGCCTCGGGGTCTGTGTTCATGGCTCCCCCCGTAATTGGTGGGTTTCCTCCAGGTACTCCGGTTTCCTTCACAGTCAAAAGATATGCATTTTAGGCGAGCTGGTGTTCCAAAATTGACCGTAGTGTGTGAATGTGCATGTGTGAAAGTTGACTGGAGGTCCTACCACGGTCATAAAAATGAGAATAAATACACTGGTCCCCACTGGCCTTCACAGTTCCTAGTTGGACTACAGAAGTTCTTAGATGGATGGACATATAGTGAAGTAGGATTCGTCATCCGTACTTCGTCTGACACACCAACAAAAGTGTGAATTATATTATCAGATTTCATCTTCCTATGGTTCTTATTATCAATAGTCAATATACAGAGTGGCCCATAGACACACAAAAAATAGGAATCCATAGACTACATACTTAAGTAATAAGTATAAATTACTGCAAATGCTCCAATCCCCTGTCTCTCACTTCACTGCACTTGACTATACGCTGAATACAAGCACATTTGTTTCTAAAAATGCAAGGTTACATGCAGAATTATTTCCTCCTTTAATGCAGCCATCATTCTGGTTTGATTCTGGTAGACCACTGACTCCAGATGACCTCAAGGAAAGAGAGTTGAGTGGTATCAGGTCTGGTTCTGTCTCTACTTCTATTCTAAACCTCTATGTCTAAGTTTCAAAGCCATACTTGACCTGAAATAAAAATAAATATATCGACTTTCATTTAAGGAGAAATGACTCTGGATCCACACTTGGGGAACCATGTAAATATATCAACCAATCTATCAATCTCTACAGATAGATAGACAGATTGTCCGTAGTGTGTGTGTGTGCTTTGATGGACTGGAACCCTGTCCAGGGTGTACCCTGCCTCATGTACCAAGTCTCCTGGAACAGGCTCCAGGCCTCCCACGACCCTGTACAAAGGATAAGCGAAATACATAGGTGATGAATAAGTGATAAATGAAATATATTGTAATGGGTAATGTAGAATTTAAAAGTAAGTAAGTATGAAAAGCATCTGGGTTTTATAAAAGAAACACGATCTTAAAACAACACAGCAGCTGTAGTAATATACAGGGTGTCCCCAAAGATTTTACATAATTTCGTAGTCTAATAACATAGCTGATTCTCACTCAAATTTTAAAATATTGTAAAAACTAAGTTTAATGGTTTTCTTTTTTGTTTTTTTTAATGTGCTATAAAAATGGCTACCATGTTCACCTGACTTGACACCTTGTGATTTTTCTTTATGTTTGCCTAGGACATGTGGCTACTCAGATATTCAATGTCAATTTTTTGTGACAGTCTGTATTTAACTTGATGCTTATTTTGTTGGATGTTTTAGGCAACATTCATTTATCTCATTTTTTTTTTATCTTCCTGTTTGTGGTCATCCATGCTGTCAGCTGACTATAGAGCACCTGATAACATCCTGTATATTCTCCTGAGTGTTACACTGTTCTCGTGCACTTCCTTTTATGACCACTTGGAGGCAGCATAACCCTTAAAAAAGTAACTAAAAGAAATAATCTTTTTTAAAAACTTTTTTTAGTTTTCAAAGCTATAAATACACACACAAAATGTATGTTATATATGATCTCATTTGCATATACATTACTGGTGAATGGGAAGCACTTCCGTTAATTTGCTTTCTGCTTTTCCTCCAAGCTTCAAGAGACCCGATTTATGAAATAAAAAAAATAGAAGAAAAAAAAATGTAGACTTCATTAGATTTGTGTTAACAGAATAATATATTTTTTGTTTATTCTGGCCACTGCTGCAGGTTTACACAAATACACACTGTAAAAGCACTGATTTTGATATGTGTACAGACATATTTGCATAGCTTTTACATAAACCGAAGCAATAGAGAGCAAGAACAAAAAAGACAAAAAGAAAAACAAGGAATTCTCGGTTAAAATAAATAAAAATAAATAAAATTAATGAAGCAAGGAATAAATTAATGAGTCTGTTGTTGATAACATGTAACTGGCAGTCTGTTAGCAAACATCGTAAAACAACCACGTCTTGTCTTAAGTGTATTATTGTATAACGTTTTAGCAAGGCATAACATTAAAATTGCTGCTCTTTAGCCGAGGACAAAAATATCACGCAGTCACAGTGATCACGATCAAGTCTGGGACTTATCTCTTCATATGTGGAATGTTTAGCTAACGTCAAGCTGAAAACCAAAATCATTTGTGAACCCGTGCACCATGTGTACCTTAGTTCTGCATGACGTCTCAAGCAAAAACTGAAATAATAATAATAATAATAATAATAATAATCACTTAAAGAAAAACCACATCAGATTAGCGAAGATTAAAATTACAAAGCAAAAAACAAAGCTCAACAACACACAGTACAGTACATCTCTTAAAGGTGCAAGAGTGCAAAAAGTGCAAATTAGCTCATTTGGTTGTTCATTCACGATTTAGTCACGGACCAGTAGAGATAAATAAACTTTTTAGTTTTAAGGCAATAAAATCTTCTTGTGTTTCTACCTATAGTACAGACTGTACATACGGATACACAAACTATTGTTTTTTTTAACGTAACGACGAGGGAAATAAATTTCCCTTTGCATTCTGGGCTTCATAAGGCTTAAGGTGATGACATAACTCAAGGCTAAAATCATTAATTAAAAAAAATAATTATATATATATATATATATATATATAAACATTTTGACATGGAAATAGGCAAGAGGCTTGAAACAGAAATCGAGACATCCTCGCTCAGGCCCGAAAGGGTCACGTCGTTCCCGGAGGAAATAGCTGAGGTCGTGACCTCAGGTCGATCCCGGTGCAAGTGCAAGTCATAAATTTTACACATCACCTCTTGCTAGCGTCCTCAATATAGCGTCAGACGGTTTTTAATAATTTAATACCACTGATTATACCCACTACCCATGATGCACCGCAAAACACATGATGGTGGTAAAGACATTAAAAGTATAATAAAATAAATAAAGTGATCTGCAACACACACAAGGCATGTCTGCGTGTCTCAATTTAGCGAGTTCAGACTCTGTGTTTGTGTACCAACACCCAGCGTCAACGCTACGCTGGTGTTTAAACGAAAATGCGGTCGTACTGGTTATTTAACATAGCTTTAGGCCAAGTCGGTGACCCCGCCCTCCCCTTTTCCTGGCAGACGACCAGCTCCTGTGATTTGATTTGCTATTCGAGCGTCACTCCACCCAGAACAACTTTTCATAGTGTTTCTTTTTATATGCATTTGATTATATGCAAAATACGACAATATATCAGTAATAAATATTAATAAACACTATCAGCTCTTGTCTTGGTGTACACCGTCAACAGACGGTGCATGCTGGGTTTGATGTTTGGATGATGGGGGTTGTAATCAGTGCGAACCAGCTGGGTCTTTAGATAGGGTGGGGTTGTGCGTGTGTGTGTCTGTCTGTTTTGGAGATGGAGGAAGGGGTGCACTGCATTGCAAAACCTTCAAATCAATGCTGGTATCCTAAATCATGCCTTCTTTCAGGCACGCCCTGCACAACAGCACAAACCTCATCGGCTAGATTTCTGAGAAAAATGATAAGAATGTGTGCAATTAGTGAGAAGCAATTGGAGCCTTGTCCAAAAGAAACCGAATTTATAATGGAGACGATTTTGAGACGGCTTTAACTGCTGGATGTGAAGTTAACGGTTAACCGGTTGGTGTTGCGGATGCTGCTCATGTCCTCTGAAGAACATTAAACTGAGTCAAGACAAGAAGAAGGGTTATAATTAAAGTCTTGTTATTTGTAAAGGTTCAAGTAAAATGTATTAATAATTTGTACAGACTAATACGTTGTGAGTAATAATGAGTTTTTATTAATGTCTAATTTGAGCTTTATTAAAGAAAAACAAGACCTGCATCTACCTCTTATAGGGTTTAAATTAAATAAAGTGTGAAGTGGAAGTGCAAATTGGTTAGCTTAAAGAGCGTTTGGAACTAATAAGGAAACTTAATTTGTTTTAACTGCAGGAATTCTTAAAATAGCATTCTATTCTTTTGATCATGTGATCCAGATCTATTTGTTTTGTAAAATTTCATAGCTGTTTAACATTTCTTAAAAAAAAAAAAAAAAAAGAAAGGCCCTATTCGGATGAAATCAGTTGCACTTCATAAGAGCACTTCACTGAAACTTAGATAAGAGCATCGTTTATATGTCCTAGGTATTGATTTTATTTACTTCTGGTTGAAAAGTGTTTTTTGTCTCCTCTTCTCAATGAGGACTATTTTTGGGGGTGTTTAGCTGGCAGGGTCATTCCTTCCCAAAATGAAATCCCTGATAACATCACTGATCATCATCTTTGCCTACATAGTAGCGTTTCCACGTCTAGCCCTTCGTTCACGAAATTACTAAATGATAACTGGAAACGCTGCTCTTCAGGTCATCCAGTTTATACCGCAACCACAAAACACTAACCCAGAGTCTGATCCCTGGATCGTCCGCACAACGGATACAAGCGGTCACAGTTTTTATGCTCAGTATATAATACCAAGATTAACGTGTTCTAGACATGGACTCGTTTTTCCAGGTTCGAAAGCATGAAAAGTCCAACTCGTCCTGGTTTCATTCATAACCGTCCACACGCGAGAGCTTTAATCCAAAGGCGAGGTGCGAATATTCCGTTATGGACGCCATCCAGAGTATTCGATATCCTGTGAGCAGAGCTTTCTCAAGTGGTTGTAACTTGATCCCAACACTGAGGATGTACATTACGCCAAAAATATGAATAAGTCAGCATTCAATAATAATTAATCTGCAAGAGCTCCTGTAAATCCAATCTGTGTACATTACGTTCATTTGTTCATTAGTTTCATTATGAAAATGGGAAAAATAATAATTTTGAATAATAATTCTGGCTTTTTTTAAAATAATTTTGGTTTGTTTCTTGCACATTAGTACAATGTCAATCTTTAATCTCCTTCGATTTTGTTTTTTTGAAACTGTTATCTTGCAGCTATAGTGAATTCATCTTTATTCCTGTATACGCCGGGCAAAAACTATTATTTTGAAAGAAAATGCAAATGAAAGCATCATACTAGAATCCCCGTCCGGCCGCGTCCTAGTCATACAAATCTTATGTTGTGTACAAAACTGCAATATTAAAAAAAAAAAAAAAACATTTCTCTTCTATCTTTTTAACTACCATCAGTAGCACCCTGAAAAGAGCAGCAGACATCGATCACACCGTGAAAATCATTGCCTTCAAAAAATTGTAGTACCGCGCTTCGATCCTGCGAATGCTAATAATAAGAGTCGAAGCTCGTGTGGAGTGCTGGAAAAAAATATATAAAAAAATGTATATAAAAAAAAATACAGTAAATAAGACTTCTTTTAATGCCCACTCTAGTTTTCCAATATGAGAAAGAAAGCCTCATCAAGGGAAGAACCCGCGATACTAACAACGATGTGCAATCATTATTATTATTATATATTATTATTTTATTGCTAGCCGAATCTTTGCCGCCTTCCACGTGCAAATCTATCCAGCTATAACCCTGGCAAGGCTGCCGTAGATCTGCGCTTGCACCGGTCCGTATTCCACCACCTCGCCGTCCACAGTGATGGTCCCTTTGGGTGAATAGGGTTCCAGACGTAACGCCCGCACTTTAACGTACTCCACAAAGGGGCAGTTCGTACTCAAGTGAGCACCTTTCTCCATAGCCAGGAAGAGCTGCAAGAGCGCCCGACGCGAGATTCCTGCCTTCACATAGATCAGGTGTATGAATCCGTCGTCGAGTCTGGACGCAGGGGCAGCGATCAAGTCTTCAGCAAGGTGGGACTGGTAGACCGCCATCACCAGAACAAAATCCTCTTCTTTGACTACGGTCCAATGTGCTGGCACAGGCTGGTCCAAGGGTACAAGAAGGGAATCTGGAGGTCCTCGTGTGGTAACTGGTGCCTCAGTGGTCAAGTTGGGTTTGTGTGCGTTGTTAGAGTTGCATGAATTGTGCAGGAGGTGATTCCCTGACACGGAGGAAGGTTCTACGGACGAGTTGCCACCGTTAGTGAAGGACTGGGTTGACTGAGCTAAACTTGGATTGGACTTGGATTCCTCAGCAGGAAGAAACGCGAGCTTTCCTTTGTACACCCTCAGCGAGGCGAGTCGCACCAGAGTCCCCATGGTGAATCGAGCTGCTCCGATGTGGCGGTACTTCTCGCTCTCGATGTCCACATCGGCCACGAAGCCCCAGGCGAGAGACAGGAAGGAGAACAGGCGTTGACCGGACGCCATGCAGACCGAGGTGAGGTCCAGATGCGACACCAGGCCTTTACACAACATGAAGCCACAGCTCACTAACAGCTCCTCACCAAACACCGGCTTTGACCTGAGAAAGAAGAAACGGATGCATGTTTTAAATAAAAATAAATGAAAATCTCAATTTTAGGTATGGGACCACATTGCACATGGCGTGGCAGAAAAATCTGTACAGATCAAAGGGATGTTTGGGATTTCCCTGCTGGAACTGCGACCTGATGGATAGATGGATTTTTAGCTTTCTAATAAAGGAGGAGTTAGTTACTGCAAGCTTATTGCACCTAGTGGAAGAACAGATGCTGACTCCTTTTTTCCAAGCATCAAGTTTCATTCTTAATGGTGTTAAACTTTAATGTTTTTTTTTTCTTGTGTTCTTGCGGATCGCAAAACAGCCCACTGTCCATCATCCAGAACCTGAAACACATCCCAGGCCTACCCAGATTTAGCGAGCCATCTCAGAACAAAGAGACTCCGCCTATTTGGAGGAACCACCCCCATATTTGTCCATCAATCCAACAGTCTGCCTTTGGGGTTCCACTCAGACTGTCTTTGCGATATCGTCAGCCGATTTTTTTACACTCACATGAAAGGGTAGCTTTATTACTTAATGTTGCATTGGATCTGACCATTTAGTTTCTGTTCATTCCTTTATTATTTGTTGCATTTTTTGAATAAAGCCATAGAGATACGCTGTATAAATATGTTTCACAGTCATGGATTGATTTATAATGTATTCTTTATGGATTTTTTTCCTTTTTTTTTTGCTTTCCATGCATCTGAAGCAAAATCAAGAATGCAGATGTGTCTAATGCAGTAAATACCATCATGTCAACTTTACGCCAACATTTCACTGGAATAATGGAACATCAAATACCATTACATGATCATTACGTCCATCATCACAATACCCCAATTTGTGGATCTGATCGATCAGACAGTCCCAAGAGCATAATATTTTTTCACTCAGCCAGCACTTCCTCCCGCAGCTCTTAAATCGAGTGCGACTCTTACCCAGAGTAGCAGTGTATCGAGGCAGCTAGGGCATTCCCTGAACCTCCAGGCAGAACCCCGAGAGGAGTCTGAATGGCCTTCTCCCAGTCTTCCCTCTCCATGAGTCCGTTCACGACCTGTGCATACATAGAAGACATATGGGTGTTAGGATTAAACGAGACCAACACATGCATTCCACGTGGATTTCCTATAAACTTCCATACAAACTTTGGAGTATCTCTGATAAAGGAAAAGTCGGATAGTCGTAACTGCTCTTAGAGTGGAGTGTTGTTAACACTGCGTACCGACATGAAAGATTTTACATATTGCTCAGTAAATGGCAAAAATGTATGTATTACTCAATGATTTACAAATTCATCTACTTTAAACTTTGTTTTGTCAGAAAGCCAACTGCAACAAAGCCGTATTTCTTATTTTGTCTGGATTATAAACAGGCTCCCTATTTCAGATCACGTTTTTTTTCATAACATTTTGTTCATCATGGGAAGAAAAAGATATGAACATAAAAACACATGGAAAGCATGAACATCACTAGACATCTATTTCTAAGAAAACAGAACTATAGTTGTACTGAAATTACACTTACTGTAACAGCGTTGTGTTACAACACCTCTCATTTGACCCCAAAACATTGTTTTGTCTACTCCACCCACTTGTACAGAGCGCGTCTCATGAACTTGTATCACAACTACCACAAACTTTTCATAAAATACCAGGACAGAGTCACTGGAAATAAACTACACTGCCTGGCAAAAAAAAATAAAAAATTGCACAGTCTAATATTGCTTTGATGTGGCGTTGTTTCTATACGGTTATGCAATGTCACAACATTTATTTCCATCCAGAGTTGCATTGGTTTCTCTCGAAGATCTTGTGCGTAAAGCCTTCGCCAGCACATCTCAAACATTCTCAATGGAGTCGAGGTCTGACCAATGTGTGAAAACGTGTCTCATGCTCCCTGAACCACTCTTCCAGAATAAATCCCGGCATCGTCATCCTGGAATATGCACGTGCCATCAGGGAAGAAAAAAATATATATTGATTAAAAAACCTTGGCATTCAGTACATGCAGGTCATCAGCTGACTTAATGTTTTGGCCAAATAATGTTGCTGAACTGAGACCTGACCAACAGAAGCAACTCCACATCATAACACCGATCCGACAGGCTTGTACTATAGACACTGGGTGTAATGGGTGCATCACTTCACCTCTCTTCATAGCCTGACGCCCCCATCACTCTGTAACAGGGTAAATCTGGACTCATCAGACCACATGACCTTTTCTTAATGCTCCACAAGATATTTTTTATGATCCCTAGTAAGTGATGCTAATTATGATGATTAGCCTCACTGATGAGCGTTACTCTTAAGGCTACACAGCTTTTTAGTTCCAATCCCTCTTTGCCTTGTCCATGTTCTTGTCCCAATTTTAGGAGTTTCAGCAATCTTCTAAATTCTTTTCTTTGCTTGATGCAGGATATATTTGCCCAATAATTTGAATCTTCTAAAACATTTCCATCTTTGCCACAAACACAGGATATGTTTTCTGATATGATTGTTGTAGAAATGAGAAGTGACTCACTGCATCAGTTAGGGTTAAATAACCTGCTGCAGCTGAACCATATTAATCACTGCAGTAATTATCTAATGGAAGGCTCTTAGCTATTAGCTTAGTTAAATCCAGGGGGTGACATTTTTTTGGCCAGGCAGTGTATTACAAGCAGAATAAAATTTAAACATCCATGTTTAGACATCCATGTTTTAAAAATACTATAAAATTAATCCAACAGTGAGATCAATTAAAAAAAAAAACCCGAAACAGTAAGATTTAGCAAAAAGACCAGAATGTCAGCATTCAATATTGTTTTTCACAGTCCTGTTGTTTTTCCTTTTTTGTCCTTAAGCAGTCCTGAAACTTCTCGCAGGACACCAATCTAAACCTGTCAGTTTCTGCACATTCCTATACCAGACTCTGGCGTCTGTTTGCTGAGATTTACTTGACGAGTGTCTCGATTCGCTACAGACTGAGGAATGTGCTGACAGTGATCTCACCTCAAACAGCAGCCCATCTCCGGACATGATGACCACGGCGTCCCACTGAGACAGGTCCGCTTCTCGAACCAGCTCGCGTGCGTGGTTCTGACGCTCTGGGAAAAAAACATATAGTAAAAATAATAAAAATTCTGAAAAGTGGCATGAAGGTTGTTAGTCGTCATGCGCTTTCAAGCTTGTTTGCTTGAATCTAACTTACTCCATATGTAAATCCATGATAAAGAGAAAAGCCTTTGTTTTAAAGAGGGAAGTGTGGAAAAATTTGTAAAGACGGTGTTAACAAAGCTAGCATTAAATGTTGTTGTGGGAAAGGATGTAGTGGTTATAATTTACATTTAGTGATGCATCTGTTCCATTTTTTTTTTTTTTTTTTTTAGAAGAGTTTCCCTCCCCATGGCCTTTCAAATGTAGCTAAAGTTTGTTTAAAACAAAAAGTTCAAATGGCTAAACAGCACCAAATGATAGAAATAGAATTTGACCTCATATTGTCTTCCTGCAACGCATTACATAATCTGTCCGCATGTCACTATCATATCTTCTATCTGTGCCAACTTTCTGTAACGCTTTCTCTTATCTGATAAATGCCCCTCGTTTGTCACAAAACATCACATGCCAAGCCTTGATCTTTTTCAGCTTGTTATGTCTAAGAGAGTGGGGTCCACTGATGAGGGAGATTGCGTTTTCTTCCACTAGCTGCAATATAACGCCGGGGCCCCTGAGGGAGGCATCAGATTCTCCTCCCTTTCCGTTGTCATGTCCATGTGAAGGCAAGCGGGGAATTGATATGGTCTTGATATTATCAGTTCAGTCACATCACATTTCCTTACACAGAGCCTAAACATGAGTCAGTGGGACTCAAGCTGGAGGAAGATGAGAAAGTGCCTGGGTTGCAGGAACACGAACGCAGGCTGCTGAAAGTGGGTCATTCAGAACTTTAAAAAGTTCCCTGTATGCATCCATTGTGTTCACCGTCGTATCGTATCACCTGGTTCCACTTCCTGCACTTAGAGTCGAAGAATTGTTCAGGTCTGATTACTTTCAATTCCAAATTGCAAATGTCTCAGAAGTTTACTCATTTACTACACATATTTATTTGGGACTTTTTCTTCTAAGGTAAAGCTGAAGTGCAGGATTCATACATAAAGCTCTGTGCTACTTATGAATCTGAAGGTTTGGAGATCAAACCCCAACACTACACCAAGCTGCTACAGTATGTGGATGGGCACATGAGCAAGGCTCTTAACCCACCAGATGGGTCATATTATATGATGTTATATAATGTTATAACATATATAATGACAGACCCTGGACTCTGACCCCAGCTTCCTAAAGACGTGGGACATTTGAAGAAACTAATTTTACATGACATTTTTAATTATCTATTTCAAAAGAGCAGGGAAACCAACTCAAACCCAAACTCAAGTTGATGAGATCTTGCATCCATCAAATTTCAGCTTCGGAGCATAACAAAGTGTGGAAGCCACTCATTCACTCATCTTCTATACCGCTTTATCCTGTATTCAGGGTTGCGGGGACCTGAAGCCTATCCCAGGATGCCTAGGGCACGAGGCAGGGTACGCCCTGGACAGGGTGCCCATCCATCACTGGGCACACACACATACACACACTTACACACTCATTCACACACTACGGTCAATTTGGGAAGGACAATTAGCCTAACCTGCATATCTTTGGACTGTGGGAGGAAACCGGAGTACCCGGAGGAAACCCACCAAGCACGGGGAGAACATGCAAACTCCATGTACACAGAGAGGGCAATCGAGCCTGGCAGGGAATCAAACCTGGACCCTGGAGGTGCAAGGCAGCAGTGCTAACCACTACACCAGTGTGGAAGCCAAGTGCACAAAATAGTCTATTTATATAAAAAGGTTAACAATAGTGAGATACAGTATATCTTGTCTCACGGTCTCCTCAAGTCTTGTATCAGGTCAGTGCTAAGTTACGCCGTGCTCTGTGCCATGCTAACAATGTATTTTAGAAACGAAAATTCCCAAATGTGTGTTCTTCTATGGTGATGCTTGTGTTAGCATTCCTTCTTTAAAAAGCAGCACTAATGTGCACAATTAGCCAATATTCCCAACTGTCTCATTTGCTGGCTGCAAAACTGCAAATTATAAATATTTTAACACTAAACACAGCAGTAAAAGACTCACTAGAAGGAATAACTGCTCTGCTTCCACTAAACACTTAAAAGTTTATTTAGTTAGCAAACTATACCAGTGTATTTTCTAATATTTTGTCATCTAAAATAATTGTCCTTTTTATTTCAACTTAACTTATTTTAACTTATTTTAAGTATCATTGGCTGAGCTTTGTTTGTGGATAAACATCAACAGCTAGCTGATTAGCCAGCTAATATTGCTGTGGTATCTTAAGTGCAACTAGCTAGTTATATACTAACTATATGGATGATGATATTCTCCTCCATTAGCTGAATAGTTTTTTGGGGCATAAAAATTTAGAGCTAACCCACTAGCCATATAATATTTATGTGTATTATTGGTAATCTACTTGCTTTAGTTAACTAGCTAGCTAGCTGTAAGCTAGTCATGTGAATAGCTCATGAGGATTTTTCACTAAAGTTAGCTGATTTGTGGCCTGCAGTTCTCAAAGGGAATGGAAAGTGCTGCTAATCTGGAGGCTGGTGAAAAAAATAGCGTTCTCACCGCCCACCAAAAATGTCACAGTGTTACTGTAGCTCAGAGTTTGTGTTTGCTAGCGAGCCCTGACTCAGCTTCGAGTGTGCTGAGAGTTTCAGATTCGGATGAATGAGACTAAAGAAATCAAACTGCTAATGCTGGCATCATTGAGAGTTAGGACACAATCATATGACTTTGTGACACTACTAATAGGACAATGTCCCATTAGCAAGATTGTATCAAAATTACTTTTAAGAGGAAAAGCATGCAAAAATGTTCTGTATTTTGGTAATTCTTTTTATTTTTTTCTATTATGGTTTATGATATCTACCACAGATGTGTCCTTAATGTAGTTTAGCTACTATTCGGATGTTTGCATATTGTAACTTAGCATCGCTAACATCCTGAATGTCTGTAGTGTAAAGTGTAGCCTTGGTAACAAGACATTTTATATAAAAACTACATCTGTAGGGTGGCTTCATGAATGTAGCAATAGTAGCCATCTATATAATTATAAAATGTTACATTAGCAGTGTAACTTGCTAGCAGTGTTGGGTGTAACGCGTTAGAGTACTTGGATTACTTTTTTGATGTAACGAGTAATCTAACGCATTAGGTCCGCCATTTAAGTACT